>OZ024804.1:15643221-16243221 GCA_964017045.1 Omphiscola glabra | reverse complement strand
TGCTTAGTTACAGTTTTTTCCTGTGATCTGATCCAGTATTTTGTACACAGTACAGTCTGACTCTGCTGACATTCAGTTGAAATAAATTTAATTAGTTCACTACAATTCAATGAAAAGATTATTATTTTTAGAATCTCATTCTGATAATTTCAAATTGTGAAAAATCAAGTTTGCAACAATCGAGGACACAAAAATGATAAAAGAATATTTTACTGATGGATTAATAGGGTTGGCCATATTGCTTAGTTTGTTTCGCACTGATTTAGTAGGAATTAACAATCTTATTAATTATCCTGAAGTTCAAGACATAATTTTAGGCCAGTCAGTAGCTTATTTACCAGCTAGTTACAACCACATTTTAAATTCACCCCGGGCTTTGGAGAGCTCAAAACATTTAGATTTCAACAATGAAGCATTTACAGCATGGTATCAAAACTGGAATAATATACCATTATTTCGAGAAAGAAATGAAAATGAGATTGAAGCTTTTCTAGTCAGCAGTCCTCAACAAAACATTGTTTTTGACCACTCGCCAAGCAGCAGTCAAACAGCTTTTACTATTGCAAGTGTTGAAAATAACCATGTAGCTGAACTTTCAACTCAGAACCTCCCAGAAGAAAGCGCTAATGATTTCTCTGGTGTTTTAAACTCCACTTCTGTGTTAAATAACTCAAGTGAAGTTTCAGCTGCTGTTTCTGAGCCAGTTTTTGATGACTCATCTGTAGTATTGCTAAATAACCCCTTTCCAGGGTGTAATTTAACTAAAGAGGTAACTCTATTGCAAAGCAAATATTTGTGAGTGTGATCTTTTCATTAAATTTCACATGAAATCAGTTTTTACAATGTACTGGAATAAATAAGTTTAAAAAAATCCTATAATAAAATTTTTTTTAGCAATTTATATGTCAATAGTACCAATAGCTGAAATGATTTCTTAACAGCGCATTATTTATATAAAATAAACTGACAAATTTACCTAGGTTTATAAATAATGAATATTCAAATTAATGTGCAGTTTTATATCTATTCCATAATACCCTAATTGTCTTGATTTCAATTTTAGGATTTGGATCTCATAGATGTCCTTTGGCAACAAGATGTTGATTTGGGTGTTGGTAAAGAAGTATATGACCCTAACTTGCGGTTTGAGCTTGAAAAAGAGCGTGAAAATGAATTAATTAAGCATCAAGAATGGGTAAGAAACATTCACAGTAAAAAAATTATTTCATTTTTAAGAAAAATCAGGTGGAAAATATTCAGAAACTATAGAAGAAAAGAAAGCAATGTTTCCCTAATGTGATAAAAGTTGCATTTTGATTCCATTTTAATTTACTATATTATGTTTTTTACAGCTAAATTGGCTAACATGTCTTTTCTTTTATCTTAGCAAAAGTCACAGTTGCTTGTAAAGGAGAAGGAAGAGAGAGAAAAACATGAGCAAGCTGACAAATGGCTGAAAGAACATTTCAGAAGAGATGGTGAAACAGGCAGGTTTTAGTTAAGATTTTTAATTTAATAAATAATTTGCTTGGGTGGTTATTTAAACATTTTTTTTTGAGTGTGTGCAATTATCTTCTGTTGTAACTTGCTTATAGGCATTCAGATTGATTTGAATAAAGATTTTATGTGGTAATCTTAAAATGATCATTCTCAGTGTATTAATGTGCTGTCAAGAAAGTGTAAAAATTTTATATCTATGATTTATTTGTACATGTACATTGAAAACATTATTTGCATCTTTAATATTTAATGGTTAATTTCTTAAATACCAAATTAACAATTAAGAAATATCTAGTAAAGCTTCTTATTGTAATATCTTTTGGTTGATTCAGGTGAATGGGTGAGGCTTCAGAATGGTACATCCAGCTCATTCGATTGTCCTGAAACAGATGTATGTTATATTTTATTTATTATACAATTATCTATCCTTCCTAACTTCACTATTAAGACGGGTCTTTGCTCATGCGGAAAAAAAAACATTACATCTTTTACAATACCCATTGATATTTAAGTTTTCTATATTTTGATTTTATGCATTTAAACAATGTTAAACAGATGATATATGTATGAATAACCTTTTATCTTCTGACTACATATTTTTCAAAAGTCCTATTTGAATTTAAAATACATGGATGCTTCAACTGCATATTCATAATGATATCTTTCATTTTCCTCTCTCCTGTTATGCTCCTGTCATTTAAAATAATGTATAATATTTTAAACATTAATCCACATTTTCTTTTTGTCTTAGGATTCCCTTACCCTTGAAGCAGCACTAGACTTCCTCTCTTCCAATGTGGATCAAACATTTCTTCAAAATTTGGAAGCTCCTCAAGAATCCATTACTAACACATGTAATGGTTTTCTTGACACTCCATTTCAAACTGTTCAAGAGGAGCAGGTATGACCTATCCTTTGCAGCTGAATTTTGACTTATTAGTCCTATGTGTTAAATTTGTTAGTTATTTGGGTTAGTGAATCCATACAGTAGAGCTGTTGTTCTGGTTTTATCTATTCTTTATTTGGAGATTACTGAAGTATATTTGTTTTGATGTTAAAAGGACATTTCATTTTAAAACCTGCTTCATCAAATGCATTAGTTTAGGATGATATTGATATCTCTGACTCGTTAAACATAAGTTTAGCTACACAACCATTGAATCTTCTGTCATTGTTTTGAAAACTATAAAATTTTCACATTTTAACCATGTCCATTTAGTTTCAAACTTTGCTACAACCACAGGAGCTTTTAAGCCGACAGGACAGTTTGGATGAAAACTGGAATGGAATTTTCGATTATCTGAACAATGCAGCTAATGTCTTAGTTGAGGACCCTACATCAACCTTGTCACAACTTGGCATGGACTTAAATGCTTCTGAAGACTTAGCTTCAGGGCTTGATCTAGGACAAGAGAATACCCCACAAAGTGATTTTCTGATACAAAATGTTACTCTTATGCAGCCAGGTACCCAGCTCTGATATTTATAAATATGTGTTTTTTTGTGTAAATTAATATTTTTTTTAAAAAGAGCTTTTCTGATTTTAATCTTACACTCCAATAATCCTCTTAAATGACAGGTTTTGAGCCCAATGGGTTAGCAAATGGTTTTCTGTGCAATTGCTATCTGAAACAGTTAATTTTTAAAAGATAATTTTGAAATGTATTTTGTCTATCTTAATGTTTAAATACAGTGTCAATCATAAGTGAGTTAATATTAAATTACACTGAAATTTATATTTTAAATGGGTTTTCTTTAATCCCATTATAAACCTAATTTAAATGTATATGGGATAGAGTGCCACTCAAAAATGAATTTTCTAATTTTCATCCTCCCACCACTCAAATTTGTTCATAATATGAAAAGAAAAAACTTACAATATTTGGTTGGATTCTAATAATATTTACAGGTAGCTCAACACTGAAAAAGTTTTGCAGTATGCAATATTTTCCAGTATTAGTGTGTAATATTCACTTTACCATCACTTTTCATAATATACTGTAAAAACTCTTTTAAAAATTGTTAAAAAGAAAACATGCCCTGTAGGTGATGACAGTTACTTTAGAAGTTAATTAGAAACATTTTTGCACAAAATCAGTTTGACTCAATCAGTAACCAAAAATGTCACAAGGTCAATTATTTTTCTGTTGTTGTAGAGGTTACTGCACAAACTGCAGTAACGGTTGAGTGGTTGGGTCATGGAGATGTTACTCTATGACTTAAAGCAAGTACTGATTCTGTTCCTCTTGATTTGTCGGGAGTCATTTGAACACCCAAATCAAGGCCACCCCTCGCTCTGCTGCATAATTGACAAAAGTCCATGCAATGAAAGCTACAAATGGTATACTTTCGTTGCTTGATCGGTCATGTGAGCCCCAATATTAACCAAATCTCTGCAAAAAACTTGATGTTTGTTTCACAAGATGGTCCCATCAGTGTATCAAACACTTTAGCCACTATTGGTTCCATGATGTAATGCCTGCATAGTAAGCTGATCAGATCCCTCCCCAGCTTTTCTTCCAAAGTATGTAGGTGCCTGCATGAACTCCATTGTTTTAGCAGTAGTGTCAAAGCATATGAATTTAATGCGATAAGCGAGGTTCCATTTATAATTAAGATTAAACTCTGCAGTCACCTCTGCATGTCCAGTTCCATAACTGCAAGACAATCATTGAGCTCCTCCAACATTATTTTCATCCTAATTTACTGTTAATGGATAGTTTAAAACCAAATGATGCCTGAATCTCTTTAAATACTATTTCACGATGCTTGAGTCTCGTGCTTCTTATTCATTCTTTGTTAATTGCAATGACTTTTAAGCTATGTTCAAGGGATTCTTCTGCAGCTGCATTGATGTAATGTGTACTCCTGTCACTGACTTTGGTTCTGTCTAATAGCGGCTGCTAAACCTGGACTTGCATCAGAGTCCTCATCAGCATCATTACTGGTTTTTAGTCTTAATTACACTGTTGCAACAAATCTTCATATTAGTCACCTCATGTTGCATTCACTCAATCTTCTTTGCGGTGCGCATGTCTTTCACCAACAGCCATTTTTTTAAAAACCTTTTTTCTGAGTAAATACAATGTCAACTTGAACCATGCTAATAGCCCTCCCTTTCTCTCTCTCTGCCTGTAGTAATTCCCTGTTTTTAGGTAGCTTTATCATGGCCAGAGCTTCAGTATGTGCAATTTCAAACAGGTCTTGCAAACATTCAGTACATAGATGTTCTTTTCCTTCTGTTCCCTTCTCCGAGATGCATTCTTCTTAATTCCAATCCATAATGAATGTAGGTCCTTTATTTTTGGGATGATGTGGCAGTCCTTACGCACATCTCAGAACTGAACAAATTCTTTTATAGTTGCTGTGGCACTAGCTGTAATAGTCTGCTAATCAACCCCATGAAGATGAAACGTTGCCACACTTGTTGATTAGACTGAAGTTAGCTTGCAGTGATTTTTGCAGGTGTTCCTCCAACCAGCCATATACTTCGATCATAATGGGGCAGATCATAATTGACACTCTTGATTGTCTATAATATAATAAATGATAATATTAAGATATATAATGTATAATGATGAAAGCTTTCATCAGTTAAAATTAAATTAAATTTTATCACATTAAATTAACACGGACAAATGTCAGTCCAATGAGCTACCAGTAAATATTAAAATATGAGAAACCTGCTCTGCATTATAATATTAACAAAATGAGAGAGTGGGACCTTGAACATTTTTTTTTTTTTTGCTGACATTTTCTAAATGTGGGTTGCTTGTCATTGGCTTCAATAAACTAGGTTTTAGACCTGCTAATTAATGGTTGGGAAGCTGTCTTTTAATTAGATGTAATTTATATGCTGTTAGAGAATTTGCAAATTTTGGGCCATAAATAGCTATGTTCTGTGCCACAACTTTTTCTCGAATTCCTGCCCTTCCTATCTAACCGAAATTATCTCTGTCTATTCACCACTTCGACAGCTTTGCTCCTCCGCAGGCGATCGTATTCTTTCTGTCCCTAAGACTCGCACAAAAACATACGGTGAAAGATCTTTCTCTTACTGTGCCCCCAAACAATGGAATTCTCTTCCACTACACATCAGAAATATATCAACCATCACAGCCTTCAAAACTGCACTCAAAACACACCTCTTTAAACTTTACTATCCTGACTGATTCCCCCTCTGAAAGTTAAATGATGCTGCGGAGTGCCGTCCATGGCTTCACATGTAAATTGATATGGATTGGTTGGTTTTTAATTTATATTTTTTAAGTTCATTTTAATTTGTATGTACAGCGTGGTGAGCCCAGCCCTAGGCTGGGGTACCACGCTATAGAAAACTACCCATAATAATAATATACTTTTTGTAACATTGTTTCAATTTCTTTATTTAGAGGTATTGCAAGCTGCTAATGAGATCAACTCCACCCTTTCGCCCTCAAATCTCAACAACTCCGTAAATTTTGAACTAGGCAGCCTTAGCTTTTTAAACAGCTTGTCAACAATGCAAAACCAAGAGGATTTAGACATTGTTGATGTGCAGGACCTTTTCAGAGACATGCAAGGAAGTGATGAAGTTAGTTTAATGGATTCAAATATAGCAATGAATGAAAGTAAGTTTTTTGGTTAAATTCATTTTTACCCCCATAATTATTGCATTAGAAAAATTGATTTTAAATTTGTAACACATAAATAGCAGAAACATTTTTAAAGAAATAAATAATTGAAGGATTCACACATTTTTTACAATTATTTCGGTAAATTAAAATAATAATAATTTGCATGGGTAAGGTTGATGAACATGTGTAATAATTTTTAGACATTTAATGACTTCATTTAATTAAAGTTTGTTTAGAAAACTTAACTATTTTATCTTTATACCAGTGGTTTTCAAGCTTTCGGTCACTAACCCATATTCAAAAATTAAGTCTTGGCCTCCCCTTGTTTGATTAAATATAAAAGGCATGTAAAAATGTGGGACAATTCAAAGGCCCTCTATTTTAACTAGTGCACTCTGCCCTATGTGCCTCACCCATTTGTCCCCATTTTGGTTACTGCTTTGTTTTACACATATATAAATTGATTTGTCTTTTTAAGGTATGGATGCATTTACAGTCCTTGATGACAATCTTAGTCAGTCAGTTGCAAGTTTAGGCAGCATATCCCCTTACAATGTAATTAAATAACAACTTTAGTTTTGTTTTAGTTTGAGTTGATTAAGTTTAAATGTAGGTTTACCTACAGATCAAGAAACATGAATTTGTATTTAAATGTTCAGCTTTTTTTAAAGTTAAATACCCATATGGCTGGAATTGAGTTTTCTTAAAAAATAAAGTTTATCTTTCATGACATGTGTTAATGCAGTTTCATTATTGGTGAAAATGTCTGTATCACAGGATTTAAATGAAACATTTGACGGTCTTGAGGGAGCAACTGGAGGCACAAATTACAGTGCAAGTCAAGATAACTTTAATGGACGCAATTCTAAAGTGTCACGCCTTTCAGAATCCTCCAATGATTCAGGATTTGCTTATCAAGGTGGTTTTTCATCCTCATCCTCCACCTCTTCAAGTGCCGGTAGCCCAGCAGGCTGTCATATGGGTGGAAACATATCTACATCAAGTAATGATACTGAGCAAGATCCACATGGTACCAGGGCTGTGACCCACCATCATGTGGCACATAACCACACTTACAATACCCCACCTGGGCAAATACCAAGAGAGGTAAGATATTGTCATCTTTTGTTTGCTTGTAAGTTAAAATTATTGTTTTTTTATATTTAAACTAGTTTGCAATTGTTTGTCTGACCTGCTGTGTATAAAATGGCTAATGTGTCTGGACTAGAAATTAACCCTGTAACTACACTGAATGTTTATGCTCAGCCACAATACTTTTTTTTCTTCTAAGTTTTTTTTACGATTCATCCAATCTTTTGCTATTTCAGGTTAAAAAATATGCACAGAAAGAGCCTTCACGAAAGGGTCCTCAGAGCCGAGACCAGCGTCGTGCAGAAGAACTCAAAATACCCTTCACAATTGATGAAATTATTGAATCCCCAGTGGAGACATTTAATGAAATCTTAATGTCTCATAAACTCAATGAGGCTCAGGTAATAATAATAATCAACAAAATGCTCCATATTTCTGTTAAAAGTTACTTATGTAAAAAAATTGTAATTTTTTTTATTTTGTGCATGCTAAGTTCTCTTATGACTTTTAGGATTATCACAATCTTACTTCTTTGAAATCCAAAAGATTTATAAAGTTTCCTACTGTAAATAATTTTAACAGTTGGCCCTTGTTCGAGACATCCGTCGCCGTGGAAAGAATAAAGTAGCTGCCCAGAACTGCAGAAAGCGTAAAGTTGGTGTTATTGTTTCTCTTTCTGATGAGATGATCGATTTGCAGAAAGCAAGAGATCGTTTAGTTGCTGAGAGAGCTGAAATGGAAAAAGAAACCAGGAAAATTAAAGAAAAGTTTGGTGGACTCTATACTCATATTTTCCAGTCTCTGCGGGATGAGCGTGGTGAGCCTTATGACCCTAATCTTTATTCACTGCAGCAGTCAAGTGATGGCAATGTTTTTCTTGTCCCTCGAAATATTAGTGTTGGGAGTAAATATAGTAACTCGTCATCAGCTTCTTCATCTCCCACTTCCTCTAAAGATTCAGTGAGTTCAAAAAAGCGTAAATCTTTTGATGAGTAGAATTATTTTTTCTATCAGGTGCTTAAAAATAAAATCTTAAACTTTTATTTAAAGGGATTAAAGCCATAGGCTTTAACATTTCAAACTTAATAGATTTGTGGAATATTTATATCAATTAAGAAAATGAGCACAGAGAAAAGGTGTTTTGAAACATGGTAATTTACATGTTAAAAACTTTAGTGACCTTTGTTTTATAATGTATATATGTAAAATTGAGCATAAAATTTATGAAACTTGTATCAGCAGTTGGGTGTCAATGGATTATCAGCATTTCCTTTAGTGTGGGCACATTAATAAGCTACGGCAAGTGCAAGCATTTCTTGCGGTGTGATTGTGTCAGGCAGCATGTATGTTAAAAAAAAACTGTGAAATTGTTTTGTGAAAGGAAACTTGTTCCATTTTTTATTTTTTTAATCATGTTTTGACTTTCATTAATTGATGCTGCAGGAGCAGTTGTTAGACTACAAGCAGTTTGTAATTTTGCCCATGTGTGGAAGATAAAGTAATAAAACTACTTGGTGATCTGGATTTTGTCACTAAAAAATTACTAGTGATCTTTCTGCCCTTTGATTAAATTGTTTATCACGCATCCTTTTACCATTTGTACATAGAACCTTTCTCCCATTAATAAATGCACAATAAATTCTGCCTTTGTTGACAGATTGAATTACATAGTTATTGTCTATAAAAACTGTTTTAGCTAGGTAGATTTATTATCCCTGTCGTTGAAAGTGACAGTTTCAACATTAGTTTTAAATACAGTCTTTCAAAATAATGGAAATTCATCAGGGAATTGGCAGTCTCACGCTAAAATAATTTGAGAATATTACATGCCTTAGAATTTTAGAATATTTAGCAGCAACTTGCTACACTGTGTAGCTTTGTTATGTTGGTTTATCTTTTTAAGTCCCTTGGATTTTTTTCTTCTAATTTAGATATGAAACTGATCTGTTGTATATTTTTCTTTCTACAAAGTGATATATTTTTTGGGGGATTTGTGCTTGTGATATATATGCTTATTATAAATGAAACATGATGATTTTATTTGGATTGATTTTTATTTCCAGTACTGTATCATGTAAGCAGTAATTTTTCATTATGCTCACCCATTACCTATAGAATTATATTTTGTCCCCCACATTAATCTGTTTACACTGATAATCATGCTTGTTGCATTTGAAATTCAGCATAAAAGATGTGTTGTTTTTTTTAATATAAAAGCCTAGTTATGGACATTAAAAGTATATTGTTTATACCTTTCTGTCTTCTACTCATAATGTTACTATTATTACAGTGCTTTGAGATTATTTTTTTTCTAACGGAAGTTATAATTGAAAAGCAATGAAAATCACAAAGAATTTTGGTTTGATAGAGATGCATTTGTATGTGTCTACTTCTTTTTAATTTAATAATTATGTTATAAATGAGTTTCCATTCCAGTCATTTTTCACTAACATATTTTGCAAAAGCTTGAACATTTTTAAAGGATTTTTTTATACCTTACTAACTGAGACTTGCCTGAAGCAGCATAATATGGCCTTTAGATGCTAGAAACACTTCAGCATGATCACAAATATATTTTGTGTGTAATTTATTTGGCATTAAAAGAGACATTTTCACTGTAGTTCCCCCAACTTTTATTATTGTTTGAATATGATTGTTTAAGATGATCCGCATTACTCATACATTATATAATGTTAATTAGTAACATTGTACAGGATATGACAACCTATGGCTTTTACCATTTAAATTTTGATCAGATTAAACATCCTTTGCAAAGTTTTAAATTTAGGCACTGTAAAAGAACATTGCCCTTGAGAAAATAAGATGCCCAGAAGTATGTCTTCATGAACAGTTGTAGTTGTAGTCAAAATATAAAATTAATCATATCAAATGTCTTAATTTCAATTATCATGACAAAAATAATATTCTATATAATTGTTATCTATTATTCTGCAATTGTTGATGTTTGATCATTTATCAATAGCTATAATTTGCAACTAATGTTAATTATATGGTTTTATAATATATTGAAAGCATTTTTATTTCGGATGTTTATTTTAAATATACAGTCAGTTAGGCTTTAAAAAAAAAAGTTTGGAAAGATCAATATGTCCATCCAGTGCTACTTTCACCAGCATATAGAATTTCCAATAAAAAAATAAATATTTATTACCCAGAATTTGTTTATCTTTCGTTTCTCATTTTTCCTATTTTTTTTACTTCTTACTTTACTAATGTCAGTGCTTGTTCAGTTTTCACTCTTGGGGTAAAGTGGATTTTTTATAGCTGATTTTTGCATATTCAATTTTATAGTCAGGTTTTCTTAATCAAGTTAATGGCTTATAAAAACAGTGAAGAGTGTTGCTTTTTGTGCAACTTAAAAATAATCCCAACTAGCAGCTGAATATCTCGCCTTGCAAATCTATTTAGGGCAACTTTATTAAGATAATGATATTTATTTTCACAGGCAATTTTAACATTTGCGTGACTTGAGAAATTTTAGGAAATTAAATTAATGTTTAACAATTATTAATGGAATGCATACTAATTATTGTGAAGACTTTCTTCCTACTTGCAAATCTTTGGGGTTTGTCAGTTTGTAGCAAAATTATATGTTGTCACATATGACTGTCTCCTGTCAATTTAATCATCCTCATGATGGCCTTTAAGGCGTGAGTTGATGACAGTTACAACATCGGTATACTGGGTTGAGGTTGGGGTGGTGAGTGATGGGAAATAAGAAAAGGTGATTTAAAAAACAACCCTGCCCAAGAACCATGGGTCCTGTAGGAATTTGGGATGGGATAAGGTGTTCGGGAAGGTCATTTGTCAATTAAGAGTCTGATTAGTGGGTGGCAACAAGTTGTTAAATTTAAATTTCACTATTCCGGGTTTTGGAAGCATTTGTTGTTTTAAAAAAAAATCTTTGTGGATAATAAACATAAAATTTTCATACTAAAAAGTCAAAAATCAAAATATTATTTTTAAAAAAAAATCATGCTTTCGAAGAGTATAAACATACTAAAAAATAGAAAATAATTTTCTTAAAATTCAATAGGCAAAGAAAGTATTAGGTAAATATTTTCAAAAATTATTTTTTACAAAGCAACATGAAAGGTTTTTTCTACATTTAATTGGAATCCTTTGGCCTCACAAAGTGTCTTACTACTCACTACTCTTCTGCACATTCTTTCTTTGTGTAATGAATTTTAAGAACATTATTTTCTACTGTCTTGGTTTTTTCCCTTAGTCACAACCAAGGGAACAACAATCTGAAAGCAACAATGCTTTTTAAAAATCTTTATACCATGAGAGATATAAAGGCAAATGGGAAATTAAAAACGTTGACCCTTTTTAAATGTCTAATTCTCTGTCCATTTGTCAATACTTCAATAACAGTATTAATATTGTTGATAATACATTATAAAACCCTATATTCCTTCATTAAAGTAGCATTGCCCTTAAAGTGGCCGGATATGGCCGTTACGGGATTGAATAGGTTAAAGCATCTAGTTCTGCCTTGAAGCGTGTAGTTATTGGGCCATGGATGGTCTATCTGTCTGAAAATATAGCACTGACAAATATATAAAGAAAGAAATATTTCAACAAACAATATTGTTGACAAGCACCATGAGTATGTAAACAAATGCTATAAATAGTTTTTTATAGATATTTTAATGACTTTTTAGATATACATGATTCAGATCCACTTTACAATAACACTTAAATGACTGAGTTCTTGTTAGTAAAATAAAAAAAACAATTGTCTAACGGTGGGGAATGATCATGTTTTTATGAAGTTTTCATAAACATTAAGCCCTGGTAAACTTAACTTACAACCCTATTTACACCCCTCTCACTGACAATTTGACACACCTGTTGTAATTTTTACTATGACTATGAGGTTTTTTTATCTCTACGGTTTAGCTAAAAAGTCAATATCATGGAATGTAAACAGCATATGTTATATCCGTTATTTATGTACAAGAAATTTAAAAAGAATAATCTTGGAATGAGAAGTTACAATATTTAAAAAATATATTACTGAAACAAGATGTACTTTAAGATAATTATTATGAGTGCCTCTCCAACTTTGTGTCCAACTGTAATGTAATACAGAGATCAGTTCATATGACTACACAAAAGGGGTTGCCTGTGAATTCTATTATATCATGTTTTTAAAATTATAAAATTATCTTGTGCTGTCAAGAAATTTGAACCATTCTCCATCTTCATATGTGATGTGTGCTAAAAGGTTGTTTGGTTATATGTACAAGAAATTTAAAAATTATCAATTTAAAGTCTTGTGAAAACTGCTAATATTTTCATGCCAAAAAAACATGAGATTTATGTACATTTCTTGAGTTATGGAAATATTAATAATTATAGCGAAATTTTTCATTTAGCACAGCACCCAATATCCACAGGACAACAATAAATGTGCAGTACAGTCCTCCTGCAGCTGTTCCTTTGGCATAAGATCCATATTGAGAGGCTTTGACATACTGGCACTTTGCATAATAAATCTTTGATTGTTCTGTGGATGAAAAAAAAGTGTTAACATTATTAGTTTAATGCTTGATTTTTACATGAAAAATTATGATTTTTGAAACATTCCCCAAGATGGCATCTAGGGCGGATTTCCCCTTGGGTATTGAAATTATGAATCACTTCATAGGACTTCTTTTAAACCAAAAACTTGTCATTTTTTAAGCATCAAAATTATAATTCTTGATAAAAAGATTTACTACAAATAAATAAACAGAAAATCTGCAAAAACCTCTGCTATTAAAACAACTTGGTAAAATAAACCAACCTGCCAATAAAATGGCAAATATTCCAAATATGGGGTTGACAAACAAAGACATGAATGCAATTGGCCAGTTATCTGCAGGTCGCCTCCATGGGTCAGGCTGTTTGGTCACAACAGGAAGAATATAGGACATGCCTGACATTGTGTATGTCGAATACAAACTCCTCCTGCTGCCATAGAGGAGAGATCTGAAAGTGAAAAACATCAAAATGTAATGGCTTGGTTTAATTTTAAAATTTTAAATTGGTTAAAACAGAATTTTTAAAAACCGGAATGTCCAAAGATAGTTGCATACCAAAAAAATTGTATTTTCTTAAGTCAAAGAACAGGATTCTCCAAAAATATTTGTTAAATGAAGTGGGTACCCTCAAACTAATGTAGTCTAATATATAGATATATATATGGCATCCTTCCGTCTTCGCGAGACGATGGAGTAGCTATATTGTAGTCCTACACTTCGACGAGTGGCTCACTAGGCCAATCCTGGAGTGACAATCTCGACTTACTTTCTCGCAGGATAATATTGATTCCTGGTTAATTTTGGCCTTCCGTGCTGTTATTTTTGTTGCAAGGCTTTGTTTCGCACATCTTCTGCCTTTTTTACTCCTTCGTACACTGCTGTTTGCCAGCTGGAATGTTGTTCGTCAATGATCTCCCATTTGTTGACTTCAATGTTGGCTTCCTTCATGCTCCTTTTGCAAACGTCCATAAATCTCAGACGTGGCTGTCCAATAAGTCTTGTCCCTTCTGACAACTCTCCAATAATAACTGCTGGGTTAAACATTGAAAACATCTAGTTGTGTAAGGAAATGAAAAATATAAAATGATTTACCTTGATCCGGTCAAGCTTTGACCTCCAGCGATACTGGACTTTGATGCGTAACGGCGCATCCCTCCCTCACTGAGGTTAGAGACACTTCCAGTGTTTGAGTCTCCATAATAATATGCTGGGTATCCTGGAGTTGACATGGCTGCTGTGTGGTAATCTTATACGATTACACTGAGAAGCTGAATCAAACTGCAATAAAAAAAAAGAACAAAAAAGGTGAAGTCGTGGTTCCCTTTGTATTAAATAAAAATATAATGCAAGATTTAGAGGTGTATTGTAAAATGCAAGAAATAAATGAATCCTTTAAATTAGAAAAACTTTTCCAGCAAAATAAAAATGTATTAGCTTAATGTAAATCTGATTAAAAATTTAATATTATCCAACACATTTATGATTTATGTTTTAAAGGCCATATATATATATATATATATATATTTATATATCAAGCATTTATGAGATCATTGTTTAAGCGAAATAATCTAATACACATTAACTTAAATGAAAATTATGGAAATTTTCCAAAAATGTTAGTCCTAGAATCAGCAGTTTAAGATATTAAAAACCTCTTTCACTTTCAAATTTCAAATGACAATTTTAAATGTATCCATTACATTCTAATTATATAATGAAGGCTAATCCTCTGAAATCTATACAGACTATAGTATAGGCCTAAGTTTTAAATTAAGTAGGCCTATATCATACTATATTGAGACTATATAGTGTGCTAACTCAGCTAAGACCTTAGTCTTAGTGGGCATACTCATACGCAATACATGCATAGACATAGATACAAAACATTGTGATTGTACTGTCAAAAAATTGTTTAAAAATTAATAAGTTATATTGTTGAGACTGGTCTGCCTTTTGGAGGGCGATGGTGACTTACTTTACCGTAACTTTACTTTACCAACTTAGTCTTAGACTTTAGAGTAGACTTAGAATACTTAGATGGTCTTGGCCTTGGACAGTTTATCGTAATCTATCATTCTATTCTCTACTCTTTGGTTTGTTAAACTTGGGACATTGCTTTTTTTTTTTTTTGGTAGTCTGAATTAATTATTATTTTTAGTGAAGTGTTTTCATTGTTGGCAGTTTCTTCTCGACTCTCGTCGTAGTCTCATTTCACACGAATAGTAATAGTAATATTTTAGTAATATTATTTTATATTGATATAGTATGAGTATTTTGTTATCGTTATTTAACCGTTATACTAAATATTACTATTATTTTTTTTATACAACTATCTTTAACGTTAAAAATTTAAGTGGTAAAATGACAATAGTTTTTTTAACTATAAAAATGTATTAGTCACTATCACTAACAGTTAAATTATTAATTGCAGGGTCTTTTTAAAAACATTCATGAGCGTTGGCGCACTAACTTACTGTACTTAGACTAATAACTTTAAGTTTAAGTCAAGTAACTACAATTAATTAAACAAACTCATTTATTATTTAAAATAAATATTATAAATTCATATGAACTTAGACTATAGTTGGTAATTACGATAAAAAGTCCGGAGCTCTTTCAATCATCAAAGCTTATCAAAACAGAAGCAAACTTATTAACGTTTTAGTTACCATGAAAATTACGTATTATCATTAACTCAACTTACGCTTTGACTCTGTGTATGTTGACCAGTTCCTGGTCGGAAGTGTTACCTGTGTGTAATTCATTACGCATGCGTGACCTGTAAAGTATAAGCTTGCTTCCTGCCATAAAGCGCAGGTAACAGCGCGCACCTGAAAAGGGATGGTTCTCATCTTCAAACTTTAGTCATTAAAATGTCCAGTATTTATGACGCATGTCTGTGAATTATTTATTTTTCTGCTACAACAACAAAAAAGACAGCATTTATTGTGGGGAAAAAGACAGTATTGTTTTTCGAAGTTTAACGTATTTTTGTCCCCATTTAGAACGAAAATTCTTCTTTAATAAGGCTAGGGGCAGGGGCCTTCCATAAATGAAGTCACGCGTACATTTTTTTTTAAAAAAAGGTGTGGGGGGGGGGTGTCATATTTTTGTGATGATGTGTGACGAGGAGGGGGGGTGTCAAGCCATGTGACGTCACATGAAAATCTGAATATTGTAGTAAAGAATTGCCCTTAATATGGCTAAATGTGGACACGGGAAGTGGGATGGAACGAAAAAAATAGTTGACCACGGGGGTGGGGGGAATCTTAGTAAATGCTCTAGGACAGGGATTCTTAACCTTTTTTGCAGAGCTGCCGGCCCACTTCATTTTAAACATCATTTCCCCAATCGTATAAATTATATTGTAATGCAATTTAAAATAATTAAATAATTTAGTTATTGTAG
The DNA here is from genome assembly GCA_964017045.1 of Omphiscola glabra. Classification (NCBI taxonomy): domain Eukaryota; kingdom Metazoa; phylum Mollusca; class Gastropoda; family Lymnaeidae; genus Omphiscola; species Omphiscola glabra. Next base: position 16,227,053 of record OZ024804.1, on the reverse strand, counting down.
TTTTATTTCTTTAATTAACTTTTTTATAAACAAGGGAAAAAATTACCAATAGACGCAATGCGCCAACAAAATTCACCAGAAAAATATTTCCTGCTGCTAATCAAAATGCATTAAAACTTTTTTTTTAAAAGCAGCAACAACTAGCAATGGCAGAAAATACAATCAGTGGCGTAGCTAGGGTTCGTGTCACCCGGTCCGATAAGCTCTTTAAGCCCTCTTTTTTCACGATGTAATTCTTCTTGTTAAACTTAGTCCACAGTGTAACAAGAACAAAAACAAATTAATTGGAGGTCGGGGGTAAATGTTTTTAAGAACTGTAACTTGTACTTAGAATCGCCCATTGTTATCAAAAGATAGTTTTATTTCTCAGAATGTAGATAAATATAGCTTCCTGTCACTTAAAAAAGTTACCGAACACTTCATTCGACTTTGAAACATAATCAAAACGGCGTGTTTCTGACCTAATAATAAGGAAACCTAATTGCTGTCGCATCAACCTTGACATTTTAATAAAACGGACATTTTTATTGGTTACATGGGTGTATGGAAAATGTACGTGTTATCTGTTATCCTTTTATGAATTTCGGTTAGACCGAGCAGTGTGTGCTCTGTAATTACACAATTTTTCAATTTAGTGTCACCCACTGAGATGGTGTCGACTGGTGCGGTCCGCGCCCCTTAGCTACTGAATACAATTTTCTGGTCTTCCACACCTCAGGGCTGGGCTGCAGTAATTTGATATCTACGGGAGGTGAATTTCTTAAAGGTTTTGTAAAGGAAAGTTGTGGACACAGGGATTCTTCTATAGGGGTTTGAGGTGCAGAGATTTGTGACGTTATATTCGAGGGGGGTGTCTAACTTTTTGTGACAATTTGTAACGATTTGGGGGGGGGGGGGGGCGAAAAAAATTGGCAAAATTTGCGTGACGTCATGTATGCTTTTTTCCATTCATCACGGTTCTGTGCTTTCCTTTCCGGTTGCTTCCCATATTTTGCATGTCTGCCTCTAGCGCGCGTCTCCATGTATTCTTTGGCCTTCCTCTCTTTCTCTTTCCATGTAGATTCCATGTTAGGGATTGTCTGGTGTGCTATCTGGGGGATTTCGGAGAGTATGCCCTATCCACTTCCATCTTTTCTTTATGCAATCTTCATTACAAGACACCTGGTAAGTCCTTTCTAGTAGATCTTTGTTGGTGATAGTATTTGGCCATTTGATGTTCAGGATCTTTCTAAGGCATGAGTTGAAACAAATACACATAAGTATTCCTCTAGAAAGTTAAATATAATGTTGTCTTATATTGTATGAAATTACTATAATAAAGTAAAAGAACCATCGTTTTAATAATAAAAGGTTCATGGATGTAATCAGTGGCGGATTTCCATACAGGCTAAATAGGCTTAAAGATCACGAGACGGCTCTGGATAGTATAGAAAGTAATACTAACATACTTAAGAAAATCAGCAGACCATCGAGCCAAGGCTCATAAGGTCTTCCCCAACACACCTCCACCGCCCCCAACTGGCATTCAACCACTCCCCCCGTGGTCTTTATTCCAGTCAGGCCGCGAAGCGGCATGCCGAGGGCTCCCCGCCCCTGAGACAGCCCCACCCACCCTTCCACTCGATTGACTATGCGAGTGAGGCCGCATCAGAGAAGGGACGCCTGGCCAGCCGGGTTGATGCTTACACAGCAACCGGGCCGGACTTCCTTGGGCTGGGGTGGATATAATTTACGTCTCTAAAGACCCCCCTTCCCACCCCGGGGGGACAGAAATTAATACTAAATGATTGTAATTGTACTGGAGCAAGCATGGCTGATTTAGTGTTGAATTATTTTATTACCGAGCTTAAGAATGATTTTTAAAAAATGACCAAGGACAGTCATACGTTAGTGCTGCCAACAAGGATGGTGGCAGGGCGGTCGCGAGACTTTTGGAGGTCCAATGACGCTGTTCGGTTTTATGCCCCTTGCATTCAAATTTGTTAATTTTTATTTTAAAAGATATAAGCCTGAGATTCACAGTAAATGTTTTACAATGCGATAGTTATTTGAAGTTAAAATGTTATATTGAAGTATAGGCCTATTTTAAAATAAATGTATAATCTGTCAATTGTTAAGTTCAAATATGTGACATACACCAGAGACTTCTGACAAGGAGGAAGGTAAAAAAAATACCGCGACACACCTTATGAACGGCCCCTAACAGTGGTGTAGCGAGACATTGTGCAGCACGGGAAGGACTTTGAGTTTGCAAATACCCCCACCCACGAAAAAAACAAAAATTGTGCTTTTTGGCAAGTGAACCTGGAGATGATCGAGATTTGATATCACTGTTCCTGGCATATGCGCTAACTAGCCCCGGATCGCAATAATTTGTGTAACACTCACTGGCTGAACGTGCAAATAGCACCACTTTTACTTCGTTCTCAGGGGTTTGAACTTCAAAATTAGTTTTAAATTGTCCAATGTCACCTACCGGACCTTAACGTCACAAAAATGTTATTATATATAAGCCTATATATATATGTGTATATATATGCCTATAGTATAATATAGTATAGTATAGTATAGTATGGCATCTTTCCGTCTACGAGAGACGATAGATTTATCTTTTCTGATTGCATCTCTTGGTGTGGCTAGTGAGACCGATCCTCGAGTGGCAGTCTCTTTTGCATGTCCCACACACGAATGCGGTGGAGCAGTGTTTTCTGGCCTTTCTCTACGCTCTCTTTACAGCTGCTTCAGTATATATATATATACGTATACATGTGGCTCTGTTGTATTAGGATCAGGGCCGAGTGGCTAAAGAAGCGGTTTGTCAATTCTGAATTTTTACTTTCTATTTTAAAATTAAACAAACTGCAGACATTGAATGGTTAGTATATTTGGTTCCACTTTTTATTTCGTCGCCTTAATTACCGGTAATGTCGACTACATGTTCAATCTTTAGCCCACGGTACTCCAGGTCAGGCGTACTACAATCGTTATTCTTATGGACAACAAATTGACAGCTTTGTCTCTATGCTGAATATACCGAGTGCCTAAAACGCCTTGCCTTAATCCGACCACGCATCATACCAAAGAAATTGGATAGCAAACACATGATAATGCTCAGAGTATTCGACTAATAGACCAAAAGAAATCATGTTTTGGGCAACAACCCCAATTAATAAAGGCTGCACCTATTGGTACCCGGGTACCAGAATTGAGAGGTTGGGATTAAAAATGGTTTAAAATATTATTGTTGGGTTTGAAATGAAAGTTAATTGAATGTACTATGCGTTTGTAAACTTAATTCTTCAGTTTTACTAAAATAAGCTACTACAAATAACATCCGAATAGCATTGAGTCTAATGGTACCCGGGTGCTAATGGCGGCGCTGCGTGTCTGGGTCCATTTTGACTAATGCTATTCGGATGTATACAAGCACAATGGCCACATTTAAAGATACTCAAATCGTTTTAAAATTGTATCGTAATTAATTATTATATGGTTGCTTATGCTGGGTCCAGGTCCGCAGCTAGTGGGGGGGGGGGGGGGGGGCGGCAACAATGGCAATTGTCAGGGCCTGCTGGGTCTTAACTTCTGGAAGTTTATTTCTCATTAAAAAATATCATAATACAGTGGTTCTCAACCTTTCTAATTCCGAGACCCTTTAATTCAGTTCCTCGTGTTGTGGCGACCCCCAACCACAAAATTATATTTGTTGCTACCTCTTAACTGTAGAGTATCATATTAAGTGTTTACCGATAGTCTTAGGCGACCACTGTTAGAGGGTCTTTCGACCCCTTTTCTTAATACATTTCAACTGTTTTTTTGTTTGTTAGCTAGTGTAGACCATATTACTACAGTTGCCCCATTGGCGTGCAATGAGCTCTTTATTTCATGTCACTCCACGCCATCAAAAGAAAATATATCTCATTGACTGTCCTTTGATTTACTACTGCCTAATTTCTCCCCCTTCTAATATTTCTATTTAACTGTGTCAGCTAGATGCAGTATCTTGTAGTAAAATAAAATTTATGCCTTGCGTCTTTTAATCCATTTGTTTTGACTTGGCAGAACCCACCCTTATAATTAGGAAAAAATGTCCCGCCTCCACCATCCTACGCCCATTACTTAAAAGTGACATCACATCGATTGCTTCTTGATTATCTGAAAAAGTGGGGGGTGGGACAGAGCAGTAGACTAACTTTTCCATTTAGTGCCACCTGCATTTAAATTTGATAGTTTACATTTGTCCACATCCCACATCCAGAACAATCAGAGGGCCCTCTCCAGCGGCAAGGTTTGCAAAACTCACGTCACAGCTCTGGTTGAAACAATTTGTTTTGAACCCCAGACAGCAGACTTCTCCTCTCTCTTTTTATAGTAAATTTATAGACATGCCTGGTAAGCTTCTAAAAACAATTTCTTTAGTGGGCCTTTAACGTGGAGTTATTTAATAATCTTTCAACTTTGTTGCTACTGACACTCACACATAATTCAAGAAAGTCAAAAATAAAAGAAAAACTACATCAGTGAAATTTTATTGGAATTTACTCAGCTCAAAAACAATACTTTTTCAGGACATCCTTTGACAATTAAGATGAATTCTTCATTGAAGATGAAAATACATTTTAGTGCAGTTGGTCTTGTTCTTATAATCATTGTTCAAAATCTTGAGCACTTGTCTTTTTTTTAATTATAGGTGAAAAAATTAGTCTTAAAATCGTATTTAGCAACAGTAACACAAACACTAGAAAAAATGGTCTAATAGTATTAACTAGTATCAGGTAAGATTAACATAGATTTTTTTTTAACGATGATATAACTTATAGTATTGCCCCTCTCACTGACATCAAATATACTGGTATAAATAGAACAAAAAAAGACTTCTGAGATTTGTACATGAATGATAAAAAAAAAATTTGAATGAAGAGATATAAAAACAATGATGATGATAAAAATGAACGTGTTCACTACGTCTTCATTGGCTCAGTTCCATCAATGTTCTTTCCTTGTTTTTCCAACTCTGCCCTGTTGAGTAAGCATTGCAAGAAATATTACTACTGTAAGTGGAATTAACACAATAAAATGAATGTATTTGTCAAATACGTGGAACTTATATTGGGATATTTTTAGACCTCTAATGCTAAGAATATTCCAACTTGTCAAGTTTAATATTTATTCCTTTAACTTAAATACTTTATAATCTAAAGCAAAGAGTGAAAAACAAATTATATCAATCTACATGGTTCCCCCACTGTGTAATGTGAGGTTTATAAGATGGTAAACTATGTAACTTTGTCAAATCAGACGAAATTGATTTCACTTTATCAACACAAATACAGGAACCAATATTTATTACTACAGCTAGCATAATTAACAGATGAGTTATCTATAAATACGGGTAGATATAAAGTGTTATCACATTCATCATCTGACTCTATTTTAAAAAATTAATTATTATTGATAGGTGTAAAAAACTGAACATTTGACAAAAATAGGCCTTCAAAACAAGCTATTTTAATTTTAAAGATTTGATTTATCCATTTGGGAAGGATGTAATGTAAACATATTAGAATATGTGCACAGCTAGAGAAAGATTATTCATGAATTTTCTTTTTGCTATGTTATAGAGATACGATTGGCGCTGTGCGGCTATAAAGTGTTAAGTACAGTAGTAGTAGTAGAAATGCAATTTGATGGGTGGAAGTAATGAAGGATAGTTCTACTGGACTACTAGCCTGAGTTGTTTTGAAAAGTCATCATCTATGTTGTCATCATCCCAGTTATCCTCCCACACATTAATATCTTCAGGTGCTTCATCCTCCCCTGTCCAGTCTGGAAGACAATATTATAACCGTAATAAAGAAATAAATAAATTTTGTGACATTCTCTTTTAAAATATATTTTAAAATATAAGTTTGAAATTAAAATTAATCCCTCTATGTGTCACTTCAGTAGTGTTTTGAGGTATTGTTTAATGAAATTTTAGAAATCAAATACTTAAATCATGAGCAACTTAAATTGGATTAGTTTTATACAATAATTTATTTAAAGTAAAATGTTAAAAAATCCCTGAATTTTTTATCCAGTAAATTATTTATCAACATTTCAATTGTTCGATATTGGCTGCATCCAGAACTAGGGTTGCACAGATTAATCAGCAGATAATCTGTATTTGGCCTTTTTGCAGATTAATTAATTGTATTTTCTAACCGATTAATCAGCTTATCAGCCTACTGAAAATATTATATTTTTTTTTAGGTTTGTCCTAGAGTCTAAGCGAGACATTATACATTTCCTGTTCCCTTTTCAATTTTTTGCTTGTTTTCTTTCTTTACACAATGACATGGTAGACACAAAAAACACAGTTATATTCCCTTATTTCAGGGTTTTCCCATACCTTGCTACACATATTACCTTTCCACCTAACCTGGTTAGGGATACATTTAGGGTTCAGGTTAGGTTTAGGGATACATCTAGTAGGTACTTTGACACAAAATTTAAATATTTTCCGATTGCCATGAATGATACATCATTTTAAAGGGCTAGCAATAAGCTTTATAAAAACACCAATTTCATCTTTCTATCTTTTATAGGAGTGGAGTTATGATTTTTTGTGTCAATTTTTTTTTGCCCCTTATATAATCTATATATTTTACCCCCAAAACGTGTGATCCGAATTTCAAATTTCTGTACTTTTTTGCCCACAACATTTTTATTTTTAAAGATAATTGCACAAAATTTTCAGGAGACATTCCCAATCTAATATACAACACAAAGAACAACAAAACTTTTACATTACATCAAGACTTTTTATTTTTGATAATTTTCTTTGCAGGTATGTTAAACAAAATCATGTACAAAAAAATTGTAAACATTATTATTTGTTAAGGCAAAAACAAAAAAATAACATGTTCATTGTATTTTAATTAAATATATGATTAATTTATATTTAAAATAAATTGTTATATTTATAAAAGGTAAGTAGACGTCTTTTTTTAATGTAAAATTGAATGCATGAACTTTTATAAAAACGACTAAAATCACTAAGACAAGACTAATACGAGCATACCAGTACCGTTATGAGATAAAATTTTAAAAGGTAATGGGGATGTTCTGCCTGTCATTTGCTATATAGACTGCTTGGTCTTGTTGATGAGTCCCACGATGTCTCTGTCGTTGTCTTTGCCATCTACATCAAAATGTGCCTCATAATCGATGGGCGGAATTCTTTAATAAAAAAATTAAAATGTTCTTGATTCTTACATACCCTGTAGACAGAACACTAAATTATAAATATAATTATAATCCTGAATGTAAACACTATCTAATTTCTTTTTAATATTATTCAATTTTTGAGTTTGTTAACAAATCTTTTCTTTTTTTTTTATTTGATTATTTTGGTATATTAAATATTTGTCTATGTAAACTGTTTCACTATGTCTGTAAAAACAAACAGTATTAAAATAATATATTAAATTAACAATTAATTAACATTTATAATTAAATACCTTATTAAATTTTTAAAAATGTAGATTTTCATTAGGCTTGTAAGAATATTAGTAATTAATTAGGCTTTTATGTCTTATGACTAAGACTAAATGGACTATAAATAATAATAATTTTCACTTATAATTAGGCCTAGTTTTAGTGATATAATCCCATATGATTTGACATTAACAAGAGTATGACTATTATTATTATTATTGATGCAATTAATGACGCTAGGATTAATTATTGATTCTATAATTTACAGGTACTGTAATTAAAAAGAGAACCGATAAATTTGGTGGGGCTACACACAATTTTTTAACGTAATAAAACTACGGTAAAAATAATGACAACCCACTGATTCCCAATTAAAAACTTTTTAAGTTTGGTTGAAATGTTTTATTTAATTTTTTTAAATTATTAATTTGAAACTACGTAGTATTATTCAGATGTTAGGGGATTCAACAATTACGATTAAATTCATAATTGACAGTGATAATAGCCGTTTCCGGCATCTCGATCGGAAAATAAATAACTTTTAATATGGCGACATTTTCGTCCCCACCCCATGCAACTATTGGAGCAGCATAACTTTTTTGGGACTTGTTGAAGTATAATAACATAAGAATGTTTAAACTTGCTAATTGAATGTAGTTTAACTTTATCTAGGTCCCATTAACTTTTTTTCACTACCTGAGGAGTATATTATTATATATGCTTACCGAGTCGCTATGATAATCCTGTCCGTGACACAGAAAATAAATCGTTGCTAAAATTTCCTAGAAACACCGGAACACAAAAACTGACACGTCACTGATGAGGAAAGCAATATTTAGTAAACAAACGTGACGTAGAAAGCAATTTTCCAAAGATACCGTATAGCCGTACGCCATATTGTAGAACAAGTTTTTTCGACATTTTTGGTATGCGCAGACTGCATGCGCGAGTGGACCTTTGAAATGCCTACATCTAGGAAATTTTTTCATTATTTTTAAAGGTTTCATTCTTAATTTTACGGGTCACAGCAATCAAGTTGGCGGCCATGGTAAAAAATGGTGCTATCTCTTCGCATTTACCAAAAGACATCACCGGTCTTGCTGTTTAACTACACCGAAGTTAGACAGACATATGTCATGGCGGGGATTGTCTAAATTAGCCCTTATTGTCTGTCAAAAGAATTATTGCAGAATGAGAATGTGTGCATAAATCGAAATATGCATACTTATTTATTTTTTAGGTTAAAGACAAAGATCTTCCCCACACTGGCCCTACCCACCTAAGCACAAAATAATGACTTTATCTGACTTACCTTCTGCTGGAAACTCTTCAAATTCGTCGTCTTCTTCAAGAAGGCCAAGATCTGGTTTTACGGGGTCTGACATTTCAATTATACGTTTATTTTTAAAAGAATTTATATAGAGCTAAACTAAATCTAAAAGGCTGTAACTGTAACAAGAAAAATACTTTATTGAGTAATGCAAGTCAGAAACCGGAAAAAGTAATGTGGGTTGACTAACTACTGATTAAAACCATAATCTCCGAGAAATACATTACAGTGTGATAAATTTATAAAAATGATAAAATTTAACTGTAAAAATATATGAAACAAATTAGCAACTACGATTTTCTTAAAAATTTTCAATTAAAAAAAACACACACGAAAACGCTGGATTAAAGGACGATAGTAGATACTCCAAAGGTTTTCAATTACTAATTAGTTAAAATGTTTTAGCTAACTACTAAACTAATTACTGAGTACTTGCTAACTTTGGTTTAGTCTAATTTACTAATTTTAGATTACGACGAAAGTTAGTCGTCGTCGCATTTTTATATATTATTAATATTATACTTAAAACTTAGATCAGATACTCTTGATTAAATAAATGATGTGCCTTACAAAACAAAAAAAAAGTAATTTTGACTTTATTTGCTACTGGCACTGGCAATGGGCTCTTTTAATACTTTTATCTGAATCTTTTTAAATGGAGTCAAGATTTTAAGGGGAGGAAACAAAGTTTTATATTCCGTTCTCACTATTTACATCCAACAATCATCAAAGTTAAAATCAGGTAGTAAGCTAATTAGGCCTATTTAATTTTGTCACTAGCTTTAGTCGACAAAAATAACCGTAAATTTATAATGGCTCAATGATATATGTATAAAGTAACATAGGGCTGGGGTACTTGTTCGACTATCAGTGGAATTATCCGAAACTGAATACACAACTACTACGACTACACAAGACGAACTCGTACTAGAAAGAATTAAGTATTAATTAATAGTTAATATGCCTAGTATTCACTATTTTAGTTAAGCAATTTAGGTTAATTTTTAGGCTTGAAATGTTGAAATTTATATTAGTTAAGTTTATACTTCCTTTAAATTATGAGTCATAATGACTATGAGAAGAATGAGACAGATGCACCAATTTTGGTTCATAGATTCACACTATTCACAGCTCACTTTTCTGGTGACACCTACATTAAAAGTAACATACATTTAAAATATATTCCGCTTCAAGAATTTTACAAGAAGAAAGTTTAAAATTTTTACAGAGCCCGAATTTCACCAAGGCCTAGGGTTAGAATGGTTATAAATATAATAAGTTATATTAAATTTTTATGTTACAATTTAAGAGTACCCTAATTTATACTGATTAAACTATTATTTGTACTTTGTAGGCATTTGTATTGATTGCAATCTTTAACTTTGGTGTGAAGTAGCTGGGTCTGGTCTGTAAAGTTTATATATGCTATTGTTAGCACCCAGGAAGGACTGTACACATCTCAAATCATCATCTCATCTTTATGCTAGTTTTGTCATGAACTAAGCCAACTATCAGGAAGGCAATTTTCTGCAATTAAGTGTAAGGGTTACTGCAGATACATTGAATGCCTCAGTTGGGGGGGGGGGGGGGTCGTTGTGGGGCAAGGGTTAGCTTTTACTACTTGGTTTCAGTCAAGTTTAACCTTACACTATATTTTGTTATATGTTAACTTTCTTTTTAAATAAAATGTTTACATTTTGCAGATAACATTTACTTGGAGAGCTTATACAAATCTTTAGCGATCTAATGAAATATGTTTGAAAGCAGTTAAAACATATAAAGGCCATAGGAGACCAATGTCTCTCCTTGTAAGTAATCATTTCCTTACCATGCCAATAAATAAAAATTTTAAAAAGTAAACACAAGATAATTATCATGATCATGAAAAATTACTCTCTGCATAAGCAAAGGGGTATAACTTCAATTGGAAAAGGATATGTAAAAAAATAATTAAAAAAAAAATATAATATTGGAAATTTATTATTGTTTTATTTCTTTATAAGTTTAAAAATAAAGGAAAGGAAATATAGAAGAAAAAATAGTTATACTATCAATATATCATCAGTCCAGTTTCACAAGTTCACTGATGTAAAACTTCTGTTTATACTAGATTGGTTAATTCATTAAGTTCTTTCACACTTAATACATCGTACTAGTTCTGAATCAACTAAAGACTTTTAAGTCAATAAATGTAACTTTAATATCTAATTATACGCAGGCAGTAAATTCTATATACACATAAATAAAGCGCAGCTTGCTATCAGAGAGAAATAAAACACAACCTCCTTTCACAAAGTTCCTTTCACGACTGCCAGATGAATAAAACGTACATTACAAAACAGACTAGACAATACGTCATAATGTGCATAAAAATACGTCACCAAGTCAAGCGCGGGAAGAGCATTCACTAACTAATTTATCTCTCAACAAACACATAATGAAACATAATATTCATTCGCAACTATTATTAATGAACTCCCATATTCCATTACTGACTTCATTATGATCCTCTGTAGCACTAGCATTATTTTCATAGTCTGCTTCAAATGAATTCTTCAACAATAGAAAAATGTGTTTTTTTTCATGCATCACTTTCAATAGATTCTACATGGGTCTGTTATATAATATAATTTCTAAACTCATTTCCAGAGTTTGGAAGTCTATACTTATCTTCTTAGTCACAAAGTCAGATTTCTCCTTAAACAAAAAGAACATTCTCCCAAGGGAGCAGCGAGTCAACAAAAGCAACTGGATGTATATAAAGTTGCATTAACATTTGGTATACATAATCACCTGAAGTTTTTTAAGGTTCATTGTTTATTTCCTTCATAAACTACAGGTGTCACTTCTAATCAGAAGGAACATTTTTAAAAATATTTAGTTGCAAGGAATATTTACAGTCCATAGGATTGTTTTTTGTTTTGTTTTGCATGTTTCAGAATTGTGCTTGTTCATCAAAGGAAAATAAGATAACAGAGATAAGATCTGATACTATACCTTTGGATAAAAAGAACAAGAAAGATAGCATCAGTCAGGTTATATTTCCCCCCTATTTTTGAAATGTCTTTATATACTTTTCAGAAAAATATTATAAGTGGAACCAAGATGAAAATCCATTGCTGTTTTTAATTAATCATGAAGTACAAAAGCAGTGAAGTAAATTAAATTGACTGAAGGTAAAATACAATTCTGTTGAAGTTTTTTTTGTTCTGGTTCTTTTGAAATAGCCTTTTGTTTTGATGAAATTCTATTAAAAATAAATTCCTATAGAATTTCTATTGTTGCTATTGTAATTTCAGCTTGGTAAAGGAGGCACTAAAGTAGCATCATTGGCAGCTAAAGAAATGAGCGCTCAACGCTTTATCATATACCAGCCAGAGAGCCTCCATTATGAACTCTATGCTGTTATAGGTAGATTTAAGATTCTTAAGAATGTTTAAAGGATTGGTTGATCGTAGGTTTAAAAAAAAAAAAAAAAAAAAATAACAATCAATAATGACATTTTAAAAAAATGTATTGCAAAGTGAATGAAATATTAAATATCAAGTTATAATTATTATAACTTAATGAAACAATTCTCGCATCCTTAAAATATATAATTAAAGTTAATGGTAATTTTTCTATCTGTACAAAAGGCATATAATATGTCTGCACTATATATATTTTGCATTATATGCACAACTTTTTTCCTCCTTAGGTAAAGGACACGCCAACACATCAACTATCTCTTTAGCCAAGCACACACCCACAGATTCACTGGTGGCAGTGAAAAGAATAAACATTGAAATCTGGGATCGAGAACTATCATACTTACAGGTAGTTTATTGCATGTTGTTTTGGTTTTTAGTACTTAAAAAAATGTACATATAAGTTACTAAAATCTATTTAACCCTTTGAACCCGGGATCCCGCTTTATCAGTGTGTTAAAAATCCCGACCTGCCAGACCGATATTTTGTCCTCCGATGTATAGAGATGACGAAGATGCAAATATTGCTATTCAAAAGGACTCAAACCAATGCAGGTTGATGATAATGCAAATGATTTAAAGCATTTTGAAAAAGGATTGTAATAAAGCAAATAGACAATGAGAGTGAAGATCAATTGAATTCAACTATTAGTGTTACTGATGTGTGCTTTTGAAATAAAAGAAACAAGTCAAGGTCCTAGTCCTGGTTTTTATTACAAATGACCTACTAGGCTATTCTACACCAATTCTCAGACAATATTCTCCCTGTGGTACATTTTTGTTATAGTTATGGACCACTAACAGATTTAGATTGAAATAAATAAAATTTATTTAATTTGATAAATATATGATTTTGTTTGCTTGTGTGTCAGTTTGTGAAGATTTTTCCCCGAAACCCAGGGCATGGGTATTTTGGGACCAGGAGCCAAAGATTCAGAGGGTTGATTATGACAAAGAGGAGGAACCTTACATTACTGTTTTGAACTAAAAACTGAAAATCTCATAGAGGTGGTGGATTGGGAAGGTGTAAAGTATTGAAATATCTTAAATTTTTTTTTTTTCAAAATATTAAATTTTTTTTTGTATATACTTTTCAATAGGATGAAATAATCACAACTCAACAGCTCTCCCATGCCAACTTGCTGCCCATATACTGCAGCTTTATAAATGGACAAGAGCTCTGGGCCATTATGCCGTTAATGGCATTTGGTAAGTTTTTTTAATGTTTGATAATTTAGGTTGCATTAAAAAAAGATAATGTGCAAGTAATAGTTTTCATTTACTGGCCACAAATTAGGTTTTTCTTCCATTTCATTTTTAAAAAATGTATTAACAGTACAAAAATTTCTTTATGAAAAGCTCATTAATTAGTACTCAATTTAAAAAAAAAAAAAGAAAACTATAATCCATTTACATGTCTGAAGACTGCATATTGCTAGAAAAAATCTAGACAACCGATTAATTTTATCTTTCTTCATGTTTTTTGTATTATGTAATTAAATAAACAAAAATTTAATATAATCTAAAGGGTTTCAGAAAACTTTCCCCATCCAAAAAGTGGTTACTGACTCCTACATTCCAATATTTAAAAATTTTTTCACAGTATAAGAAAAAAAGATGTTAATTGAATTTTTTTTTCTTCGTATATACAGGTTCATGCAGAGATCTTATGCATGCTTATTTTAACTCAGGATTACCGGAACAGGCCATTGTTTTTATTTTACGTGATGTCCTTCTAGCCTTAGAATATTTGCACCAAAGAGGCATAATTCACAGGTAAACATGGGTCATACGTAACTCAGATATTGTAAGCTCATTTCTTAAAAATACAAACCCCTTTAAGTCCCAACAGACCTGAAAAGTTTTGTCTTTATTTGAAAGAGATATTAAAATAAACATATGGAAACATAAAAGTGTAAATGGTTTAAAAAATACAAATCCAGAGGTATAATTTGCATTAAAAAATACAAAATTTAGAGAACTTGATTATTATTCTTACAAACAAAACAGTGATGTGAAAACATGTACTCTAGAAATGTGTCCTAAGTACAATCATTTAAGAAGCTGTATGCCCATTAAAAAGAGATGTACACTATAGAAATACCTTTATTGTCAAGATGGTTTCTCTACTATAGGTTGACTTAGCTGATATACTTAGCCTAGCCTGTTATATATTCACCATCACACAAGCTACCAGTTCCTGATATACAGGGTGGGCGTATAAAAGTGAGAACATCTCACACAGCCAGAAAGACAACCAACTTTCTTTGCCACCGAACAGCCCAGATTTAAACCCAGTAGATAATACCATATGGGGTGCTTCACAAGAAAAAGTCTACCTTCGGCGAAAATTTACCACAGTTGAGCAGCTCAAGTTGGCAATAATTGAGGAATGGCGAAATCTGGGGCAACTTTTCATTGACAGAAGCACAAACGAGTAGCGTCGACGCTTAGAAAAAGTCGTTGAGAAGCAAGGAGGACACATTAAACATGATTTCTGATTAGCTAAATATGTAGCAAAAAAATGTATGAAGAATTATAATTAATTAAATTATATTTTGAAATAACTCATATGCTACGAGATGGTCTCACTTTATTGGCCCACCCTGTATTTCTCATTCATCCTAGGGGTGTTAAAGCCAGCCATGTGATGATATCAAAGCACGGCCTCGTATGCTTATCTGGTTTGCACAATTCTTTTAACACAATACAAAACGGGAAGAGACTGAGAAAAGTACATGACTTCCCCATGCACACCATTGACTGTCTTCATTGTTACAGTCCTGAATTGTTACAACAGGTACATACAATTTAACCAGTTTTGTTAGTAAACAAACAATCAACTATGAAAGTTTTAGCTCACATTCAATCGGTGGTATTTATTTTTTAACATATTTTTGTCAAAAATGAACTGAAGTAACTTTTATAAATGAAATTTGTACTCAAGTTTAAAACCACTGAAGTAAAATTAAAAACCATAGCTGCTGTGACATATAAATTTTAAGAAATAGTTTGAGCAATCTTTAAATTATATTGTAGTTGAATTATATAACACTGCATTATCTTTTAATTTTTTGGGGTAAAAATCAAAGTAATAGAAAAAGCAAATTTATTATTTGTTAACAAGTAAACAAATATATTTTTCAACATCTTGATTCATTCCTGCTGTAGATGTCAATACAGCATTAGCATAATCATTCTGTTTTTGTTTAGTCTTAGTTTCTGTAAATTGGGGCTTCTTTTATAAGTTTCAATAGTTAGTTATTAAAAACTTGTACCTACTACATTTTATTTTTTCATCAGAATTTGGCTGGTTATAATTGCAAGTCAGATATTTATAGTCTAGGAATTTTGACATGTGAGCTGGCTAATGGACAATCTCCATTCTCAGACATGCCTGTCACTCAGGTAGATAATTATTCCAACAAAATAGTTTTTATTTCTTTGCAAAGAATCTTGTAAGATCCTTATTTTGAAATTCATGCCACCTTCTAAATTTAATTATCAACACCGAGTCCTATTTTAGCTACATTCTGGTCATATTAGCCATCAAAGCAGTCTTACTCTTTAAGACTGAAAAAAGGTTATGATGGTCCACAAGCAGGGTGTTGCAATCAGTCATATTTAAAATGAAACAAGATTTAAATTGGACTTACCTTTCTAGTGTATTGTTAAATGTGAATTTGGAAACAATTTGGAATTTTAGTTTTACCCAATTTTTTATGTTACCTTTATATATTAAGTACTCTTTTAATAAGTATTGTATAATATAAAAGAACAATAAAGAAGATAAAGACATTAATAATGCCAAACTAAAAAAAATTTACAATAATTTTAACAAAATGAGTTTTGATTTTTTTGAAGATGCTTTTAGAAAAGCTAAGCGGGACCAAACCAAGATTAGCTGATTCTTCTACAGTTGGGGAGTTTGTCATTGATGATGGTAAGAACAAGCATTCAGTATTGAATTCCCGTCCAGATTCTATAGAAATAAGATTATCTAACATTGTTGTGTTACAATAATTTTCACAGCTCATAATAATGATGAACAAATGATTTATCATAAAGTGGCGCAGATTCAGAAAAATTTATTTGTGCCAATGTTTCAGATGGAGTTGAGGACCAATCAGGCACTACCCAAGAAAGGGCAGATGCCATATTTTTCAAAAGAACATTTTCCACTCATTTACATGATTTCGCTTCTGTTTGCCTTGAGCGGGATCCATTTAGCAGGTAATAAGTTTTTTAAAAATCACTTATTCTTGGATGGTGAGCAATTTGTAGTTACTTCACTTTTCAGTTAAGAGTAATCATTCTGCATATGTTAACTGTGAATTAAATATCTGTCATTCCATGGTGACCTTTAATTATTTCTAGTATTGTAAGCTTCATCGATCATTGGTGTCAAGGTCATGAAATCAGAAGTAGTGTGTGTGTTTTGATTGTGTGTCAAATGGGGTTAGTGAGCAAGTGTGAACTCTTTTCATGTCACGGACGAGTGCATGGAGCTGTGGGTTATAAAAGGGGAGGCAACTATTTGAGGGGAGTGAACTAGGATTTTCGAGAGTCAGGGTGTGAGATAGAGAGAGCGACAGCGGGATGTGAGATAGAGAGTACGACAGCGGGATGTATCTTTTTATATAGATTCGCTGTGAGATGTTTTGCTGAGTAGAATATTGTTCTACATATGGATTCATGTCTCAACATAACTGTGAACCAGATTGATGTTTTAGACCTGTCAGAATAAACGCATTATGTGCCATGAAGTTCTAGTGTTGGTTGAATCGAACTAGTCCGTGGTATGACCAAGGATTACACGCCAATGAACTGGTCGCCAGAATCAGAGACCTTTAGACAACGAAATATTTGACAAGAGGACACATATTTGACAAGTGGCTTAGAATTATTTACTTTCATCAATTTATTTTCCTCCACACAAACCACCCAAATCAGCTTTTATTTCCCACCTTGTGTTTTTTTTTTTTTTAAACTTCTGTACAGACCATCAGCCCCACAGCTCCTGTGTCATCAGTTGTTCAAGAGCATCAAGGGCAGGTATTCAACTTCCTTGCCCTCCTTGCTGCAACCAGTCACCCCACTCACTGACATTGCCAAAGCACCCAGAGGTAAGAAAGTCATTTTGAGCATGGGGACAAGGGTTTGTGAAGTTTTAGACACTCACAACTTAGATGTCATGTTATAGCTCTATATGCCAAATTGATTTTGCATATGTTCTGAACAATGGAAATATTCTACAACAGAAAAGCGTTTGTAGTTCCAGAGAAATGTTTGGCTAGTTATAGGCATAAAATCACTGGTGAAGGAATGGAGGGGCATAGGGAGCGGTCAGTCCTGAACGACCTTTTTAAAACAATATATATACGGTATTTATCGGCGTATAACATGCACTTTTTCTTCCTGAAAATAGGGTGCAAATGATGTGTGCGAGTTATATGCCGATATAATGTTAAGTTTTTTTCCTAAAATTTCCTTTTTAAAATGAGGTGCGTGTTATATGCCGGTGCGTGTTATACGCCGATAAATACGGTATTTTAAAAAAAAGATGGTGTGGCATTTTTGGCCTACTTCAGAGGTTTTGTTTGGAGAGAGGCTGTAAATATCATGGCCGCCCGGTGCAGTGCAAACCCTATTTAGGCAACTGCATAAAATACTCGTTACCTGTAGAGATCATTAAAAATATTTATGTATTGATTATAAAACGTTAATAAAATAAAACATCCTTTAATACATTGACAGATCTTTCAGTTGAGGACGAGGATTTTACAAGAAAAATGAGTGAAGTATCAATGCAAGAGGACTGGACATTCTAATGTCTTCCAAGAGTTAAGGGACATGATGTATGCTGTTGTCTTGACTTATAAACTCCAGTATTTAAATCCAATTTGCTACCTCTTGAAGGTCATTTTTTTTTTTTCAAGTAAGAGGAAATTACTGTTTCAGAACATCAAAAAGGGTTGTCTTTTTAACTTAACCTTATCTCTCAAACTTTGAGGTGGATGGATGTGTTCATGTGTGATGACAGCCTAGTGTTGAGGTATAAAATGTGTATGATAATATAAATAAATACTTCTTAAAAAGTACTGTGTTCCGCTGCTTAAAAGAGACATTTATTCCCCTTTAGAATCTCCAAAAACCATCCTTCATCCTTTAAACCAAAGGCTAGTGATGGGAGTTATGGTTCGGGTTGTAGGGTGAGTGTCAGCTTTGAAACTACATCCAATTGTGAGCCCTTGATGCTAAATAAAACAAGTCACAATAAAATACAAAATTTATTCTGGGTAAACAGGAATTAGTCAAGATTTGTCAGGTTTTCATACTGAAATATGGTATTTAGAGGGTAAAATTGAGGATAGTGGGTAGGGCTATGAGTTCCAGGGAAAACAATTTTCTTCTGATTTCTTTTCAAAATTTCGGGGTGGTCAATGCATCAAAGCATCAAATAAGCTGCAGAATACTGTAATTGACATGTAAATATAATTTATCATGTTATAATTGTCCAAGTGCATTTGTAATTTCTTACACTGGAGAGCTAGCTGCTCTAGTTGCCAGTACCTGTAACCAGCAGCATTGTGCTTGAACTCTCCAACTCATCATCTACACTAGGCTTTGAATTTGACTGGAGGAGTTTGTCGTAGAATATTAACACTTAAAAAAAATAGCCTTTTTAAAACAAAAACATTTAACATTTCTTATTTTATCAATTACTTTGTACACAAACAGAATGTTGCATTTTATTTTAGTGCAGTCCTTGTTGTTACCATTATTTATTAATCATCTTCTTACTGCTTAATGTTGCCATCTCCATAATGTTGTAATCAGCTGTACAATCTGTGTGTAAGTGTAAGGATGAAATGCAAAAGACAACAATAACAATGTAAAAAAAAAAAATAATAATTGAAGATCTTTTTGTGATGTTCTTACTGCTGCACTGTAAATCTTTCATGTCAAATTTTGTTGCTTCTACTGTGATTCCTGAAAAAAAAAACATGGTTTAAAAAAAATGAAAACAACTGAACCACCCTTAGGCCAGCAGTATCTAAACTAAGCCTCTTGGTTTGACCTGAAATGTCTGCTGCCACTTTAACATGTTATAATTGTTTTCTTTTCATTTTTGAGTTATTTTTTGAGGAGAGATCATCAGAACAAAAGGAGAAGACTGGGACGATTTTAGGATGATTTTAGGATGATTTAGGATGATTTTGGGATGATTTTGGTTGGTTGCTTGTACACTGTGTACATTTTCTAGGGCTCATTTTTATATAAAACAATTAAAACAATGGCTGCCACAAATTTGCTTCCTCTTTCTTTACAACAACAGCAAAAAAAAAAAAAAAACAACCAAAGAGTTCAGGTATCAACTAAAAGGTTAGCATCTCTTATCTAAATCTGAATTTATTTGAGTTTTAAAGTTCAGAATAAATGTTCGGAAGGAACAAAAGGATCTTTGTCAATTGAAGTAACAGCTCTATGCAACAGAATTGAAAAATATGTTTGCAAAATTGGAAGGATGCCTATCTGATCTCATCAAACTGGCACTTCAGTTCTTGCCTGATTTATTCCCCCTGGACAATGAAATTCTCCATGTTCTGTCTGTGGGAAGACGTTTGTATGAAGAGAGATGCTTGCTTTATTTTTTTAGTCATGTTTTCCATGTTTGGATCAACATGGTTGTATGACTCAACATTCTTTACAACGAGCGGGGTGGGGTTGTTGGGGGTTATCATTAAGTGTAAAAATAGATCCCGATTTGTTGAGTCGAATTTTCATTAGAATTCCTCACAACCAGCTTTCACCTTTTGAGCTTGCACAGGAAAAGTAGTGTTGAAATAGGGATTGAACATTGTTTTTTTTTTTTTTATTGTTGGCAATACGACACAACATTATGTACCGGTATTTCCTTTTTCAAATTTCAATTTGCTATTTTATTGAGAGAGGCAAAAATCCAAATATAATTCTTTAAAAATCTGACCACTTAAGAAAAAAAGGTTAATAAGTACACGCTGCTACTCCATCTACTCGTTCATCATCAGAAAGCAATATTAGCCGTAAAATGGTTGTAGTAGAAATGTTATTCAGTTGGATTCAAAATTGCCGCATGCGGCCCATCCCCTCCCAGGTAGGAGGTATCTTTCTGGGCATTAGTGGGAAAGTGTGTTAGGGTTAGATCTGGAAGCTTTAGATCAGGGGGTTTTCACAAAACATGGCCAGCGGGCCAGATGCGGCCCACCATGTGTCCTTAAACCGGCTCACCGTTAGGTGCCCATTTAGCAGTGACAAATACAGAACCAGAAATTGATAACGTATTTAGTCAGAAGCAGGCATATAGTTAGCCAGAAGCAGGCCAATAGCCAAAAGAAGTCCTATAGTTTCCATTGCCATACAAAGAACTTGACGTGGAGCTACAAATAAGATATGTGTGGAGAAGTTCGTGTATATAATTTCAAACTTAGGCCGGCCCCCTGAGGGACAGTGAACCAGCCCACTGAATAAAATGCTTGAGGACCCCCTGATTTAGATCAAAACATACCACGTGACATTTCAACTGGCTAAAGCCAAGGGAACAAAAAATGAGTGGCAGACCAAACGAGTCTCCGCTAAATTGTACTAGACACATGTGGTAGACCAAAGTCCCACTACATTGTGCTAGAAATTATCTGTACAACTAAACGCGTATCCACTTAATTGTGCTTGCGACTACTGGCAGACCAAATGAGTCCCCAATAGATTGTGTTAGACTAAACAAATGACCAATAAACTGTGCTGGAAATTAGTAGTAAAACCAATCAAGTTCTCACTAAATTGTGCTAAAAACTATTTGTCCCATTAAATTGTCCTAGAAACCATTTGTCCTACTAAATTATGATAGAGACAAATTAATGGTAGACAAAAGTCCCACTAAATTGTGCTAGAAATTAGTTGTAAAACCAAGTTTAATTTTCACTAAATTGTGCTCGAAATTATTGGTCCCATTAAATTGTGCTAAAAACTATTGGCCCCAATTAAATTGTGCTAGAAACTATTTGTCCCACTAATTTGTGCTATAAACTATTGGTCCCACTAAATTGTACTATGAACTATTGGTTCCACTAAATTGTGTTAGCAATTAGTTGTCGACTAGACAAGTTTCCAGTAAATTGTTGCTTGAATTATGAGGATGCCTAAGACAGAAATCCTGGCGCAGAGTCCAATCAATGCTGAGAGTATCGATCTGTTCTCCAGCCCCGGTTCTAGCAGTGTCGGTATAAACCTTCCGTTACACCCCCGCCTTTTTACTTTTCCTATTCGTCCGTGCGGACAAAACCGTCCCCGCTGAAGACCGATGTCGGCAGGCAATGACCCGTCATGATGTGTTGTCGTTAACGACTGTGGACGTTCAGTGCTCGCACCAGTGTGGTGGCTTTACGTAACACTGCTATGTTCTGACCAGGGACTGTTCTGCTGTGGCAAGGGATTACATAGGAGGACTCTCGGCGATGACCGGTATACAGGGTGCAGAGTAGGAACGTTGCGTTTTGTCAGCGACCTTGACCAAGGTTTGTACACGAAGGGGCGACCCTGTGCTGCCCCAATGGCATTTAATCGTTCGGTTTTGGTAAATAAGGATTACTACTAAATGTTTCTGCCAAGGATGTTATTGTTTAATTTAGGGAGAGATTTCAGTCAAAAAAACAACAACAACGTGTGTATGAAGTGGGTACACAGATCGAGGAGGTAAAAATTGTATATTGTTAGACTTGATCATATATCGGTAGCAGAGATGTGACACATAATTTCATAAATACAGTATTGCGGACTGTTATTAATGGATAATTTTTTTTATCTCTTATTTAAATCTATGGCTCGTTCCAAAACAGTCCATTACAAAGGACGATACAAACATTTAAATGCAATAACAAATAATACGATACTCAAAGCCAGAGCTAATTACAATTAATACGTTTTAATATGTTGATTTCAATGAATCACAAAAAGCAAGATAATATGATTAAAACTTATGACTTACAGTTTGGCTGGTATCGGTACTGTGTTAATAAAAATACAATGAGTAAAAGTGGTACAATGGTAAAAGAAAATCTACACACAACAAAGCACTGTCTAGTAGTACAATAATGACACACGCTCCAAGTCTCGTGTTAAAAGATGTCTCTCTCTCCATTCAATCTCCAGCCCGTTTATTGTCTACTTCTGTCAGATCATTCCCGAAAAGAATACGCAGTCTCACTGCTTCCCGCATCCTCTAGATCATTCGACAATATTCGACAGGAAAAGGCTATACTAAGACTTGTTGTAAACAAGGTTAAATTTCGCTAGACACACCCCCAAACGGCCTCGTCTGTGTTGACTACAAGAGGTCATGCACGCGGAAAGCGAGGAAAGCGTGCATTAAAACACGCCATCTACATAACAACAGCATTGCCAAGGGGCATTCCTAGAAGAGAAGTAAGGGTGAGACATTTTTTCTAAATCACCAAATAAAAAAAACAAAAAAAAAAAAACAACAACAACAACAAACTAACCCCTACTATATCTTAGTGTGGTGATTTGTCATAGTACTTACATTTCTTTATTAACAAATTTTATTGATGAAGGCAAGAAGAGTCCTGATTCCCCCGCACCCGTACCACCCAGGGCCGTGGAAATAATAAAAAGAAAAGAAATCCATTCTCTAACAAGTATGACACCCACTCAGACATGAAGGCCAGGGCTATAATAGTTCACAAGCAAAGCATTTACAGATAAACAGCTTCTCTGCCTTGAGGGTTGAAAGTTAATTCTCAAAAAAAAAAAAAAAAAATCATTCTTAGGCGCTCAATAATCTTAGAGACCTGCTATTTATTACCGAACCATGGTTACTGAATTCACATATTTCAAAAGGATTAAAAAAAATAGTTATAAAATGGGGGTATAAACGATTATTATTATACTTATGGCCTAAATATAATTTCCTTGAACATTTCTCAGATGAGGACAATTCAGTTATTGTATCCACGTTGGTTAAGGGAAATTATGATTTTTTAAAATGGCAACATGACAACGTAAACTTTTCTTCAAGCTATATCACTTTTGATTATGTCATGTCCTTTTTATTTAGAACCTACGTCAAGGACGGCGATAGGGTTGAGGGGTCGTGGAAGAAAATGGCATTTTACGGGGGGGGGGGGGGGGGGGTTGACGTAATGTAAAAAGAAAATAAAAGATACATTTGTTAGACGGGTAGCAGCAGTGGCGTAGTGAGCTTAACTCGCGCCCGGGGCACAATACCTTTTAAGCGCCCCCCATTCGAAAACCATGCAATATTATATGTAAAATATACCATTTGGCGCCCCTTTGTGAGTAGCGCCCGGGGCATGATGCCCCCCTCGCTACGCCACTGGGGTGCAGAAAAGGAAAAAAAAATTCGTAAAGAATCAGCGTTAATTAAAACTGAGCTTAGATTGCGCCTGATGACAACATTTGGTCGTCATAGATGTGACTTGGAAACACGAGAGAGATAAACGTGTGTTGGGTTCAGCGTTTCTCAACAAAGATCCACAAATTCAATAATGGATTGGCATAATACTTGTATGAGGGAGACTGAAAATAAACTAATTTACTGAGATGTTAATGGCTTGTAATCCTAAAGGAAAAAAAAACCAACAAAACAAAAGCAACACATTCAAATTATATGTACATGAAATACTCACGATGGCTTTTTAGCACAGAAATTTAAAAAATTGAAAAATTACTTTTCTTACTTTCGTGATGGAACACTTCAATAAGGTATTCATAGTTAATTGTCTAGTTCAATCGACAATATTGTTAGTCCACTCAATCAAACCTGACACATTGATGATCTAAAATAATCTTTTATCAACTTTAATTTTGATTAAAAAAAACACCATTTCTTCACCTAAAATGGTCACCCCCATACAAACCAAAAAAAAAAAAAAAAAAAGCCAACTCCACACTAGGTTTCATTCGTAGAAATCTTCGCCACTACCCAACCTCCTGCAAACGAAATGCCTATCTTGCACTCTTCCGTCCATTATTAGAATATGGTGCGATCATTTGGGACACATACCTAAAGCAAGACGTGGACAAGAAGGAGCGAATCCAACGTAACGCAGTGCGCTTCAACGCACGTGACCACAAATCCACCACTACTGGCTTTGTCACTGGCATCTTAAATTTGACATCCCCTCCCTAAAAGGCAGACGAGAAAATCTCCGCCTACCATTCCTATATAAAGTAATCATGGGACTAGTGCCAGCCATCCCAGCAAACACGTATCTCACCCCCACAGCAGCCAAATCGCTTAATCTGAGCCAAAGGATCACTAAACACTGACTTCAACTCTACCAATCCCATAATCAATTTCATTCGGAACAATAGTAAATGCTTAACTGTTCCTTGGTGTAACCCAGTCCAATATAAACAATCATTTTTACCACGCACAATCATCGCTTGGGGCTTGGAACAACCTGGACAATACCGCCGTAAACTCGACGTCAATCGAGAACTTCAAAACTGCCCTAGCATCCGCTAGGAGCCGTTAGGATACCAGCATCGCATCCCCAGCCGTTGCACATATGCCAGTATATGGATTCAGCAACGTAGCCTACCAGAACCAGAACTTGCAAAGGTTACTGGGACTGTTAACTATATTTTGCACGCGATCACATTATTCATGAAAGAATATTCAAGTGGCAAAAGGAATTGAAGGGAATATGTGAAACAATTGGGAAAAACTAAAAAAGGACGTAACTAAACAGTGTAAGTTTTTTTCAGAATATTGTAGAGAACCTTTATTGCCTGTTAATTGATTTTCTAAATGTATTACTTTTCGTTGATTCTCGAAATTTGTATTATTCCTTGTTCGACCATAGTTGTCTGATCGTGTGAATGTAAAGATGCTCCGACTGTGACCCAAGTTGAATCTGACCTTGACCAGAACCGTTTAGGAGACCGTATAAATGGGATGACGTAGCGTGCATTACTTTGTACTGTTTCTAGTTGAACGCTGAAGGTCTAAGTCACTTAAAGCCATTTAGAGATCAATCATCCGTATTGCAGTGAGGATATTACGTAATGTCGGGACGACATTGTTTTGTAAGATGGGGATATTGTGGAGTGTCTAGATCTGTAGTCGACCCGTAAGGGGTGGGGGAGTCCCACATCGGTACTGACCAAACAAGGGTCAATCTTGTCAGACTGCCCGCGACGGGATGACGGCGTTGGTTTTATGACCTAAGACCAACTGATCAAACAAGGGTCAAGCTTGTCAGATTGCCTGCGACGGGATGGATGACCTATTTCGCGGTGTGAGATAGGAATGGGATCGGGGCCCTGGGAAGAAATCTCTAGGGACGCGGGGCGTATAAAAGGGACAGTTGGACAGACTAGTGGGAACTCAACCGAGCAGAACTCAGCCGGGGAGGCTAGTGGACAGATGGGAGACTCCGACGGACAGGAGTAGAGAATAAACGAGAGAAAACGAGAACGAAAGAGATAGAGACGAACCGGGACAGTCGGAGTTGAGTAGAACAGAGAGAGAGAATGTGAAGTCAAAGGAGGAGACAAATAAAAGAGTCAATGACTATAACCATCGTTGAGTTGTCAAATTGGTGCAGTACGAGAGACGGAGTGTACAAGGTTGCAATATAGTTATATAATAGAAACGACGAAGGTTCTCTACAATATTTAATACCCCGATCCCCTTAATCCTTCTAATTAACCTGATTGCAGCATCTCCCCCTTATTACCGCAAAATTGAAGGCATTGTAATGTTGTTTTTCCTTCTTCTTGAATAATATCAGAGAATCTCCCAGGACCTTCGGTTCTTTTTAGTAAGTCCGAAACATCTACATGTCATGAATCATCACTTCTCAACGCCATGTCTGAATCCACACAGTGGTTTATCAAATTATCCAGAGTCATTTGTATGGAATTGAAGCCTAAAATATCAAATTACATTTGCAGCTACTTGAAACGTGTCTCCAAGATTCCCAACGATTGCGCTACTAACCGCAAGATTCATTGGGCGTCTACTGTGTCTTGCCTCTAGATTCATATTCAAAGTGTGATTCTTTCTTCGCCAATTGCGTCTTTTTTAAAACACCGGTTCGATGTTCGTTGCTGATGAAATTCACTTGCAGTGACCAATTATATCTTAGATATGTTTAATGGCTACATACATTTGCATAGTCGAGGTCTGCATGATCTTGCTGACTTGAGGAATGAGTATTTGATTATCCTGTACTTTGAAATGATTACGGACTATGTCTAAGAGTAGTCATGGCCTCGCTATATAAGATAATATATAACGCTAGGGCTATGCGCGGGGCCCCCAAAGGAACGGTGCCTTGAGTGGTTCCACCTTTCGCCACCCCCTAACGCTGGATCTTCATGGGCCCTGTAAAATATTTTTGAGAGGGACTTCAGCATTTTCCGGGATGATGATGATGATCAAATGGAACAAATGGTGGAGGGGGGTCGTCTTTCCTTGTAAATGTAATTCTATTTGGTCTGCGTACTGTAAGCCTCTTGGTCTGGGTACTGGAAGCCTCTTTGTCTGGGGACTGGAAGCCTCTTGGTCTGGGTACTGGAAGCCTCTTTGTCTGGGTACTGGAAGCCTCTTGGCTGGGTACTGCAAGCCTCTTGGTCTGGGTACTGCAAGCCTCTTGGTCTGGGTACTGGAAGCCTCTTTGTCTGGGTACTGGAAGCCTCTTGGTCTGGGTACTGGAAGCCTCTTGGTCTGGGTACTGGAAGCCTCATGGTCTGGGTATGGGAAGCCTCTTGGTCTGGGTAATGGAAGCCTCAGGCGACGTGAACGATTGTGAGTAGTTATTGAAAATGACCGCGCAATACACGTTTATATATTATATATGCACTGGCCCATCAATGGCTACCACTAAATCAATTTTGTATAGTAAAACATTTACCGAGGCACTCATTCACATGATCAAACCCGGTAGTTCCACATTCAAGCTAACAATCTTTCCAGATTAATTTTTTTTTCACCAACTGCAAAATCAAAGCCATTAAAACAAGAAAATAAACATTATTTTTATGAAGACATGTCCTTTACAAAATGTAAGATTATCAAGATTAAAAAGATATATAAAAAATAAAATAAATCAGTACTTTCTTATTTAGGCAGTATCAAATCTACATTCTTCATCTTGATTGCCTTAAATAGATTTATGACTAGGCCTAACCGTGAAATGCATATTGACATTCATATATGCATTCACATATGCCATTCACATATGCCATTCACATATGCCATTCACATATGACATTCACATATGAAATTCACATATGAAATTCACATATGACATTCACATATGACATTCACATATGACATTCACATATGACATTCACATATGACATTCACAATATGTATCTTGCTAATTCTTTTAAAATTCCAGGTACGTATAGTTAAACAACATTTCTAAAAAGATGGACGACCACTACGAGGGTGACAGTCGCCCGGAGGCAGAATTCGACCCGTTTCAAAAGTTAAAATCCAGCCCACCCACGAATGGAGCACGTATGCAAGGCCAAGGACAGCTACCCGCCAAAACAGCGAAACAGTCTCCCTTCAGTAGAGATTTCATCGACTCCATGTTCACCGTCGTCAACAAGGATCTGCTCTTCTGCAAGCTCTTCTACTTTTTTTTCTTCGGCGCCTTCGGATCTCTCTTCCCGCTACTGGCCATCTATTTCAAGCAGCTAGGGATGAACGCGTCACAGAGCGGTGTCCTCATCGGATTCAGGCCCTTCATCGAATTCCTTAGCGCCCCTTTCTGGGGCGGACTTGCGGATAAATGGCGAAGGGGTAAAGAAATGCTGCTGTTCTCTCTCGTCTGCTGGATCGTCTTCACCCTGGCCATCGCGTTCGTACGCCCCCCTGCTCACAAATGTATAACCTTCAACGGCACCCACAACCTGCTGGAGGTTCCGCTCACCCGCAGGCGACGCGACGTCAGCACCGTGACAGATTTCAACATGGCTCCTCATCACGTGATGGGACGCACCCACCACGGTCATGCTCATCGCTCAGATCTCCACCAACACGATAATCCATCACAGGATATGAAGTTTATTTTTCCCAAACCGACGACAGTGGATATCTTAACCGCCGGCGCCAGCATCAATTACCCGGATGTGATGGGTGGGTACAGTATGTTGGATCATGACGTCATTGTTCTTCCAGACGACATGAGTCCATACTATACAAACAACCGGTACAAACGAAGTCCGTACGTGGATCCCAGCAAGATCGCCTATGCCAATGGTACAAACATGAAAGGTTTGGTCTTCAACAAACATTCTGCCATTGTATACTTGGTAAGTCTATAAGGATTACATTTTAGATAGATCGTTTATAAAATAACACTTGCAGTAGAGAGAGTCAACACAAAATGGATTTCAGAAGCATATTTTAAATGAAAAAATTATATTGCAGCTAGCTCTTAAAGATGAGGAAACAAACAAGAAGTAACACCGAGTGTGCTCTCCATATAAAAAAATGCACAGTTATAAAAAACGTGATGTTTTTTCTTCTGAGTATACTGAACATTAAATGCTGCTGTTAGAATCATAGTAAAATAACGCCTATGGAACAAAAATGTTAATTTTTTGGGTTAAAATCTATTTTATACAAGAAGTAATATTTTTACACAAAAGACATTAACTAATGCACAAATCCACAATTATTGACATTAGTAATAAGCCATACAGTGGCGTAGCGAGCTTAACTCGCGCCCGGGGCACAATACCTTTTTAGCGCCCCCCAATACCTTTTTAGCGCCCCCTATTCGAAAACCATACAATATTATAGTAAAATATACCATTTGGCGCCACTTTGTGAGTAGCGCCCGGGGCATGATGCCCCCCTTGCACCCCCTCACTACGCCACTGAAGCCATAAGGCAACCAGCAACCAAAATTTTCTGTTTAAGTGAGCAAAAATAAAGGGGAATGAATGAAGGGGCGAATCACAGCTGGGTTGTCCTTTTGCTACACATATTTTAACATTACAAGAATAATTATATTAGCATTGGGTATTCAGAAAGAAAGTGACAAAGGGGGATCTTAATAAAATTAGGGAACACCACAAAAGACCGGTAACATTTAAAAGGACAGGAACACATAAAATGACATGGAACATAATATGAAATGCTAGAAGATTCATAAAGTCACAGGGAATACATTAAGTGACAGGGAATGTATAAAGTGACAAGGAATGTATAAAGAGACAGGTAATACATAAAGTGACAGGAAGTACACAAAGTGACAGGAGTACATAGAGTGACATTAGTGACAAGGAATACATTCATTGACAAGGAATACATTCATTGACAAGGAATACATTACATGGCAGGGAATTCATTAACTGGCATGTGTCACATAAAAGACGTTGGAAAAAAAATGGTTAAGCTACAAAATGAAATAACTAGAACAAAATTAACGGCTGTTAGTTCTAAATAAATGAATACTGTTTAAAATGATCAGCTCACATCTGATTTTGTTGTTATTATGCTTTTTCTCACGAACCATCGTTGAAAAGTTAATGTAACCATTTACAATTTAAAAGTGATACCCATCTACTAGATGGGATCGATGGCTTGGAGCGCTTCTGATTCGCCACAAGAAATGGCAACTTAGAACACTAGACGAAACAGCCCCGTTTGTCCTTTGAACGCATGGATGATGACATAATTAAAAATAGCTCAAAATATTATTGGTTCTTGGGGGGTTTTAGGGTGGGGGGGGGGGAGAAAGGTCACACAGAAATGAACCGATCTCCAACCCCACACCCACCGCCCTGGCACTCGATCTGCAGCTTCTGGTGACATTGTAATTTTTGTCTATGTAAATGATAGATCATACAAGTAAATGTTTAAGTGTGTCTCTCTCTCTGTGTGTCCCACCACGCAGGAGGACGAGGTGGCCCAAGCGTTCTTTACCCTTCTGCTGCTGGTCATCATCGGGGAGTTCTTCAGCGCGCCCGCCATCACGTTCGCTGATTCGGTGACGTTGTCCTTCCTAGGGGAGGACACCCAGAACTATGGCCGACAGAGGATGTTTGGATCACTTGGTAAACACGGGAGTGATTGTCTTCTGTCCCTTGGGAGTCAAGTAACGATGTGCCTAGTCAGTTTTTATGGAGATGTTTGTATTGATTCACAAGTAAAATGATTTTTAAATTCGTAAAACGAAGTGGCTGTTCGGACCCGGGTATCAGAAGTGAGAGGTTGGGATTAAAAAAAAACTATTTAAAAATATTATTGTTGGATTTCTAAGACAAAATTTGGTATCAAATGAAATATAATTTAATGGACTATATGTTTGTAAACTCAATTCTTCAGTTTAACTAAAAGTAACTACCAAAAACTACATCCGAATAGCATTTAGTATAATGGGACCCAGGTCCGAATATCTCCTGAAAAGACTTACTGAGGAAAAAACATTCACAATTCTCTACCCTATTTGAAAGCTTTCACTTTACTAGAGTGGGTTTTTTTATGGCTGGCCTGGTTGGACTTTTTTTTGTTGTGTTTTGGGGCTTGGTTAGTCATACGTGCAGTAGTGCCAAGTTTTAGTGATTAGATTCTTAGACTAAGAAACAAAACAAAATCCAATCCTACTTTATGAGCTACATTTATTTTAACTTTTAAAAATAAAAATTTCGCTTGTCTTTTTTTTTGTTTGCTGAGGATTGCTCTTGGCCGACAGTTTCATAGTTTTGGGGTGTCTTTTTGTTCGTCTATCATGTGTTATTTTATGGTCTATCAAGTGTTATTTTATTGTGTCCATTATTAGAATGAATGTTGTTAATTTGATCAAACAAATGTGCGCTGCCCATTTTGAAAGATTAATTAAGAGCTTAAAGAAAAAAAAACCGCTAATAATATGCCAGAAAATATTAAACGAAGATTTATTATGCTTTATTACGTACTGCTTATCTCTTCTTTGGGTGTTGACTAACTTCGTAGGGTAGAAAAAAATAATTGATTAAAAATAGGGGAGATGACTTTGAAAGGTGCTAGATGTGGGTTAAAGTTTGTGCAGGTTCTTGGGAAAAAAACAAATATTATCATACAAATGTAATTCGACGTTCTGGTTATTAATTGTAAAGGAGTAAGAGTCTGAAAATGGATACTTTACTCATATGACCACGCCTTTCACGTTAGAAATAAAAGGAATGGACATAATAATATACACAACACAAACCTTTCTCCACGGAGCCGGGATCTAATCAATAGGCTTAAAAAGAAACTGTTGCCCTTGAGCTGGAAAAAATATCTGCATCTCGACATGTTCAAAGGAGTATTACGGCGGAACGGGAGTTACTGAGAAGAATATCCCCCAGCGCCCCCCCCCCCCTAAAAAAGAACTAAATATTGAGAATATTCCTGAAAAAAAATAAAATTATAAGATACCATATGAATTTCATATTATTTAATGTTTTTTTTTATAAATTATCCCAGTGTCCAATGCCACTCCCCCCTTTTAAATTTAAATATATTTTAAAAAGCATAAATTCTGTTATTTTCTTACGAGGAACCGCCGGTGGGTCTGTGGTCTATAATTTTATAGATACATTACACATTATATGGAAGAAGAAAGTTTGGGTATACATTGCGAACTGTAGAGCAAGTCGATTCTCCGATGAAATATAAACCACAGAGAACGTAACCCAGCGGACGGCACCTAACCTTTTCTGGGCGGGATCGATAACTAGTTGGCATCGATTGCTCAACGCCCGTGTTTACAGTGCCTAAAAATGTTTCAAGCTCACCCGCAGCACCCCCCCCCCTCCCACCAACCCACAAAAAGAACATTGGCCCGTTTGTTGATTTCATCCCTATACGTTACTGGATCCAGCTTTAAACACTTTTTAACAATTCCCGCATGTTAGCGGGTAGTGATAAATTGTGTGTGTGTTTGTGTGTGTGGGTTGGGTGGTGGGTGGGGGTCAGGGGATGGGGGATGAAGGATGGAGTAGGGGGTTTTGGCACTGGTTTGCATTTAATTGATTTTCTTGAAGTGGAAAATTATTTCTGTTTTTCTTTACTAAAAAAAAAAATGAAATAAAAAATAAGAAAGTTATTTTGAGATGAGTTATTTTGGAGTTATTATGAAAAGAAGTAAATCGAGGGAAAAACTCTGAAGTTGTCAATGGAATTATTGGAAGGTAAAAAATTGTTATCTTGGTATTTGATGGCCACCATATCAATGATTGATGTGCAATTACCAGGGCTTTGTTGAGGATCGTGTTAGAGAAAAGGCCGGATGTTTGAATGATGTTTGAATGAAGTTTGAATGATATTTGAATGATGTTTGAATGATGTTTGAATGATGTTTGAATGATCTTTGAATGATTTTTGAATGATATTTGAATGATATTTGAATGATGTTTGAATGATGTTTGAATGATATTTGAATGATGTTTGAATGATCTTTGAATGATGTTTGAATGATGTTTGAATGATGTTTGAATGATGTTTGAATGATATTTGAATGATGTTTGAATGATCTTTGAATGAAGTTTGAATGATGTTTGAATGATGTTTGAATGATGTTTGAATGATGTTTGAATGATATTTGAATGATGTTTGAATGATGTTTGAATGATGTTTGAATGATGTTTGAATGATCTTTGAATGATGTTTGAATGATCTTTGAATGAAGTTTGAATGGTGAATGAAATGATTGTACCCCACAGAACTGCGTGAATTTTTGTTTCTTTCTGACTTTCTGGCGCTTTTTGTTTAAAAGAAACACGGCTGATTTTGCGCAACTGTTCGGTGTTGAATAATTGCGCAACTGTTCGGTGTTGAATAATTGCGCAACTGTTCGGTGTTGAATAATTGCGCAACTGTTCGGTGTTGAATAATTGCGCAACTGTTCGGTGTTGAATAATTGCGCAACTGTTCGGTGTTGAATAATTGCGCAACTGTTCGGTGTTGAATAATGCAGACCTAATGGAAGCTTCCAAAAGGAACAGTTGAGGCGACAACACTTGACTCATTTGCGTCTATTGCCTCAGGCCTTCCAACACCTAGTGTATGATACCCTCACACAGTTACTCTTGTAACCAGTGAAATATCCTCATCAACACCAGGCACAGAGACATTGCAAATCCCATCTACATTCATAGGAACCATAATGATCAATAAATTTATCGTGGGCCCTTAATATATACAAGAAGAAGAAGAAGTTCAATAAAAAAAAGATATGTTTATAAACTACACGAAGAAACACATGCTTTTAAAGCTACTACTTTGTTATCGAAATTCACTAAAAAAAAAGTATAAACCATTTTCTCTCCAGCTATAGCAACATGTTTGATCAAATGTGACTCATGACCAATAAAATTACGGGAAGTTAATGGTAATGGGATAATATGTGTAGATGGAGAATGGACATTGTTCAGTGAGTTGCGATGCTGGACATCTTATGAAAGGAAACCTATTTAAGTAATTGTCACATATATAATATTGCTATGTCATCAGGAAGTCAGTCAGATAATTCATCCTGTTAGACATTTCCACGAAAGCAATGTTTTTTTATTGGCAACTCACTCCCTTAGACATATCCATGAATGTAGTGCTTTTATGGGCACACATTGATTTTATTGTAGTCTCACATAAGAAGACCAAGTAATTTGTAATTGCTAAAATGTTATTTTTTTATTTTTATTTTACCATTTCCATAAAACCGTGCATTGTAAAAAGTTTGTATAAAAATATCTTTAACTTTTGACATGTATTTAATCTAGTTACATTTATGTGTATATTGTTTAAAAAAGACAAAAGAGGAGGGCGCGAATGGTGCACTCACCCTGGGGCACCAACGTCAGGGAGGGGGCGCCAAAATCGTCTTTCGATAGGACATTTAGATTAAATTAAACGACAAAATCCTATGCACTTCATAAAAAAACGGGACGCAAAAATCGTCTCTGTAATTTTCAGGGTTTCGCACCTGGCTCTGGTTTTCCTCGGCAGCTCCCTGTACTATTTATATATTGCTTTACAATTGTATCATTCTTCCATACATTTCATAATTCTGCTCGATGACCGTATATTAAAATTTTTGTTTACAAGTGGAGTAAAATTATTTGATTATTTGCATGCGTGTTCTTTCAAGTACGTACCGCCACTGACACATTTTTTCGTGACCCACGAGACATGAGAGTGTCGGAGTTACGGGTGCTGTACCCAATGGCGTAGCTAGAGTTAGTGCCACCAGAGGAGGGTCAAGCTTTTAGCCCCCCCCCCCCCCCCCCAATTTCAGAGTTAAAAAAAGAGACCTTTTCAGTTGACTGAAAATGCCCCCCCGCCCCCCCCAGGAAAACAGCGCAGCCCATGGCAGACCGCCCCTTTCCATACCCCGTTTTACGCCACAGGCGTTGCCAATTACCCCGTCCTACGCCACAGGCGTTGCCAATTACCCCGTCCTACGCCACAGGCTTTACCAATTATTTGGATTTTTTTTAACTCACCCGAGAGATGATCGATAACAAGTATGTAGTTAACAGAGAATACTAATGAAGTTATGTCTACGCCTGAAGTTGACAATGTGCTGTAATCAGCTAAACGTGTGCTATAATCAATGAAAATCGGTTCCTTAGATCTGGGTAAAAAATTGATTTGAATATTTACCGAGATCCACTAATAGCCAGGTTTTTTTGTGCAACAAATCCTAAGGAGCGAAATTTAAAAAAAAATAATTTAAAAGAATAATTAAATTATAATTTAAATATTAAAGAGGTGGATGAACTTGACTAATAAGGAACTACACTTAAAAATGTATGCACAAAATCACAGTGGCTGCAATGAAAGGAATTCTTTTTATCTTTATGCAAGGGTAGTTTCTTCGGGGTACTTCCTTCTGGAAATTGTATTTCTTTTTATTTTGTTTTTAGTACTTTTTAAAAACAAATTTTGTGCGACGTGGAAGGTTTAAACAAACTTTTTGTGTTGGTTTTTAGAATACCTGAATATTATTATAGCTGTCACATAGGCGTCCATTGGCGTGTTAGTTCATGTCACCCGACTTCTTCAAAAGAAAATGTCTCTCCAATACCGACCTTTGACTAACTATCGCCTTAGTTGAAGGATTGTTTCATTCATTCGCCCCCCCCCCCAACTTGGTAAGAATGAAAAGCTAAATCCACTGACTAGAATGAGGTCGTTTTTTTCATAGTTTCAGTATCTCATAAAAATCAGTGTTAATTACTGGTAAAATTAAATTATGTCAAGCGTATTTTAATTCCTCAAAACTCTTTCTTTTGCTGTACTTGACGGAAAATGTCACCCACAGATATATATATTGAAAAAAATTATCGCCATGGGCGGAACCCCACCCCCTCTCCTTCCTACGCCACTGAGCTTACGCTACTTTGAAGAGGGAGTATATTTTCCCAACTTCAGATGTCCTCCAATATTAAGCGGCCTTATACAACAAATCCAAGACTACGCGAGCCATTGGTTAATAATTTATACAATTTCTCATTTGCAATTGTATTTAAGATGCTGCATTTTCTCAACAGGCTGGGGGCTCGCCATGTTCTTTGTTGGCATGGCACTGGATCACTCCACCACCTTTCCCGACCACCCTTGCGGGAAAGCTCACTTCAGTGAGAAAAATTATACAGTGTGCTTTGCTGTCTTCTCAGTTCTCATGAGTTGCGCCTTTCTGGCCGCTCTACAGGTATGTGTAGCAGCTTAGAAATGTAGCTGGAAAAAAAAAAGATTTTAAAACATGATTGCGTTTTTGAAAAGCCTTTTTTGATTTATATCCAGACCTGTAACTTAACTACTGCGGCCCCATCTGTATTTGCGTAGACATCCAAATTAAAAATCCTCGGACTTGTCCGATTGTTCGAGAATTTTTTAAAAGATAAGACTCTAAATTCTTGAAATATCAGCAATTTCAACGTTACCCAAACCCTTGACTATGGAGCAAGCACACCAAAATACTTCTTGACCGACAGGCAGAAAAAAATTACCGCTGCGCATTAGGATCGAAAAAAAGAACAGTCTCTTTAAAAAAAAAAAAAAGGTTTGGTTAAATAAAGAGTGAATTACTTTGTAATGTAATTAATTTAACTAATGTAATAATAACTCCTTGACCCCATTAAACTAAAAGTAATAATTTGAGCTGAATTTGGTGTTTTATAGAAAGCAGGCTAACACTATCGAACGACAAGGGGCTCCCATAAAGAAATAGGGCTTAATATTTAAAAAAATGAAGTGTTTTCTTGTAAAAAAAAATGCTTGGCCAATACATTAGCATAGGAGCTATGGATTACGAGGCAATAATCTGCACGTCACACTCCAAAGATTGCATATCTTACATTTTTTTTTCGCGAAGTCCATAGACCGTTACTTTTAATTCGTATAACAAAATCACAATCGTATTTATTTCATAGCTAGTGGTCTGCGTCACATTCCTGGATTCGGAGAATTCATTTATCATTGACTCTTCCTAGGGTTAATATCCACACACAAATCAACATCGAATTATCGAAACGACGTGTCAGTGGTGCAAGGAGGGATGTAAATATAACTTGGCAGTGTAAGAACAATTGTAAGGCAACGGTTGCCATGGCTACCACATCATAAACACGCCTTGCAGTGACGCGTGCTTCTCAGCTGCTGGTTCTCTACTTCCTGGTTCTCTACTTCCTGGTTAAGGATGATGAATAGGAGACCAGAGGAAAAAGAAGAGAAGCAGTATAAATCATATATTTGTTAGAACATTATGTAATCCATGAAAACAACCGAAATAAACAATCAAGTGCGCTAGGGAATTGAACGTTTAAGTAAGCATCACATAGCTCTGTTCAATATATCCTTTTTTTTGTGCGGAATGAATCCATAAAACATCGCGCGATTTCAATGGACTACGATCAGTCGATTGTTTTGTCACGTGATACGTGTAAAAACAAGTAATACTTCCGGTAGGCTGTCTGCAACACACTAGTCGCTCACAAATTTTTCTTCAAACAACTTTCTTCCTTTAATCATGACTGAATTATAAATATTGTCACATTTAATGAATGTCATTTAAAGAGACGCGTGTATTCGAGAATATTTTGAAAAGTAAAATTTTAATAAACACCGGGGAAGCGCTGATGGAGACAAACATTTTGCTTTAGAATTAATGATAATGGCAATGGCTGATCAGCTGTTTATCTGTTGTTATGTGTTGTTATGTGTAGCAGAAAGCCTACTAATGGCTGGTACGTATCACGTGACAAAACAAGGAAGTGACTAATCGTAGTCCATTGTTTCTTTAGATTTACAAATGACCATTTCACAAACCAACACGCTTTACAACCAAAGCCCATGACTAATCCAGCATTAAACCCACTAAAAGATAATTATTGAATGACTGCATTCAAGCTATGTGAATGAAATCGTATGAAAAGTTATGTTGAAGCTTGAATCAAAAGACAGGACAATAAGCAGAAACGCTCTAAAAATTTATGCCATGTCTTTTGATTCAAGCTCCAACATACCCTGCTCGACTATTTCAACCAGCTACAACCAGGTTTCAATATTAATATGCTATGACTGACCTGACATTATTAGGTCAGTTTTTAGTCGACATTTAACCGGCGTTTAACCAACATAAATAAATCTGCGTGGACCCAATTGAAACCCAACACTTAGCCAGCATTAACTCAACATTACCCCCAACTTTAACCTGACCCAGCATCCACCAAGCATGGACCCAACACTCTACCAACATTAGTTGACCATTTAACCAACATTTACGCAGCATTAATCTGGCATTAACTCAAAAAATTAACTGAATTCTATCTCAGCATTAACCCATTCATAACCCCACTCACTGGCTGTTTCAGTTCCGGTTTGACCACCATAGAGATCGTAACCTGAAACTCTCGGACATCCCGGTCAAGGTGAAGGACACGGTCAAAAGAGTCCTTTCCGGGCAGAAAAAGATTGACAGGGAGAGGCTGGTCGAGGAATACGACGAGGAGGATGAAGAGTTTGGCGCCAGACAGCAGACATCGGAGACTTATGAGGAAACTGGTGAGAACATTGCTACAATCGTTGGTCTCACTAATGCCACCGGTATCTTACTAATGTCAGGGGTATCTCACTAATGTCAGGGGCATCTCACTAATGCCAGGGGTATCTCACTAATGTCAGGGGTGTCTCAATAATGTCATGGGTATTTCAATAATGCTAGGGGTATCTCACTAATATCAGGGGTATTTCACTAATGGCAGGTGTGTTGAGGATAAATGACTTTAAATTTAAAAATATGAGCCCCTCTATTAAGAACATCACGTAGTAAGGGAAAAAGTGTGTGTGTGTGTGTGTGTGGGGGGGGTGTTCAAGAATTTTTAATTATTTATTAAATATAGCGTTTAAATTTTGTGACAATTTTTTTTAGAAGGGGAGAGGCTGATCAAAAATCCACAAAAATAGCTTGACGTCATTTATGGATGGCTCTTAAATTAATGAGTTGAAAACAACGATAAAAAAACATTCACTTTGTCTTCATTTTATGGAGTTCAAGATTATTGAAAAAGTTTACTATTTGAATAGCTTAAAATATACCAAATGTTAAACTAAAAAAAAATTAAAAAAGTGAATAAAAAAATGTTTAGAATATCAGAAACAAAGTGAAAATTGTACAGTATCGATCGTTGGAAGTGTCTCTCGCAGATTTTAGACTACTGTTCATGATGTGTTTCTTAAGAAGCATTATTTGTATATTCCTCTGCGCATTGTCTTATGGTATGGTTATCTCGGTTATGAACGTTGTACCTTGTAATTAGCAGAATCGAATCTCAAGATCAACCCAGCAGCTGGATCCGACATGGTAACTGATGCCTTAAAAGCACCAGGTGCTAAGGTAAGTAATTAATACATAATTTGTGGCGATGCCAAAATAAAAAATAAGTTAATTAAAAAAAAATTAAAACACCAAAATCAAGAGTTTTCCGATACCAGAAATGAAAAGATGTGATATAAAAGTGCATTACCCTGAGAACCTGACAAACAGTCAGCAGAAGCGGTACTGAGCCCGAAGCTCTTGACCGACCAATCACGAAGAGCGGCGTCCCCAGCCCCGATGCAGCAAAATGGAATACTGTAAAGCCGGACCGAAGCCGAAGGCCCTCCTGAGAACCAGACTTATGTACCCTTAAGAAATGTTTCACAGGACCCAAATCTGCTACTTTAGCTTTCAGCTTTTTCAACCTATGAAATTTGATATTGCTAAGAAAATATATACATTGGGTCGACGTAGTCGTACATCTTTAACAACTATATTGTTCATACTTTAAAATATATGAGTTTGGACTCCACTCCACTCTCTTGTTTTTTTATTTAAAGGATATAACTTGGTCATCCATAGAAGAAATATAAAGTTTAGATAAATTGTATGGATATGGACTTTATATATTTTAAACAGTGTTTTAAGGGTATGGAAAAAGCTTTACGTAAGATGGAGTAAATAGATGACAATAACGTTAAAAACATAACCATCTTGCATAAAATCGAGTACCATCCAGATATTCACGCAATCCAAATTAGGAAAATATTCCAAATTAAAAAAAGAAAGTTGATGTTAGGGACAAAAACGTTTAAAAAGTGGGGAGGGGCAGCGGTTGAAAACAGTACCATCTAATTTTTCTCATTTACAAGGATCAAACCCCTTAGGCTGCTTACCTCAGTCTAATATGGCTTCATTACGTCACAGGCAATAATTGGTTTAAGACACTGGCTAATATTGAAAAACAAATGGATGTGTGAACATCTACATCATCGCCAGAGAGTAGGATATGCTCTTAATTAACTTTTGCCGGCTGAACTTGCAGAATGGCTGACAATTTTGGCACTGTGTTTCAAATTGTTTGCCCGTATCTGTGACTGGTTGAGATTATCAAGTTGATTTATGAGCCGTGAACTGGGGGTGTACAGGGGTTAATCAGATCTTTTTGTCGTATAAATCATACCCCCCCCCCCCCAGCTCCTCACCAACGGAGGCAACCTTAGATATGAAAGGCGAAGCCATGTAGTGACGTCTGCTGTTATGAGGATGGACGTGAAGGTGGTGTTTTAACAGTAAATGACCAAGGAATGGATTTTACACCCCCCTTCCGTGGATAATTTGGATAATTTGTGTTTGTTCATTTACCATATCATTACCCGCAGGCGCACGCAAACACACACTTACACACACATGCACGCACACACACACACAGACGCACACACATACGCCCGCACGCACACACACGCACACACGTGACACACACACGTACACATGCGCACGCACATATGCACGCACACACACGCACACACACACACGCACACACACCCACATACGCATACACACACAACGATCAACCACTACTTGATGTACACCTCTTACGCATGCTCTTCAAAGGGAATTTATAAGAAACTGGCACCGCCCCCAATATATTAATTGTCATGTTCCAACCATTTTATTAATTCCCCCATCCCACCCTAACTACCCCCCCTTCCCCCCCCCCCTCCGGGTCACCTCCGACCAACAGTTTCTGTATAGCTTTACATCAAGGGACACAAGGTGGATGTTACCTGACCTAATGATACTCGTCTCTCCAGGCTGGTCGAGGTTTTGGTGGCGCCACGGGAGCCATCCCTTTCGGGAGCATCGAGTCCAGCTACTCGGACCAGCCTTTCTTTGGGAAATGGATAGCTGTGGTCAAGCTGCTAGCAACATACCAGGTATTGTTTCAACACGTCCTTACCTGAAATTAAGTGGGAGGAAGAGATTACGGAGTCTTGCCTTGGGTGTGATCTATCTATCACAAATTGGTTTGTCGACTAGAAATGTTCCAGCATAGATCTTTTAGGTTTCATAATTTTGATTAGAACACCTCAGTTGTTTATCGAAAGGTTAAGTTAATTTGAGAATTTATGTTGACATATGCACGCACTTTGGTTAATTATCAACTACACAGCATTATTGAGATGACTTAGAATTATTAACTAAACAGCATTATTGAGATGACTTAGAATTATCAACTACAGACTACAGAGCATTATTGAGATAACTTAGAAATATACAAGCCTGTGTACATATTTCACATAATCTGTTGTATCCATATTTTATTTAATTTCATTGAATCTGTCATGTTTAATTTGTAGTATATTTAATTAAATAATTTGTTTTTTTTCATATTTCAGAATATTAAAATTAATCTGTTTTATTTCATATTTCAGTCGGCCTACATTCGATTTCATCTGTTGTTTCATATTTGTG
Organism: Omphiscola glabra; assembly: GCA_964017045.1. Lineage (NCBI taxonomy): Eukaryota > Metazoa > Mollusca > Gastropoda > Lymnaeidae > Omphiscola > Omphiscola glabra. The sequence continues at coordinate 16,185,471 of OZ024804.1, read as the reverse complement.
TGCACGACATTGAATCTTTGTATTTCTCATATTTCAGTACATTTCAGTTCTTTTCATTTCCTGGTTTATGGGGTTTGGCATTGGCATCATCTTCACGTTCCTGTTCTGGCACCTACAAGATCTGGGCGGGTCTCCGACACTATTTGGCGTGGCGTCCGTCATAAACCACGTTTCAGAGCTGTTCGCCTATTTCATGACTGGAAACCTCATCGTTAAATATGGTAGGAACTTCAACTGTTTTACAGCAGCATCCTGTTCTGGTTCTGGTAGGGTACGTTGCTGCACCCATGTACTGGCATATATGCAACGGTTGGGGAAGCGATGCTGTCCTTCTAACGGCGCCTTGCAGATGCCAGGGCAGCCTTGAAGCTTTCGATAGATGTCGAGTTCACGGCAGTATTGTCCGGGTGGTTCCAAGCGATTATTGTGCGTGGGAAGAATGATTGTTTATATTGCACTGTGGCACATTTTGCAAAATAGAAATGATTTGATACCATCCAGTGGTTCAAAACAATTTTTTTCCATAGAAAACCCAGCATTCCTTATGAATAACATTATTGGGTATGATAGGGGTTTGCTTATTATGTTTAGAAATGGCGATTGAAGGCTAAGGAGAAGATCATGTGCCTTTGCGGAAAATGCAAAAATCATAAGTTCTGGGCTTTTTTTTGTTATGGACAATAAGCTGGTTCCCAGTAAGATCCTACCTCTCTACGCGTCGGATGAGCCCTATGGATGACACAGCTTGTCACCAGGGGAATCGAAGAAGTTGCTGGAACTATCTTTGATTCAATGTCATCCCACGTTTCTAAACTCCATCTCCGGATTTTTATTTTTTGTTTGTCGCCCTTATCTTTAAACCATGGGTTTTTAGCTGCACGGCAGAGGATGTTTGCGATCAGATTTTTCAAATTCCTGGATGACTCAAGATCTGGTCAGGGTGCCATCTTTGGTTTTCTCTAGGTATTGCTGGCGTTTGAATTCCAGCCCACAAGTCTTGTACTGTTGAAACAATTGACCTCAACGTTTCCAATCAATCTCATGGTTATAAAAGATAGAACATTCATGTATTAACTTGTCCCAATTTGTTGTGCTCTCATCGTAAGGTAACACTGGTCAATTAGCAACTTTTCTTACTTTAATGGTATCATAATAATTTGCTATGTATAATGTGTGGGGTACATTTATACTCGTCAAAGGCTGGCCGATTGGACCTTTTGGTAAGCTGCAGCAACATACAATACTTAGCATTATATTTAAAGTGATTAGTATAGTAAGAGGTATATTCAAGGATATATTTTTCTTTCCACAGGCCACGTAAAGGTTTTATACATTGGATTAGCCGGAAACATAGCCAGATTTATGTACATTTCTTTCTTAACGAATCCATGGTGGGTGTTGCCTTTTGAATTTGTGCAAGGTGAGATTTTGGTCTTAATTTTACATTTGTATCCTTACATGCTCGCCAGTAGACAATGAAAAAGATGGTAGACAACTTCACCCCATAAGGTGTTTGCGAAATAGATGAGTTTTTAAATTTGTCTTGAAGGACTCCAGCGTCTGGCTGTATCTGAGAGCGTCAGGAAGGGTGTTCCAAATAGTTGGGCCAGCAAATGCGAACGTGCGCTTTCCGTAAGTCTCAAGCCGAACACGCGGTATCGAGAGTTTGCCACTATCGGATGAGCGCAGTTGTCTAGTGGGTACATAAGGCGTCATGAGCGCTTGGAGATAGGACGGCGCCAGGTCATGCAAGCAGCGGTAGCACAGAGTTGCAATTTTGTACTCTATGCGAGCGCGGACCGTCAGCCAATGCAGTTCTCTCAGAAGAGTTTTAGCATGGTCAAATTTGCGTTTACGAATTCGAGCCGCATTATTCTTTGCTTTTTGAATTTTATCCAGGAGCGTAGCTGGAAGACCCACCATGAGAGCATTGCAGTAGTCCATGTGTGATAGAACGAATGCAGACATCAGCCTCTTTGATGCATTCAAAGTTAAGAAAGGTCTCATATGACTAATTCTGCGCAGCTCTAGAAAAATCGCCTTGCAAATCATGTTAATGTGATTTTCCATAGTTAGTATTCTGTCTAAGTAGACACCCAGGTTTCGCACTGTTTGGGCAAATTCAATCTGCACGCCTGATAGAGTAAAGGATGGTGTATTTTTAAAAATATTTTAGCTTTTGAGCGGTAGCAATCGGGATCAGCTCAGTCTTTTCATCATTCAATTTGAGCTTGTTTATTGCCATCCAGTGCTTAACTGACTCCACTGTCTTCTGTGTCATATTAAGAAGCTGCGGGAACTGAGAGGGGATCACGGATTTCTGAAGTTGGGTATCATCCGCGAACATGTGATATACCATTGTACACACTTTCAATTAGTTCGGTACACTTTCCTCTAATACCGTGTAGGATTCAGTAATAATACGTTAACGCTACTACATCTCCAGGTCTCACGCATGCTGCCGTATGGGCAGCCTGCTGTGCTTACATCACACACGCCATTCCTGTAGAACTGAGGTCCTCGGCCCAAGGGATCCTGCAAGGCTTACACCATGGCCTGGGGAGGGGCTGTGGTGCAGTCTTTGGGGGTCTTCTGGTCTATCAGTACGGTGAGCATATATATATATATATATATATGGGAAATATTTTGTCTATAAGTACATTAATTGTGGGTAATTCATTGGTTTATCAGTACAATAATTGTGGGGAATACTTTGTTCTATCATTACAATAATTGTTGGTAATACATTGGTCAATTAGTACAATCTAGGTGTTTAATGTTTTGTTCATTGGTACAATAAGTGTGTGAAATATCTTGGTATATAATTAAAATAAATGTGTAAAATCTGTATGCCTATCTGTACAGTAATTGCGGGGGATATATTGATCTAGTTTAATATGTGTGTTAAATTTTTGGTCGATTGGTACAATAAGTGTGTGAGATCATCTTTGTGTCTATCAGTACAACAAGGGTGACATTGAGGGCTTCAATTTCCCGTCATTTTTCAGGCAGTGTAGTGACGTTTCGCATCTACGGCGTCACCTGCATCTTTGTGCTCATCGGTTACCTGGGAATCAATCTCTTTCTGCAAGTAGGTCATCCCGCCATTTTCTACTAATTATAAGCCATCTCAAACTCGACACTCCTATACAATCCAACAAATGTGGACGTTCGTCTGGCATTCTATTTCGTTCAGTACCCAACAGCCAGCGACAGTATATTTTTTCAGATAGAGGATATGAGATTGGCGAGAAGGACTGGGTACAAGTGACTGGTAGGAAGTGTTTTAATGAGATTTTTTTTAAACTCTTGATTTTTAATAAAAAATAGCCTTCTTTCACAAGAATCATCTTGATGTCATTATATTGAAAAGTTTAATAGCTTCCCCAGAAATAACTACAAACTAAGCCAGGAAAAAAAATTTAGCCTGTTTTAAAAAAGAGTGAAAGAGCAATCAAATTCGTTCCGTCCTGGAATTAACTACAAACGCAGCCTGGAATTTTTTAGCGTGTTTAAAAAAAACGATTGAAAGATAAATGAAGTTAAAAATTTGTTCCGTTATGAGACATGACAACTAATCATTATTTCTCCTTTATCTCCTTGATCGCCCTTCACTCTGAGTTCTTATCATTATCGACTGACTTCCTGTTGGCGCAATGGGTGACACGGATTATTGATTATTTAAAGCCTCAAACAATAATCTCAACACATGAATGTGGTCAAAACTGTTTTTTAAAAAACAACAAAACACATTAACTCCACTAAGTTGGCCGAACCATGTTAGGAAATGAATTATTTTAGGAGTGATCATAAATGGTAAACATGTTGAAGGGAGACAGCGATGACAACAAAGGATACTTATTTTATGAGAAAGTGTGAGAAAATAAAAAAAGATAATAAAAAAATGGAAGGATAACATGAAATAAGATGAAACTCAGCTCATATAAAGTTAAGAAAGTCGACAACTTATTCAAAAGTTTACCAGGAAACGAAAAGAATAAAAAGAAAACAAAAAAGAAAGAGTAATTGGGTAGCAGAATAATACAATGTAATTTACCAACTTGCTTTGATGAATAAAGAAAAGAGTTAGTTCGAACGCAAGTGTGTTTGTGTGTGTGTGTGTGTGTGGGGGGGGGTGGAAGGGGAATGGGGAAAATTTAAACTTTGTTATTATACATTATTTTTGTCCCCCCCCCCACCCTCATTATTTCCATTTGAAATAATTTCTGTTTTAACAATATTCCTTGTTTACAAATTTGCTTAGAACAAATGGGTTGCGTAATAATTTCCGGATACGGAATGCGCCCAGCTGTGCATGGATGAAAACAACAAACACAAGCATGAAAACAGATTTTCTCATTAATTCATATTTGTATGTGACGCAGTTGGATCACAAAGACATCAAACGTACAGAACTTTTTACACGTTACATTAATTGCACACGGTCCTGACGTCGTACCATACGGTTATCAAAAGATCTTCACATTTTCACAATGATGTGTTCTTTTGTTGTCAAGGACCGCGGGAAATTTTCACACGGCGGAAAGGTCCCCCATGAACTGTTTGAGGACACATCTCACCTCGCCCCCCATGGCGTCCCGTCAGGGATTGCCAGAGATTTGTCCAACACACGACTGGCCAGGGATCCCAAACAAGGTAAGAAGTCCGGACCATTCATTTAACAAAATATCATAAGAAAAATCGACAAGCCCGAGTTCAATTTCGGGTAATCCTGGAGATTAGTGACCAAATGAAACATGCCAGGAAAGGTAAGAAGTAGATTTAAAGTTACTTTTTGTGATGCTTCAAATTGTGTTTTATCCGAAAGTAAGTCTCCTGGAGTCTTGTATTACTAAGTCTTGTATTACTAAGTCTTGTATTTCAACTCTTGTCTACAGAGTATGGAGCCGTGTCTCAAGAGGGCGCCAAAGTACTTTCCCTACCTGGGCAGAAAGATGGTATGTTTGTAATTCACAAACAACTTGTCCGCACATAACTCTTGTACTTTACTTAATACCAGAGGCGTAGCTATTATAGAGTGTTTGGCGCCCGGGAACAGGATTCATTTTAAAGAGCCTCCTTTCTTTTTTTCAACTCTCAGACCCATTATTTTCATCAGTAAAACAATATCAAAGCACATTTTGACGTTCCTGACTAGTCTGGCGCCCAGCGACATCTGTCCTCCCTGCCCCCTTAGCTACGCCCCTGCTTAATACAGTGTGAACTTATAGTGTCTATTCCCCGAGGAGCTTTCTCGTTATGGTTGAAGTATCAAACAGCTCCACACGCACTAACATGTAACCAACTATTTCAAAGTAAAATACAATTTTGCAGTAGATAATTTAAAAAAAAGACTGTTTTGTTTGGTTATTATATTAATTTAATATCATAACATTTATTATTCACGACACATTCGAAATATATCCGCGCGAGACCAGAAGAAAAAAATCTCAGCGAATGACAGTGGTAGGAAAAAAAAAATTATTCATTTGTTAGAATAGTCCGAGCATTGTAATCTATTACTTAAAGTAGCACATTAAAATTATCTTCACTTTGAATGCCGAAAGTGATTATTGAAGTAAGCAAATAGTGGAACATAGAGCGCTTCCGGTTCTTTTTTGAGATTTTCGAATACACAAGTTTTAATGTTTTAATTATCTGTAGTCTCTTGTTTTGTATTGGCTGCTGAAGACAGCGGAAATGTATTTTTAATTACCATGTCATGTATTTTTAAGCCTAAATATATCTTGTTCTACGTTTCTTTGCTTCGCAAGGCTTGAACGCAGTCCCTCCTATTTTTAAGTGATACTCACCTTTTTGTTTCCAGGCAGGCAGAAATCTGACCAACGACAGGAAGATAACCCTATGCATCATGTAAGTTTCTGAATGTGGACTTGTTTCCAAAAAGATAAGCCATCAGTATTCTAACATTCAAGTCTTTAAAACGTACAGAAACTAGGACAAACTACACTTTATGAGATTAATATGCCCATTAAGTCACTATGTTTTTTCTGTTTTATAATTTCATGTTTCTAGTCAGGGTGGGCCGTTTTGACAGCTTCGGGGACCCTGTGCAGTGTTAGGCACCGTGGCCCCATATTTCTGCCTAACATATTCAAGTAATGTTAAGAAAAAAATATGCCCTTGCCTTACTTCCAGGGTTTCTTTCAGATATTTCAGTGAGACATGTTTTGCATCGTTTTACAGTTCATCGGCGAGAAACAGAAAAGGATAAGATAAGATGCTTGTGTTTATCCAAATAAATGGACATTTGTTTTGATTGCATTGCACATATTGTTCTGGAAATTCCTTGAGAATTCGCTGGTCCCAAAAATTGGTCAGAAGCAAAGCGTATGGTGAATCCTTGTATTGTTAGAATAGCTTTAATGTTTTTGAGTGAATCATCGTGTGATTAGAATAGCTATTTGATTTCTGAGTGTATCGCTGTGTAATCAGAATAGTTCTTATGTTCTCCTTGGCAAGTTTGCATTTGGAACAGAGTATGAATTTGTTCGAACCGAGTTCCCGGATTTTATGGATGATCATAATCTCTGTAGCCGACTTGTCTTTGGTTTGTTGCCTCGATCTCTGCCATTGCACACGTTGGCGGACAAGATGGCGGATACGTGGGCTATAGCATTGAAGATGTGAATTTTGGTTCAAGCCCACGACTTCCAATGCCATTTAACCGCTGTGAATCACGATAAAACACAAAATTATCTGTGCAAAAGAAAATATTTCACATTTTCGCCTTGAATTCCAAAGAAAACATAAAAAACTCAAACCTATTCCAAAAGCTGAAAACAATAAACACATATGCAATCGATTCGCCTGCAGAGTGGAAATTCAGGTACCCTTAACCTGGTTGTGTTTATAAGAATCCTTCGTTGTTTTTTTAAATAGTAATTTGATTGAAAATTTTTGAAGTAAATTATAAATTTATTTACACAATTTACTTAATAAATTAATTAACAAAGTTAGTATTTCTTTTGAAAAAAGATTTTCAAAAAAAAAAAATGGACTGCACTATTATAGACTATATGTTGAGCGGCAAAATGAAATAGCGCTATAAGCATATAATTTACCTTTTTTAATTTTTAAAATTTAAATATTTCAAAGTGTACATGTACTATAAAAGGGCCAAATACAGTGTTATAGAAAAGGTCTAGGGTTTAAGGGGCCTAGGATTTAAGGAGCCTAAGGTTGTGTTCTGATAAAAAAGCTATTGTCTTTGACTGCAGCGGGTGAAAACATTAAAACTGGCAGTGCTTGGAAGGGGGGGGGGGGTGTAGGCATCCTAAAGTAATTCAATGGCTCTTACAGATAAAATATTAATTAATGAACATATTTGTTTTCTATTGTGAACCACTGATTCGATGTAGCACATTTGCACCACCTCCCCACATACACCGGATTTATGGTTCGTTGAAAATTGACAATGGAGAAATTTATTTGAAAATCTAAAATTGGTTTAAAAAAAAAAACTTGGGAAATCCGCTTTCCACTGCACTTTGAAATCTAATTAAATTGCTTTAAGTTCTATCAAATTTCATTAAAAATATGGTTAACTTGATTCACCTAGAAGCATGAGCAGCACCCCAGTTTCTATTTAAATGGCAATAATACATAAGCAATTTGTTTTCTCAACATAATTTCTGTTAAGCAATACTTTGATAAAATCGTGTTGATTCCATTTTTTAAAAACATTACCAGGGCTATGAAGGTGACCGTATCGCGATGTTTGAGCCTCCTAGGTTACCTACACACATCTACCAACAGCAGCCTAGGAACAGCTACGATCAAGATTACGGCCCTTGAATGCATCCAAGCAATCGGCGTTTAGCTCGTAGATTTCAGTTAGCTTACATTCATTGTAAAATTGTACTCTGGTTATTATGTACAGTCATGTGGTAGGCTAATATATTATATATATATATATATATATACTTTTTTGTGTACAAAAGGACTGTGATTATTTTAGGATCGTGATATAAAGTTACGTACAAGTCACCTCACGAAATATTATTTAAAAAAATGCTCATTTTTTGTGTTCATTAATTTGACAAATTACTATTGTTTCATACTCCTTTAAAAAATTTAATAAATCGAAGCCCAAATAAGGCCTCTTCATCCGAGTAAATAAGTGAGGGTCTCGATCCTGTAAAGGCCCAATATCCCCCCCCCCCGGCCTTAATCTCTCCCCAAAGCTAACGAAAAAACCCTAAACAAATCGACCAAATACATCACCATAACATATGACGTCACGTTCGCTGTTACCATCTAAAGTCAACACAAAACATTGCCACTTCATCCATGTTATCAGGAAATGCAAAAAATCTCTCTCCTGCAACACGGTTGTTTAAGAGAATTATTCTACAGATACATGTTGTTTATTAAAATGAAAAATATCCAGTTATACTTGAGTTGATAGCGAGTGATACATGTCCCGCCCCCCGACAAAAAAAATCTAATAATTAAATATCACATCAGTTTGAGTTCCTTTCCTAACCCAGAGACCCGTGAATATATGATGATATCCTCTCCGACATGGTTTTCAAATATTATTTTACGCCCGCCCCCTTTCTGCAAAAAGACTTGGAACTACATTTTTGTCTGTACCATATATCTATATTATACTTGTGGTAGCTTTAGAATGCAACAATTTTGCGCAGTCAATGGTACTTATTGTAATACGTGAAACACTGTCATTAGAAAGACGAGGATCGACTTAGTCGAAAATAAATAATTTATACCAGTTATGGCTTCTTGTTTTCTTTTTTGATGAGAAAAAGTTAAAATCTAATCTGCCTCAATCTAATTTCGTCTGATCAAAATTAAATAAAAAAAATAAATTATTATTTTAATTTTTTTTTAATCCTCTTTAGATTTGTTTCTCCTTACATACCCAATATTGACTCTAGCTTACAGTTATCTCCCATAGTTCACGCAGCATGAAATAAGTTGTATTAAATTTTATTTTGAATTTTATCATGAAGCATTTTATTTAATCAAATGATTTATCGCAATAACTATTTCCCGACAATTAGTTTTACATTAGAGTGACGGGACTTTATGACATATAGATTTCGGGTATTAAATGGAAAGGCTTTGGAAGCGCCGCAGTTTTGGAACGAACAGATATTTTTGAGACCCACTTGGCTACGCCACTGACATCTTCTCTGCACCCCCCCCCCCAGCCACGTCACTGACATCTGCTTTTTAGAATTGACTCGTCATTCAACATACTTCAGGCAAAGGACAACATTATCTTTGCAACAAGACGTCATTAAGATGTTGCGTCATTATTAGAAATCGATCCCTGAACATTCTTTTTTATTTTTTTGCAGGCCCCGATTTAAAAGTGCGTTTAACAGCTTTGTGTGGGTTAAAATGAAATTTGATCCAAGGAAAAATTGTTCAACGGGAGTCTGTTCCAACGGAATTTTCTTCGAATTCAAATAATGAGAAACAACCGACAAAGATGAAAGTTGATCAATAAAATATGTTTCCCTCATTTCTCTCTCGCGGCATCCCTATGAAAAAAATAAATAAATGGATCTTCTTTAAACAAGTTTAATTTCAAACAAACTTCCGTTGGAACAAAATTTCTTGTAATGCGTAGTGATTACTTTTTAAAACAATTTCTTGAATATATTCAGCGTGGCTGCCCAGTGAGGTCATCGAAGGGTACACGGGCCACTAATAAATCTACACAACGCACATGACTATCGTCATAGTGCATGATGATAACATTGGCTCCAATGATACTGTGGCCATCTTGAGAATAATGAATATATAGCATGGCTAAACAGTTGGCGAGTCACACCAAAAAAAGTTTAAGGAGTGATGGGGCATTTTGGTGGCATGATGGGTATGTAGAATGTTGGGATGGAAAGTTGTCGATGGGGAAGATGTGGAAGGGGCTGGTGGGAAACGTGTAGAGGAATGTGTGGGAGATGGAAGTGGGGAAGATTGGTTTCTCGTCCAAGAGACCATGTCAGTTGACACATGCTTAATTGAATATAGTTTATTCTCAACAGTCACATTAATCTTCTTATCTCATTTTTATATGATCAAAAGAACCCAAATTATTGTTCCTCCACCAAATGGTAAGCGTTGGTACAATTTATTGTTCATGTTTGGCCTCTTGTATGTCTGCCACGTGATTTAATGACAAGTCTCCTCTGCCAAGACCAGGAACACTTCATGTACACGTAGCGCTCACTCCAAAGATGTTGGTTCAGGTTAACAGGAGCACGTCACACAATCCATGTCATCCAGGACATTTCTGGAATGAAATGATGGTAGGTGTGTAGAGAGATGCGATAATGATGGTAGGCGTGTAGAGAGATGCGATAATCATGGCAAGCGTGTAGAGAGATGCGATAATGATGGCAGGCGCGTAGAGAGATGCGATAATGATGGTAGGCGTGTAGAGAGATGCGATAATGATGGTAGGCGCGTAGAGAGATGCGATAATGATGGCAGGCGTGTAGAGAGATGCGATCATATGAAAACAATATACAATAACAGACATCTACAGAGGCAGGCAACAACGATGAATCCTCTTTAAAGTCATCGATTTAATAAAAAAAAAAATTTCATTGCGTTTTCTTAGTTTATTGTTTACTTGTAATAATTGTTGCTTTCCAAGAAAGTTCTTACAATCTAAAGCTGTGCCACAAATAACGTGTTTGTAATTTAAGATATTTTTTTTTTCTAACACGTTATTTGATACTTTGCATAATGAATTACATGTGTGCATGTGCGAACAACTTTATGAAACACCAAATACAAGTCCCTCCCCTTTTTTCCCTCATTATTAAAAAAAATATATCTGCTGTATTTAAATTGTAATATATATAGATATATAATCTATTAAAAAAGGAAGTAAAAAACAATTTACAATTAGCATTAGGGTCAAAATGCATTCGCGTGTTATCAGGGAATCATGATGTTCTATTATTAAAAGATGAAGTAATAAAAGAAAAAAAACCCCTTGAAAACAAAGTTTACCCCATAAATCCTTTATATCCATTTTTGTTGACATAAAATTGTACGTTATTTATCATCATATTAAGCAGCTGTCGTTAAACTTCTGGGGAAAAAACGTTTCATATTTCCTTTTTTGTGCCCTTCAAATATATATATATAATTTTATAACAATTTTGTTGATGGAGTAGAGGCTTTAAAATTTTTTTAAATAAGGGTTAAACTAAATAACTTTTCTTGAATCTTCGGCACCAACAAGTATTTGAGGAAAAAAAAAAAATAAAAAAAAAAAAAAACAGAATAAAAAGTGGATTGGGGGTGGGGCTGACACCTTGACCAGATGTGTTGTCATTGACAACAGTCTGTGTGCCAAGTTCAGCTCGTTAGAATGACGGAATTAGGTGGGTCAATTAGCCATTTCGAAGATTTTGTCATAAAGAAAGAAAGAAAGAAACACACGAATAAAAGCAAAGTGAAGAAAAGGAGGTAAAAATACTACTCACCCGTTCGGACATTACACATCACACACAGGTGGGCACTGACTTTGATCACAGACCAGGGTGCACGTCATACAACCGTTCTCGTCGTTGACGTAGTTGCAGCCTTCAGGGGGCGCTGCGCATGGTGGTGGGGGCGGACATGTACTTATCATGGGGGCGTCACAAACAAGATTGCACACCATGCACCCATTTTCATCTGGTTCGTAATGGCAATTCTCGGGTGGTGCCGCACATGGTGGTGGGGGCGGGCATTTTGGGGCGTCGCAAACAAGATTGCATACCATACACCCATTTTCATCTGGCTCGTAATGGCAATTCTCGGGTGGTGGCGCACATGGGGGTGGGGGAGGGCATGTTGTTTGAATGATCGGGTCACACACAAGATTGCAAGTCATGCATCCAGCAGAGTTAGTCTCGTAACGACAGTTCACAGGAGGGGCCGCGCATTTGTAGAGCGGGCATTTGTTGATGGCTAAATATAGATCAAATAAAAAAAAATTCTTGTCATTAACTTAATTTACAGTAAATGTCTATTGTCACAAAAAATAGCAATAAAATTAAGGCTCGTTGAAGGGATTATTATTTACTTTGCCTCCATATCCGTAAAAGTGATGTCGTGATTTGTATTTTATGATTCTTGTAATTTGGAAATAAAAATGTTGCAATTTAAAAAAAAATAATTCATAATAACTTTAATAAATTCAATTTCCCTTTTCATTGATTAAATTATAGTACACAACTACACAATCTAATGATTTCATTGCTAAGCGCAACTATACTATTCAATAGTACCATTAATCCACACACTTACGCCATAGTTTAGCACATTGTACATGGGCAAGGCTAACAGCACCAAGAATAAATAAAATCATCATTTTTGTAACTAGTATTGCATACACTTTTATCAATACACGTAACGTGGTGTTTTCCAGATGGTAACGGGTTTAAATACCGCCTGGTTGTTCTTTGTGTCCACGATTACCACCAATCAGATTCGGATAAACAGATGTGACCTTGCGGCGTCTTCACACCCTTAAACCTCCACCTAGCCCCTGCTCTACTTCCTAAACACCCCCACTTGCTCCCTACCCCCCTAAATCCCCCCGACACTGGACTGTAAACAACGAGAGGAAGGTTTTTCAAGTTATGGCGTGACCGAAGAAAATGGAGCATTGATCCAATAGTACTTTGCGGTACAGGGTTCCCAAACAAAGTTAAGTTGTCCACATACAGTCACTGGCTAAGATTTTTGCCGAAAGTAAATAAAACATTCTGCAAATGTCTGAAAATTCCTCACCCCTAATTTATGGACAAAAGTTTCGATCTGGGTGGAACGCCCCTCCCCCCGACCCCCCCCCCCCCCCAACGATGCTGGTAAGTAAATTTGATGAATCACGAAATAGATATGGACTAATAGTGTTTTTGAATAGATACGTCATTAATAGATAGTTAAACTGTTTTAAAAAAATCATTTGTCTCAATGTTACAATATACTGGTAGATTAACTTACTATCAAGTATCTTTATTTATATTGAATTGGTATTTAAGTTCCAATGATGAGATGTTTTTTTTTTGCTGATTGAGAGACGTAGAGTTTGAGAAAATCTCAAATCTCTTTAGATAAAACCTAAACTATTTTGTTACCTCTCATTTCTCCCCCAATGAATTAGTTAAAAGCACAGTGCCTAAATTGTAATTGTTTATTACGTTATGATTGAACGCTAAGGTTGAGAAGTACTGTTAAAATGAAACGTTTTTTTTTACTCGAACTCAGAAGTGTCTTAAAGAGGCAAGCACTTGCATTAATTCTATGATTTCATTTTGGACGCTCTCAATGTCACATTCATCTGTGGGAAGTAGGGAAATAGTGTAATGATAGATCCAGACGGAACTAATCGGCAGTTGACCGAATGGGCCGCGCCACGCACCTTCTTCCTATGCCACCGATGACGCTACATTTTTATTGCATACAAATTTTATTTAAACTGTTCTAAAATATACCGTCAGTATAGAGCCAAAAACAAAAAAAACAAAACATGCAACAACAAAATAAACTAAACAACCCTTGTAAAAATCCTTTATAAGATGTAATATTGAGCAATGGGGATGAACATTTAACAAAACAGGCCTACAAGTAACGCCAATTGTAAGTGTCCTAATTAGTGCGCACCCCCAGGCTAGCAACCGCAGTTTCTTTTCTCGCCACTGAACCATATTAATATTCTTATGACCCACCGCTTTTTGACCGCAGATTTATTTCACCAAATTTTTTTAGACAAACAAATGAATATATTTTTCACCAAAGGCATTTGCGATATTAAAAAAAAAATTAAAAAAATCTAATTTTAGCGCATTTTTCTGGAATTTTATTTTATCCTCCCTTTGAAAAACAGCAAAAACCACTGATTTTGTGGGTGTTGGGGGGTTGGAGGGGCTGAATATTTGAAAGAATGTGTTGTCATCGGCAGCGCGTCTATGTGACAAGTTTCAGCTCGATAGGTTGACGGGAGGTAGGTCTTTTAACTCTGTTAGCGGTCCGAAGACTGCCACCAAGCCAGTCAGTCAGCCAGCCACAAACGAAATCGAAGTTAATATAAAGGATTAAAAATATATACTACTCTACATGTATCTACAATGAATTGAAAGCTAGAAACCAAACATTCTTACATCCTGTTGCAACGACAGTAAGCAAAGAAACCAGCAAACACAAACACACACTCACACATCTAGCCACACACCCACATAGCCACCAACCCTTCCCCGCAGACACACACATAAGGCGGTTTATCAATCACACAAAAACTCACGGGCAAGTCTCAAGGGATACAAACCCATTCATTACATCAATGTGTGTAACGAATTTCCAAATAATCACCAAGTCGATGCAACAGACTTATAAGGTATTAACCTAAATTTTTTGTTTAGCGTACCCGAACAATACAAATATCATCGACTCCTCCGGTGTTAGGATTGTGGACACCAGCACAGAGTGTTAACAAACCACGGGGGGAAAATGTCTTATTATTTCGGTAGAAAAGCAGACGTTACAGAGCTCAAGTATATTAAAAAAAAGAATCCAATAAGACTTGACTTTTAATAGAAATTTAACACAACGTCTGCAAGTCGTATAATATAAAAGTAAACATTTATTTTAACAGTACAGAGACCTAGTTCTTTTAATTTATATTTGCCATAACGAAATGAATTACAAATAGAGTAGCGTGGAGCTGAGTTGTCTCAATAAGCTGAGTTACAAGAAAATAGTATTTATCATTAATCTGTTGTTTATCGAAAATACCAGTGGTTCCCAACTCGGTACACAAAGACATCTTTGTAACTATATGTCTTCGGGGCTACTTATTTGGTATAAATGAAAATTTTTAACACAACAACAATTTGTAATGACAACACTTTAAGAAATGAATGTTATTGTTAAGAAAAAAGAAAGAAATTTATGACAGCTTGAAAATTTAATGGAAGCAATCGGAGCATTAGTGACACAAGGGTCACGGCTTCAAACTATTAATAGAAAGAGTTTAACAAAAAATTTGAAATTTTCTCAAGATCTCCCGCTCTTGTTGTATGGCCATTGAATTCATTAGTTGCTACTGTTTCAACGGTAAGATTGGAATGGAGTGAGGTGGTGTGTGCTGGCTCCAAGAAGATAAACACAATCCGGGATATTTGCACATCTACAATTCTAAAATGTTTATAACACAGATCATGATATTTGGATTCATTACATACAATCGCGCCAATCAAAATCATCGATGTCATCACAACAGTTTCAGTCAGCTCAGCGGACCATGCCAAGGTTGCAAATATTTCCAATCGGATTGTCTTTTACCTGGTACACACTTTGAAGAATTTTGGATTGGAAAAAAAATAAATCAACAAACAGTGTCAAGGACACCATCACCCGATTTTCAGATACTAAAAACAGAGTGTGTTCAATCTCCGTGTCCCTTCAGTGTGTTCAATCTCTGTGTCCCTTCAGTGTGTTCAATCTCTGTGTCCCTTCAGTGTGTTCAATCTCTGTGTCCCTTCAGCGTGTTCAATCTCCGTATCCTTTCAGTGTGTTCAATCTCTGTGTCCCTTCAGTGTGTTCAATCACCGTGTCCTTTCAGTGTATTCAATCACCGTGTCCCTTCAGTGTGTTTAATCACCGTGTACCTTCAGTGTGACAGATGTAACAACGTTTTACCGCAAACTAATATCGTAAGTGCGAATAGAATGACACCATGGATATTTTTAGTGTTAGAAGTTAGAAATCGATAGAAGGTCGTCAACTCTGTACTCGTTTGTATATGTCATGAGTTGTTCCCCATTTATTTCTTGACGATTGGCCTATCTTGCTTGATACCAGTGATTCTCCTTATGTGGATGATGACTCTCACCATGAAGTTGACCTTTTTAATATTTTCTTTCTTGATTGTAAAAGAACACAAAATAGTGACAAAGCTTTAGAGTGAGTTGTTCAGGTCAGCGAAGACAACAAAGTCCATTAAAAGTTAAATTCAACACGAAACGTAACGTGATTATGACCACTTAAAAAAAACAACACTTATTTAATAATCAGATGCAGAACGATGACGTGGCGGGACAGAGCACGCGCCGTGGGCGGCACTTGAAGAGGGGCACACAATCTGTGAGCCGTTCTTTTGCTTTTTGGTAAGTTTAACTGTATTGGTAAGCTGAAAATGCTGCACACCTATCTAATAACTCTGCTGTCCTTGTATACCATATGGTATAAGAGTGGGTTCTACTTACTCTGCTGTCCAATTATACCATATATCAATAAGAGTGGGTTCTACTTACTCTGCTGTCCAATTATACCATATATCAATAAGAGTTGGTTCTACTTACTCTGCTGTCCAATTATACCATATATCAATAAGAGTGGGTTCTACTTACTCTGCTGTCCAATTATACCATATATCAATAAGAGTTGGTTCTACTTACTCTGCTGTCCAATTATACCATATATCAATAAGAGTTGGTTCTACTTACTCTGCTGTCCAATTATACCATATATCAATAAAAGTGGGTTCTACTTACTCTGCTGTCCAATTATACCATATATCAATAAGAGTTGGTTCTACTTACTCTGCTGTCCAATTATATCATATATCAATAAGAGTTGGTTCTACTTACTCTGCTGTCCAATTATACCATTTATCAATAAGAGTGGGTTCTACTTACTCTGCTGTCCAATTATACCATATATCAATAAGAGTGGGTTCTACTTACTCTGCTGTCCAATTATACCATATATCAATAAGAGTGGGTTCTACTTACTCTGCTGTCCAATTATACCATATATCAATAAGAGTTGATTCTACTTACTCTGCTGTCCAATTATACCATATATCAATAAGAGTGGGTTCTACTTACTCTGCTGTCCAATTATACCATATATCAATAAGAGTTGGTTCTACTTACTCTGCTGTCCAATTATACCATATATCAATAAGAGTTGGTTCTACTTACTCTGCTGTCCAATTATACCATATATCAATAAGAGTTGGTTCTACTTACTCTGCTGTCCAATTATACCATATATCAATAAGACTTGGTTCTACTTACTCTGCTGTCCAATTATACCATATATCAATAAGAGTTGGTTCTACTTACTCTGCTGTCCAATTATACCATATATCAATAAGAGTTGGTTCTACTTACTCTGCTGTCCAATTATACCATATATCAATAAGAGTGGGTTCTACTTACTCTGCTGTCCAATTATACCATATATCAATAAGAGTTGGTTCTACTTACTTTGCTGTCCAATTATACCATATATCAATAAGAGTTGGTTCTACTTACTCTGCTGTCCAATTATACCATTTATCAATAAGAGTGGGTTCTACTTACTCTGCTGTCCAATTATACCATATATCAATAAGAGTGGGTTCTACTTACTCTGCTGTCCAATTATACCATATATCAATAAGAGTGGGTTCTACTTACTCTGCTGTCCAATTATACCATATATCAATAAGAGTTGATTCTACTTACTCTGCTGTCCAATTATACCATATATCAATAAGAGTGGGTTCTACTTACTCTGCTGTCCAATTATACCATATATCAATAAGAGTTGGTTCTACTTACTCTGCTGTCCAATTATACCATATATCAATAAGAGTTGGTTCTACTTACTCTGCTGTCCAATTATACCATATATCAATAAGAGTTGGTTCTACTTACTCTGCTGTCCAATTATACCATATATCAATAAGACTTGGTTCTACTTACTCTGCTGTCCAATTATACCATATATCAATAAGAGTTGGTTCTACTTACTCTGCTGTCCAATTATACCATATATCAATAAGAGTTGGTTCTACTTACTCTGCTGTCCAATTATACCATATATCAATAAGAGTGGGTTCTACTTACTCTGCTGTCCAATTATACCATATATCAATAAGAGTTGGTTCTACTTACTCTGCTGTCCAATTATACCATATATCAATAAGAGTTGGTTCTACTTACTCTGCTGTCCAATTATACCATTTATCAATAAGAGTGGGTTCTACTTACTCTGCTGTCCAATTATACCATATATCAATAAGACTTGGTTCTACTTACTCTGCTGTCCAATTATACCATATATCAATAAGAGTGGGTTCTACTTACTCTGCTGTCCAATTATACCATATATCAATAAGAGTTGATTCTACTTACTCTGCTGTCCAATTATACCATATATCAATAAGAGTGGGTTCTACTTACTCTGCTGTCCAATTATACCATATATCAATAAGAGTTGATTCTACTTACTCTGCTGTCCAATTATACCATATATCAATAAGAGTTGGTTCTACTTACTCTGCTGTCCAATTATACCATATATCAATGAGACTTGGTTCTACTTACTCTGCTGTCCAATTATACCATATATCAATAAGAGTTGGTTCTACTTACTCTGCTGTCCAATTATACCATATATCAATAAGAGTTGGTTCTACTTACTCTGCTGTCCAATTATACCATATATCAATAAGACTTGGTTCTACTTACTCTGCTGTCCAATTATACCATATATCAATAAGAGTTGGTTCTACTTACTCTGCTGTCCAATTATACCATATATCAATAAGAGTTGGTTCTACTTACTCTGCTGTCCAATTATACCATATATCAATAAGAGTGGGTTCTACTTACTCTGCTGTCCAATTATACCATATATCAATAAGAGTTGGTTCTACTTACTCTGCTGTCCAATTATACCATACCGCTGTCCTGATTTACCATATGGTAATACTATTTTTACGAAAAGAAGCAGGATTAAGAAATGCACATATTGGCACTGGCAAAGGTGCACTAATTTGAAATACTGATCTGGTGGCACCTTATTCTACTGGCAGTCTATACTAGTCGTCCCTATTCTGGTTGCACCCTATTCTGGTGGCACCCTATTCTGGTGGCAAAATTCTGGTGGCACCCTATTCTGGTGGCACCCTATTCTGGTTGCACCCTATTGTGGTTGCACCCTATTCTGGTGGCACCCTATTCTGGTGGCAACCTCTTTTTTGTATCCAAGAAGACTGACCGCTGTTGTAATCAGGGTTACACATGTAATTAGATACGTTTTTGTTTCTCCCCAGAAGTGAGGCTAAAATTTACCAATCGATAATTAACATTAAAGAAGCAGCTGCTCTTTATTAAATACTTCGTGGTATGTTATCGAAGCCCACAATTCTCCACGTCTTTATACATCGTCGTGGCTGCCAGCCATAGCGAATGTCCATTAAATAAGTATCGAATGAAAAACGTCGCCGATTACTCAGTGGTAAGGTGGCCGTGGCGTCAACTTTCCAGATGGATGGTTTATAACCACCCCCCCCCCAAAAAAAAGAACAACAAACAAACAACAAAACAACAACAATCAATCAAACTGTTAATTAGATGTTAAAAATGTTAAAAATGTTACAAATGTTACAAACAATTTTGTTACAGCTTTAACATATTGAACATATAACAGAACTTCAATTAAAACATTGTATTATTATTATTATTATTAGAAGAAGATTTTATATCATAGTACCCCTGGGTTGCGTAAGCGACCGCGTCTCGAAGAAATTCGGAGGCGTCCACATGGGGTTTTGCCTCTTCGCGGCGTGGCAGACTAGTAGGGGGGACTTGTCCACCCGAAGCTAAAAAACCCCGGCCAAACGCATGACTCCCAACGCAACGGGAGCTGCCACTAACATGATTACTAGTTGCTGTTAATGGATATGAAACTTGGGTGGTCACTAAAACCCATGTTGATGATTTTAGCTACGCGGCCGTGAGAAAGCCGCTCCTAGGCAACCGTTTCGTCCCGCCACTACAAACGTCCCGACCGAAAGACTCCCTGGGCGGTGGGGGTTGGCAACGCAACACCAAACCACCGGAGTGGAAGCAAAAGCCGTCCAGACCCTCAGAGAGTTAACTGCGGACGCTTTAAACGCAGCGTCCTCGGTCGACCGGGCCTCCCCTAGGTCAAGGGGGAGGTTCCCGGCGCCTTCCCGCACGGGCTGGAGTCGGGTTAAGTCCTTCAGTGCTCTGGTTTGTGTAGGGGAGCGCCGGGGGGGGGGGCATTAAGAGCTCGCGCTCGACGGCCCACCGACTCCATCTCTCTTATGCGACATATCATAGTACCCAAACCTAGGGCTGGGCTCACCACGCTGTACATACAATTTAACAAACATAATCATGAACTTAAAAATTAAAATACATTAATTAAATAAAAAAAAAATAACAAAGTGTAATCACCCCAACCATTCCATAACGTTTTTAAATGTCAAGCCATGGACGGAACCCAGCAGTATCGTCTTACGGTCAGAGAGGGAAATCAGTCAGGATAGTAGAGCTTAAAGAGATGTATTTTGAGTGCAGTTTTGAAGGCTGTGATGGTTGGTATATTGCGGATGTGTAGTGGAAGAGAATTACATTGTTTGGGGGTATAGAAAGAGAAATATCTTTCACCGTATGATTTTGTGCGAGTCTTGGGGACAGAGGGACAGAAAGAATACGGAGGAGGGGTGAATAGACAGAGAGAAGGGGTGGATAGACAGAGAGAAGGGGTGAATAGACTGAGAGAAGTTCGTTTAGGGCATGGATTTGAGAAAAAGGCAGAAAACAGAGAGTTTTTAATCAATCCGTGCTTGTACAGGGAGCAAATGAAGTAGTAATCTTTCTAATGATTGAGAAATTCTCAGTGACTACAAACGAGTGCCTTTAATATAGAGTTTTTTTTTACTGGCATCCGTCATAAAATCAGCAAGGGATTATTCTTCTAAGATTATAAGCTGGTTCCCAACAGCAAATCGCCTCTCTCCACGCCGCTGGATAACCCAAGGGAACATCATGTGGATGATACAGCTTGGCACTAATGGCGTCGCATGAATTGTCAGAATGTTTCATTGTACCAATGTTATCCGCCTTTCGGGACTCAATCTCCGGGTTTGAATTCAGTTTCCTTCTCTTAGATGAGTCCCATCCCGGGGTGCTGGTGATGTGGAACTTGATTGACTGGGTTTTGGTGGGGATTGAACTCCAGACCATCAACTTGAGAGTTTAGACCACTCGGCCACTCGGCCACCCTAGTATAGAGTACTGCAAGAAATATACAACCGGTCCAGCTACTAAAACTAAAAAAAAATGTACAAAACAAGCAAGCTATTCAACATTATTTGCCATTTACTCCATAATGAAAGTATGTGTACACTATAATTACAACCCCCGCACTTGAGGTCTTCTGACTGGCAAACAATATATTTGGACGCAGTCCGCCACCGGTTGGGTATTGATCGAGAGGTATGCGGTTCGATGCCGTGAAAACGACATCTGTGTCAGTAAACAATATTTGTTATAGCGATGGAATTCAGTTTTTTCAATGATCAAGATATCGACATGGCTACTGCAACAATTCGGAAAATATCATTAAAAAGGGGAACGGGTGGGGAAAAAGTCATCAAATTCACACGTAGCCGCTTGTATTTTGGCATTCAGAATGAAACTCTGGCCTTTCCAGGAAATGGGCCAAACTTAAAGTACTTTACACTCCGGAGGGGGGCAGGGGGGTGTACAAGGCCCCCAAAAAGGTGTGGGGGGTAAAGATCATATTCTGACAGACGATGTCACTTTGTAGTGTGTAGCAATGACAATGCTACATGGCATCTAAAATCTCACTTAACTATCGTCGCGCTAACGACTTGTTAACTGGAAAGTATGACGTGCTTTAAGGAGCGTGTTCCGAAAATTTGTGACAGATGTTGACAGGGTGAGAGGGGGGGGGTAGACGTTGTCAAAAGTAGCGTGACATACTTTCTAGACGGCCCCAAAATCGACACAGGACTTCAACATGTACCTAATATTTGAACATCGAGCCTTTTCTTTTGCCTGAACGTGCCTCTGGCCATGAGCAGTTCTGAGTTGTGTAACCTTTCAATGGTGACAGCACGACAGTCCATTTACGCCACAAGTCTTCGTAGCTAATCAAAAGAATGACTTCAAGAAATTATTTTTAGTAACTTAACACAGGACACGACTTTGAGGTACGTTCACTAACTCTGTGTGCAGTGCGTTCACTATCTCTGTGTGCAGTGCGTTCACTAGCTCTGTGTTCATTGCGTTCACTAGCTCTGTGTTAAGTACGTTCTCTAGCCCTGTGAGCTTGCCTTCACTAGCTCTGTGTGAAGTGCGTTCACTAGCTCGGTATGCATTGCGCTCACTAGCTCTATGTGCAGTGCGTTCACTAGCTCTGAGAGCAGTGCGTTCACTAGCACGGTGTGCATGGCGTTCACAGGCTCGGTATGCAGTGCGTTCACTAGCTCTGTGAACAGTGCTTTCAATAGCTCGGTGTGCAGCGTACATAAAACAAGTAAGATAACGAGTATGCATCGAAAGCGTTTACATTTATATTTGGTATACATATTCTATATGATTTCTCCAAAATATGATTGCATGAAAAATTGGTGCACCAAAGGAACACATCTCCTAGATTTATATTGTCTTGTGTTGTTTATTGTTGCAAGGGATGAAAGACTTAGCTTGGGTACTGCTCATATGTAGTTTAGTATTTCAATGTAGTAAAATATAGATTTTCATTTCTCTTTTAATGTGTTTGTCTTTGTACCGCGCTTCGAGCCTTTGGGGATAAAGAGCGATTTACAGATAAACTTTATTATTATTTTTATAATATAAAGTCTTTATTTGTCACGTTATTACAACTAAGATCAAGATTTATTATTTGGGAAATGTCCCCCTTCTCGGAAATATTCATACATTTAATTAATATAACAATAAGGAGCGCGTAACTCTAAATGTTCTTATAAAGAATGTTAAGGGGTCTTTTTGTGCATTCTATTACATATTTATCTATGAACTTGAAAATCCGGACTGTTTGATTAATTATTTTAAAAAAGTATGATGTTTTATTTGCAGTAATTTTCTTAATGTTCCCACACAAACATTTAAATCCTTCTTCACAAACAAAGTCACATTTGCTTTCCATGGGAAAATATTTGACAGACGATTTCCCTTCCACGTTACAAATAAGCTGACCACTATAAATGACTTTCTCAACTTTATGTGATAAGCATGGTGCATCCAACAATTTTACGTCTCTTAAAAATGAGCAGCCTTTATTTGATCTTATATTACACATGTACAGATGGTGGGACATTTCTCTTGTCCGTGGATTTGACAACTCAATGCTTCACCGTGTTAATTATAAATAGATAAATTTTTCGCTTGTCTTTTGACCAGTAGTCACAACTCACACCGAACTTCAGTTTTACAATACATTTATTTAAAATTTTACAAAATGAAAAATGAGTCTCAACAAAAAATTCATGCAATTAAAAAAACTTCAGAGCAATCATGTCATCGCTCATTTTAACAGATTCATTAAAAAAAAAAATAAAAACAGATAATTTCAAAGGACTTGAAATCTTACCTGATCTACAAACTCATAAACCGGTTTATCTTTAGAGCTGTCGGCGCTCTCATTAACTGATTCAAAACTTGTCTCCATCTTAATGTCAGAGCACTCGTGGCTCTCAATGTCAGAGCACTCGTGGCTCTCAATGTCAGAGCACTCCTGGCTCACAATGTCAGAGCTCTCCTGGCCATCAATATCAGAGCACTCCTGGCCATCAATGTCAGAGCACTCATGGCCATCAATGTCAGAACACTACTGGCTCTCAATGTCAGAGCACTTCTGGCTCTCAATGTCAGATCACTCCTGGCCATCAATGTCAGAGCACTCCTGGCCATCAATGTCAGAGCACTCCTGGCCGTCAACATCAGAGCACTCCTGGCTCTAAAAATCTGCACAACCTTCACTTACATTACTTGGTGATTTATTTTCATTACAGCTCTCAGTAACAACATGAACATTTGAGCAACCCTGGCTTACATTTACTGGAGATTCATTTTCAATACAACTATCTGTAACAAAATGAACATCGGGGCAAACCTTGCCGACATTACCTCACAATTTAGGTTATTATTTTAAGTTATTTTTTTAAACCAGCTTTTCCTAAAAACACAAACCTCAGGTTACTTGGTAGGTTTTTTAAATGATGTCAACGTTTGTTTATTAATTCTTATTTAAATACATCTTGTTTTATGTTGATCTGAGTTTAGGTTTGAACAACGTCAAATTTCACCAGTAACTTTATTTTTACCAGTGATAGACTGTGATAATGTGATCTGTACGTCCACTCACTATAAATTAATATCAATAGAAAATACACGTCTGCAAGACAAATTGACCGCAGATTGTGTTATAAACGTCGGTCATCTACTTTTAGTAAACTTTTTTTGGCGCCAGCTTAACTTTTTCCCACAAGACACTGCGATGCAAGTAGTTAGTGTATTCATTTTACACACTGCATGTTTATTTATTTACTATTGAGATACCGTATTGTAAGATTTCGAAACGGTATTGTACGATTTTAGAAGTTCGAGGGTAAACAGGTCTGTAATAAACAAGAAAAATCTAGATACAATAATTAAAAGTTGAAAAGGTAAATTAAGGCGCATAGCAGCCACGAGGTCTTCACGTGTGTCAAGATCTCCGAGTATTTTAAACATGATATTGAAATTTAAATTGTACCACATCGTCTCGGGAATTATTTTCTGCGCACTATTGAACTCATTATTTAACAATACTTTCTTTCAAACATTTAGAATTATTTAATTTTAAAAATTCGCTAATTAGGAAGCATTCAATTAGGAAGCAGTCCACGAGTCATACCAGAAACTTAATATATATATGAGACAATTGTTTAAAATAATAAAATAAAAAAGCGAACAATTTTTTTAAAAATTCATCAGAATTTAAAGATGACAAGAAAAATGAAGAATTTTATATTGATATGTTTATTTAGAACATCTTTTAAAATCCTTTATATAAACTTCGCTTTTGATGTGTTTCTTTGTGACACGTTGTCAAAAACAACACAATCAATTTTCAGCCCGACGCCAACCCCTCAACACGAGTAATTCCCATTTTTCAAAATACTTGCGTGTGCCGAAGTTTCAAGAAAGGTAATACAGTTTAACCCTTATTACGAGTTTTTTTTAAAGGCTTAGCTCCCTCAACAAAAGCCATTGCAGAAAAAATAAATTTTATTTTTGAAGGGGAAAATGAAGGAAATATGAAATTTGTTTTCCCCCAGAAGTCTACAAATTTACTTAACCTTAACCGCTTGTTAATGAATAATAAATTATGTACACTTAAATAAATGTAAAAAAATGCATACAAAGATATTTCACGAAAAACGTATTTGTTTAGTTCTTTTCGCTTGGTCATATGTAATATGTGTATGTTTTGATTTTAATTAAAAAGGCTCTCCCCAGACGGCAAATTGACCCAATTTCCGTCCTCCTATCAAACTGAAACTTGGCATATAGACTCTTTGCCGATGATAACATATTCTCTCAAACTTTTAGCCCCACCCCCATAATATCAGTTTTAACGCTACGAGATACCACTGATTTGACGCTTTTTCTGACGTGCTCAATCTATTTCCACATCGGTGCTACGAACTATTTGTACATCCTGATACTTTGATTAAACGAACGCTTTCTTTCATCTAAATGGACATTTCTCTTTAATAAGCCACCAACCTCTACATTACAATGACCGTATTTATAACTACTGTCACATTAACGTTCGTAATAGCATCAAGCCGTTGCAATCTGACACACCAGTCTCTGTACCCGTGGGAATCCCATGCACTACCCAATTTGAACATCGAAATTAGATTACGAACGAAAAATCAACTTTGCTGCGACACAAGTAAGAGTGCGGACTTTAAACGAATACTTTTCACCACAGTAGCAACGACGAACCCGCTCCATAATCTCACTGAGCGTGAATGCTTTGCCAGTTCCAGCATTGCCATTGATGAACAGTTTCATGCGCTCGGATGATCCTCTCAGTGGAGTCTCGATGCTTTGCGGGATGAAGTTGAATAGATATATTTGGCAAACATTCTTCTTCGCCAATAACGATTGGAAATCGTTTTCGCTTGGTCTAAAGTCATGACCGCCATTTTCATCGTCGTCATGTGTATCGTCGTCAATAACTGGATTCACCAACTGGATGAATGCGTTTTTTTATTAATCGCATCATCCAACTGTCGGTCACAAGCACAATGTATATCTAAGTGTTTGCTTGAAGTCTGGAGCTGAACTTCTCTCTCCAGGAATGAATCCTTGTGTGAATCAAATCCTTCCGGCACTTCATTTTCATCTCGGAATAGCAAAATTTGGGCAAAAAGGTTATAGTAATACTTCTCGTGAACTCTCACAACAGCAGGGTGGCTGCTGATCTTAATTTTCTGGCAGCCTGATAAAAGAATCAAATAGGAGTTTTGATGAATAACCGGTGTGTCGTATGCATCTTGATCACAGTGATCCTCTTTTCAGTGAATTTGCTGCATTGACGCTCAAAAAGCATAGCAAATTCTATTACCGACAACTGCTCGAATTGGTAATATGGATGCGGATAATATGGACACTTAGTATATCGCTCTATGACAACGAATTTTGTAGCGCTGTTCATTCTTGCGAGTTTTTTTAAAGACACATTGGCGAGACGATCACTTCAACGGAAGATGGCACAAACGTTAGACGCATTCGCTCTCAGAGACTTGTCGCCCATGCAGAATTTTCATTCAGATCTTGATGAGCTTACCTGAGGTGTTGCTTTCTTCTTGGCGAAACTTTCAAATTGCTTCCCTCGTGCCCGAGGACCTCTCTGTCATCTCGTTCTTAGAGTAATAGTAGACGATATACATTGCGATAGATTCGTGGTTTCCGCACTGATGAATGTACATGATGCCCTTCCAGCATTTCAAAAGTTTAACGTTGTAGTTGTTGATACGTTTCTAGTCCGGATTTCAGTTCAAGATGCAAATGCCACCTCCGATTTTGATGAAATTGTCGGACGTATTCGCAACAATGTCCGTTTATTTACTCAAACTTCGAGGAAAGTTGAAGCGACATTCGATTAAACAGTTCTTGTGGCACGTCAGGGAGTCAGATTACATTGAACAACATGCATTAGAATCTTCGGGATATTCATTCAATTCATTAGTCATAACTTCATCGATTCAACATTTACTGTTCTTTCGATCCAAACCATGAAGATGCGGCGAACCACGATTCTGAAACTCAAAGCGCCACCAATGATCTACTAACTTTTCCACAGGAACAGTATTGTCAGATTTGAGCAAATCCATCATTGCGCTGACTCCAATAATGACGCTACGGCTCACGACGACGGGATGCTTCTTAAAGAATTTACTCGCTTCGTATGTATCCAAAGTATTCGGATCTTTATCGTCGTCTCAGTCAGCGATAAACATTGCACGAATCATGTCATAGTCAAGAAAGATCGTCAAGCTGAAGTTGATGAAGTTATAAAAGGATTTTAATCAACGGATCTGAGCAATGAGCTCGCTCATAGAAGAAGTCCACTATGCCATTGAGCCACGGCAAGTTCCCGAAGTAGAGATCAATGCCTTCCACCATCTCGTTATTGTGTTGAATCGTTGATGTTGCTCGTGGTGCGATGAAACTTGTACTTCAAAAGAGCGTAGAAAAGAGAGTAGAAGAGATGGACCGTGCACTAGAAACTCGTGACCTTAGACATGATGCGCGATTGAAAGTAATTCAACGTTGAGATTGGCTTAGGTCGTATTTCTTCCCGTCCATGGATGCCATAGGGGAAAGGATGATACGTTTCCACTTTCAGCTCAAACAGCTCGTTAGGGACGGTGTTCATCGTCTTTCTAAAGATTTGAAGCCATCCGAATTGGTCTTGGAATTCCATCCATATCCGAGTCTTCCTGGGGTTTACGCGCACCACTCTGTGTAGTATCCAAAGTTTGTACAGGGGTCGAATCGAAGACGGGTGGTTGAGATGAGACGTGAAGAGACTGAACTGATGAAATGTGTTGCATCTGAGATGAGACGTGAAGCAACTGAAATGATGAAATGTGTTGAAGTTGAGATGAGACGTGAAGCGAATGAAATGATGAAATGTGTTGAAGTTGAGATGAGACGTGAAGCGACTGAAATGATGAAATGTGTTGAAGCTGAGATGAGACGTGAAGCGACTGAAATGATGAAATGTGTTGCATCTTAGATGAGACGTGAAGAGACTGAAATGAGTAAATGTGTTGAAGTTGAGATGAGACGTGAAGCGACTGAAATGTGTTGAAGCTGAGATGAGACGTGAAGAGACTGAAATGATGAAATGTGTTGCATCTGAGATGAGACGTGAAGCGACTGAAATGATGAAATGTGTTGCATCTGAGATGAGACGTGAAGAGACTGAAATGAGTAAATGTGTTGCATCTGAGATGAGACGTGAAGAGACTGAAAAGAGTAAATGTGTTGGATCTGAGATTAGACGTGAAGAGACTGAAATGAGTAAATGTTTTTCATCTGAGATGAGACGTGAAGATACTGAAATTAGTAAATGTGTTAAAGCTGATCGTCGTTGTCAAGTTTGCATTCCATGTAAGCGTCTTGCAAAATGATGCCGTTGTTATCAGTTGCGACACTGTAGTCGAGAGTATAAACGATATTTTTTAGCCTGTGCTCACTTGCAGGTGCAGATCACGCCAATGACTGTCCTGCACTCGACGGCACGCACTCGGCCATTGACTGCAGCGAGTCCCTTTTGTGAAAAGGAGTGAGAATCGGCCGAAGTAGTGCAGGTCATTCTGGTTTGCGTAAGCGACCGCGTCCTCGAAGAAATTCGAAGGCGTCCACATGGGGTTTTGCCTCTTCGCGGCGTGGCAGACTAGTAGGGGGGACTTGTCCACCCGAAGCTAAAAAACCCCGGCCAAACGCATGACTCCCAACGCAACGGGAGCTGCCACTAACATGATTACTAGTTGCTGTTAATGGATATGAAACTTGGGTGGTCACTAAAACCCATGTTGATGATTTTAGCTACGCGGCCGTGAGAAAGCCGCTCCTAGGCAACCGTTTCGTCCCGCCACTACAAACGTCCCGACCGAAAGACTCCCTGGGCGGTGGGGGTTGGTAATGCAACACCAAACCACCGGAGTGGAAGCAAAAGCCGTCCAGACCCACAGAGAGTTAACTGCGGACGCTTTAAACGCAGCGTCCTCGGTCGACCGGGCCTCCCCTAGGTCAAGGGGGAGGTTCCCGGTGCCCTCCCGCACAGGCTGGAGTCGGGTTAAGTCCTTCAGTGCTCTGGTTTGTGTGGGGGAGCGCCGGGGGGGGGGGGGCATTAAGAGCTCGCGCTCGACGGCCCACCGACTCCATCTCTTATGCGACATTTTCAGTGCAGGTCATTAAACTTCATTATGTCGTAACTCTTCAAGCTGGCCATCAAAACTCCGGCTGAATGTTAGTCAAATAATCTCTGCCAGCCAATTGAAATGAGAACACCAAAACCTCCTGGGGGAAGCTTTCTGTCATTGAAGCTGCCAAATATTGCTGGATATTTGTCTGCCAAATCTTGCTGGATATTTGTCTGCCAAATTTTGCTGGATATTTGTCCGCCAAATTTTGCTGGATATTTGTCTGCCAAATTTTGCTGGATTTTTGTCTGCCAAATTTTGCTGGATATTTGTCTGCCAAACTTTGCTGGATATTTGTCTGACAAATTTTGCTGGATATTTGTCTGCCAAATTTTGCTGGATATTTCTCTTAGTTACAATAGAAACTGGCTCCGAAAATTATGCTATCGTGGCGAATGACGTCAAGTTTTTCCCTAAAACGAAAGCCGCTCGGTGGATGATTTAGCGGATTTGACAAAACAAAAAAACCGAACAACTTATTAGAGTCCGCACCACTCTATATGAAGATGCCATTGATGTTATTGGAGCACCACTCTATATGAAGATGCCGTTGATGTTATTAGAGCACCACTCTATACGAAGATGCCATTGATGTTATTGGAGCACCACTCTATACGAAGATGCCATTGATGTTATTGGAGCACCACTCTATATGAAGATGCCGTTGATGCTATTGGAGCACCACTCTA
This sequence comes from Omphiscola glabra, assembly GCA_964017045.1. Taxonomy (NCBI): domain Eukaryota; kingdom Metazoa; phylum Mollusca; class Gastropoda; family Lymnaeidae; genus Omphiscola; species Omphiscola glabra. Next base: position 16,155,441 of record OZ024804.1, on the reverse strand, counting down.
TACGAAGATGCCATTGATGTTATTGGAGCACCACTCTATACGAAGATGCCATTGATGTTATTGGAGCACCACTCTATACGAAGATGCCATTGATGTTATTGGAGCACCACTCTATACGAAGATGCCATTGATGTTATTGGAGCACCACTCTATATGAAGATACCGTTGATGTTATTGGAGCACCACTCTATATGAAGATGCCGTTGATGTTATTGGAGCACCACTCTATATGAAGATGCCGTTGATGTTATTGGAGCACCACTCTATATGAAGATGCCGTTGATGTTATTGGAGCACCACTCTATATGAAGATGCCGTTGATGTTATTGGAGCACCACTCTATATGAAGATGCCGTTGATGTTATTGGAGCACCACTCTATATGAAGATGCCGTTGATGTTATTGGAGCACCACTCTATATGAAGATGCCATTGATGTTATTGGAGCACCACTCTATATGAAGATGCCGTTGATGTTATTGGAGCACCACTCTATATGAAGATGCCATTGATGTTATTGGAGCACCACTCTATATGAAGATGCCATTGATGTTATTGGAGCACCACTCTATATGAAGATGCCGTTGATGTTATTGGAGCACCACTCTATATGAAGATGCCGTTGATGTTATTGGAGCACCACTCTATATGAAGATGCCATTGATGTTATTGGAGCACCATTCTATATGAAGATGCCGTTGATGTTATTGGAGCACCACTCTATATGAAGATGCCGTTGATGTTATTGGAGCACCACTCTATATGAAGATGCCATTGATGTTATTGGAGCACCACTCTATATGAAGATGCCGTTGATGTTATTGGAGCACCACTCTATATGAAGATGCCATTGATGTTATTGGAACACCACTCTATATGAAGATGCCGTTGATGTTATTGGAGCACCACTCTATATGAAGATGCCATTGATGTTATTGGAGCACCACTCTATATGAAGATGCCGTTGATGTTATTGGAGCACCACTCTATATGAAGATGCCATTGATGTTATTGGAGCACCACTCTATATGAAGATGCCGTTGATGTTATTGGAGCACCACTCTATATGAAGATGCCGTTGATGTTATTGGAGCACCACTCTATATGAAGATGCCATTGATGTTATTGGAGCACCACTCTATATGAAGATGCCGTTGATGTTATTGGAGCACCACTCTATACGAAGATGCCATTGATGTTATTGGAGCACCACTCTATACGAAGATGCCATTGATGTTATTGGAGCACCACTCTATATGAAGATGCCGTTGATGTTATTGGAGCACCACTCTATATGAAGATGCCGTTGATGTTATTGGAGCACCACTCTATATGAAGATGCCGTTGATGTTATTGGAGCACCACTCTATATGAAGATGCCATTGATGTTATTGGAGCACCACTCTATATGAAGATGCCGTTGATGTTATTGGAGCACCACTCTATATGAAGATGCCGTTGATGTTATTGGAGCACCACTCTATATGAAGATGCCGTTGATGTTATTGGAGCACCACTCTATATGAAGATGCCGTTGATGTTATTGGAGCACCACTCTATATGAAGATGCCGTTGATGTTATTGGAGCACCACTCTATATGAAGATGCCGTTGATGTTATTGGAGCACCACTCTATATGAAGATGCCGTTGATGTTATTGGAGCACCACTCTATACGAAGATGCCATTGATGTTATTGGAGCACCACTCTATACGAAGATGCCATTGATGTTATTGGAGCACCACTCTATACGAAGATGCCATTGATGTTATTGGAGCACCACTCTATACGAAGATGCCATTGATGTTATTGGAGCACCACTCTATATGAAGATGCCATTGATGTTATTGGAGCACCACTCTATACGAAGATGCCATTGATGTTATTGGAGTACCACTCTATATGAAGATGCCATTGATGTTATTGGAGCACCACTCTATACGAAGATGCCATTGATGTTATTGGAGCACCACTCTATATGAAGATGCCATTGATGTTATTGGAGCACCACTCTATATGAAGATGCCGTTGATGTTATTGGAGCACCACTCTATACGAAGATGCCGTTGATGTTATTGGAGCACCACTCTATATGAAGATGCCGTTGATGTTATTGGAGCACCACTCTATACGAAGATGCCATTGATGTTATTGGAGCACCACTCTATACGAAGATGCCATTGATGTTATTGGAGCACCACTCTATATGAAGATGCCGTTGATGTTATTGGAGCACCACTCTATATGAAGATGCCGTTGATGTTATTGGAGCACCACTCTATATGAAGATACCGTTGATGTTATTGGAGCACCACTCTATATGAAGATGCCATTGATGTTATTGGAGCACCACTCTATATGAAGATGCCGTTGATGTTATTGGAGCACCACTCTATATAAAGATGCCGTTGATGTTATTGGAGCACCACTCTATACGAAGATGCCGTTGATGTTATTGGAGCACCACTCTATATGAAGATGCCGTTGATGTTATTGGAGCACCACTCTATATGAAGATGCCGTTGATGTTATTGGAGCACCACTCTATATGAAGATGCCGTTGATGTTATTGGAGCACCACTCTATATGAAGATGCCGTTGATGTTATTGGAGCACCACTCTATACGAAGATGCCATTGATGTTATTGGAGCACCACTCTATACGAAGATGCCATTGATGTTATTGGAGCACCACTCTATACGAAGATGCCATTGATGTTATTGGAGCACCACTCTATACGAAGATGCCATTGATGTTATTGGAGCACCACTCTATATGAAGATGCCGTTGATGTTATTGGAGCACCACTCTATACGAAGATGCCATTGATGTTATTGGAGCACCACTCTATACGAAGATGCCGTTGATGTTATTGGAGCACCACTCTATATGAAGATGCCATTGATGTTATTGGAGCACCACTCTATATGAAGATGCCATTGGTGTTATTGGAGCACCACTCTATACGAAGATGCCATTGATGTTATTGGAGCACCACTCTATATGAAGATGCCGTTGATGTTATTGGAGCACCACTCTATACGAAGATGCCATTGATGTTATTGGAGCACCACTCTATACGAAGATGCCGTTGATGTTATTGGAGCACCACTCTATATGAAGATGCCATTGATGTTATTGGAGCACCACTCTATATGAAGATGCCATTGATGTTATTGGAGCACCACTCTATATGAAGATGCCGTTGATGTTATTGGAGCACCACTCTATACGAAGATGCCATTGATGTTATTGGAGCACCACTCTATACGAAGATGCCGTTGATGTTATTGGAGCACCACTCTATATGAAGATGCCATTGATGTTATTGGAGCACCACTCTATATGAAGATGCCATTGATGTTATTGGAGCACCACTCTATATGAAGATGCCATTGATGTTATTGGAGCACCACTCTATATGAAGATGCCATTGATGTTATTGGAGCACCACTCTATATGAAGATGCCATTGATGTTATTGGAGCACCACTCTATACGAAGATGCCATTGATGTTATTGGAGCACCACTCTATACGAAGATGCCATTGATGTTATTGGAGCACCACTCTATATGAAGATGCCGTTGATGTTATTGGAGCACCACTCTATACGAAGATGCCGTTGATGTTATTGGAGCACCACTCTATATGAAGATGCCGTTGATGTTATTGGAGCACCACTCTATATGAAGATGCCATTGATGTTATTGGAGCACCACTCTATATGAAGATGCCGTTGATGTTATTGGAGCACCACTCTATATGAAGATGCCGTTGATGTTATTGGAGCACCACTCTATATGAAGATGCCATTGATGTTATTGGAGCACCACTCTATATGAAGATGCCGTTGATGTTATTGGAGCACCACTCTATACGAAGATGCCATTGATGTTATTGGAGCACCACTCTATATGAAGATGCCATTGATGTTATTGGAGCACCACTCTATACGAAGATGCCGTTGATGTTATTGGAGCACCACTCTATATGAAGATGCCGTTGATGTTATTGGAGCACCACTCTATATGAAGATGCCATTGATGTTATTGGAGCACCACTCTATACGAAGATGCCATTGATGTTATTGGAGCACCACTCTATATGAAGATGCCGTTGATGTTATTGGAGCACCACTCTATATGAAGATGCCGTTGATGTTATTGGAGCACCACTCTATATGAAGATGCCGTTGATGTTATTGGAGCACCACTCTATATGAAGATGCCGTTGATGTTATTGGAGCACCACTCTATACGAAGATGCCATTGATGTTATTGGAGCACCACTCTATACGAAGATGCCATTGATGTTATTGGAGCACCACTCTATACGAAGATGCCATTGATGTTATTGGAGCACCACTCTATACGAAGATGCCATTGATGTTATTGGAGCACCACTCTATATGAAGATGCCGTTGATGTTATTGGAGCACCACTCTATACGAAGATGCCATTGATGTTATTGGAGCACCACTCTATACGAAGATGCCGTTGATGTTATTGGAGCACCACTCTATATGAAGATGCCATTGATGTTATTGGAGCACCACTCTATATGAAGATGCCATTGATGTTATTGGAGCACCACTCTATACGAAGATGCCATTGATGTTATTGGAGCACCACTCTATATGAAGATGCCGTTGATGTTATTGGAGCACCACTCTATACGAAGATGCCATTGATGTTATTGGAGCACCACTCTATACGAAGATGCCATTGATGTTATTGGAGCACCACTCTATATGAAGATGCCGTTGATGTTATTGGAGCACCACTCTATATGAAGATGCCGTTGATGTTATTGGAGCACCACTCTATATGAAGATGCCGTTGATGTTATTGGAGCACCACTCTATATGAAGATGCCGTTGATGTTATTGGAGCACCACTCTATACGAAGATGCCATTGATGTTATTGGAGCACCACTCTATACGAAGATGCCATTGATGTTATTGGAGCACCACTCTATACGAAGATGCCATTGATGTTATTGGAGCACCACTCTATACGAAGATGCCATTGATGTTATTGGAGCACCACTCTATACGAAGATGCCATTGATGTTATTGGAGCACCACTCTATACGAAGATGCCGTTGATGTTATTGGAGCACCACTCTATATGAAGATGCCGTTGATGTTATTGGAGCACCACTCTATACGAAGATGCCATTGATGTTATTGGAGCACCACTCTATACGAAGATGCCATTGATGTTATTGGAGCACCACTCTATATGAAGATGCCGTTGATGTTATTGGAGCACCACTCTATATGAAGATGCCGTTGATGTTATTGGAGCACCACTCTATATGAAGATGCCGTTGATGTTATTGGAGCACCACTCTATATGAAGATGCCGTTGATGTTATTGGAGCACCACCCTATACGAAGATGCCATTGATGTTATTGGAGCACCACTCTATACGAAGATGCCATTGATGTTATTGGAGCACCACTCTATACGAAGATGCCATTGATGTTATTGGAGCACCACTCTATACGAAGATGCCATTGATGTTATTGGAGCACCACTCTATATGAAGATGCCGTTGATGTTATTGGAGCACCACTCTATACGAAGATGCCATTGATGTTATTGGAGCACCACTCTATACGAAGATGCCGTTGATGTTATTGGAGCACCACTCTATATGAAGATGCCATTGATGTTATTGGAGCACCACTCTATATGAAGATGCCATTGATGTTATTGGAGCACCACTCTATACGAAGATGCCATTGATGTTATTGGAGCACCACTCTATATGAAGATGCCGTTGATGTTATTGGAGCACCACTTTATACGAAGATGCCATTGATATTATTGGAGCACCACTCTATACGAAGATGCCATTGATGTTATTGGAGCACCACTCTATATGAAGATGCCGTTGATGTTATTGGAGCACCACTCTATATGAAGATGCCGTTGATGTTATTGGAGCACCACTCTATATGAAGATGCCGTTGATGTTATTGGAGCACCACTCTATATGAAGATGCCGTTGATGTTATTGGAGCACCACTCTATACGAAGATGCCATTGATGTTATTGGAGCACCACTCTATACGAAGATGCCATTGATGTTATTGGAGCACCACTCTATACGAAGATGCCATTGATGTTATTGGAGCACCACTCTATACGAAGATGCCATTGATGTTATTGGAGCACCACTCTATATGAAGATGCCGTTGATGTTATTGGAGCACCACTCTATACGAAGATGCCATTGATGTTATTGGAGCACCACTCTATATGAAGATGCCGTTGATGTTATTGGAGCACCACTCTATATGAAGATGCCATTGATGTTATTGGAGCACCACTCTATATGAAGATGCCATTGATGTTATTGGAGCACCACTCTATACGAAGATGCCATTGATGTTATTGGAGCACCACTCTATATGAAGATGCCGTTGATGTTATTGGAGCACCACTCTATACGAAGATGCCATTGATGTTATTGGAGCACCACTCTATACGAAGATGCCGTTGATGTTATTGGAGCACCACTCTATATGAAGATGCCATTGATGTTATTGGAGCACCACTCTATATGAAGATGCCATTGATGTTATTGGAGCACCACTCTATATGAAGATGCCGTTGATGTTATTGGAGCACCACTCTATACGAAGATGCCATTGATGTTATTGGAGCACCACTCTATACGAAGATGCCGTTGATGTTATTGGAGCACCACTCTATATGAAGATGCCATTGATGTTATTGGAGCACCACTCTATACGAAGATGCCGTTGATGTTATTGGAGCACCACTCTATATGAAGATGCCATTGATGTTATTGGAGCACCACTCTATATGAAGATGCCATTGATGTTATTGGAGCACCACTCTATACGAAGATGCCATTGATGTTATTGGAGCACCACTCTATATGAAGATGCCGTTGATGTTATTGGAGCACCACTCTATACGAAGATGCCATTGATGTTATTGGAGCACCACTCTATACGAAGATGCCATTGATGTTATTGGAGCACCACTCTATATGAAGATGCCGTTGATGTTATTGGAGCACCACTCTATATGAAGATGCCGTTGATGTTATTGGAGCACCACTCTATATGAAGATGCCGTTGATGTTATTGGAGCACCACTCTATATGAAGATGCCGTTGATGTTATTGGAGCACCACTCTATACGAAGATGCCATTGATGTTATTGGAGCACCACTCTATACGAAGATGTCATTGATGTTATTGGAGCACCACTCTATACGAAGATGCCATTGATGTTATTGGAGCACCACTCTATACGAAGATGCCATTGATGTTATTGGAGCACCACTCTATACGAAGATGCCATTGATGTTATTGGAGCACCACTCTATACGAAGATGCCGTTGATGTTATTGGAGCACCACTCTATATGAAGATGCCGTTGATGTTATTGGAGCACCACTCTATACGAAGATGCCATTGATGTTATTGGAGCACCACTCTATACGAAGATGCCATTGATGTTATTGGAGCACCACTCTATATGAAGATGCCGTTGATGTTATTGGAGCACCACTCTATATGAAGATGCCGTTGATGTTATTGGAGCACCACTCTATATGAAGATGCCGTTGATGTTATTGGAGCACCACTCTATATGAAGATGCCGTTGATGTTATTGGAGCACCACTCTATACGAAGATGCCATTGATGTTATTGGAGCACCACTCTATACGAAGATGCCATTGATGTTATTGGAGCACCACTCTGTACGAAGATGCCATTGATGTTATTGGAGCACCACTCTATACGAAGATGCCATTGATGTTATTGGAGCACCACTCTATATGAAGATGCCGTTGATGTTATTGGAGCACCACTCTATACGAAGATGCCATTGATGTTATTGGAGCACCACTCTATACGAAGATGCCGTTGATGTTATTGGAGCACCACTCTATATGAAGATGCCATTGATGTTATTGGAGCACCACTCTATATGAAGATGCCATTGATGTTATTGGAGCACCACTCTATACGAAGATGCCATTGATGTTATTGGAGCACCACTCTATATGAAGATGCCGTTGATGTTATTGGAGCACCACTCTATACGAAGATGCCATTGATGTTATTGGAGCACCACTCTATACGAAGATGCCATTGATGTTATTGGAGCACCACTCTATATGAAGATGCCGTTGATGTTATTGGAGCACCACTCTATATGAAGATGCCGTTGATGTTATTGGAGCACCACTCTATATGAAGATGCCGTTGATGTTATTGGAGCACCACTCTATATGAAGATGCCGTTGATGTTATTGGAGCACCACTCTATACGAAGATGCCATTGATGTTATTGGAGCACCACTCTATACGAAGATGCCATTGATGTTATTGGAGCACCACTCTATACGAAGATGCCATTGATGTTATTGGAGCACCACTCTATACGAAGATGCCATTGATGTTATTGGAGCACCACTCTATATGAAGATGCCGTTGATGTTATTGGAGCACCACTCTATACGAAGATGCCATTGATGTTATTGGAGCACCACTCTATACGAAGATGCCGTTGATGTTATTGGAGCACCACTCTATATGAAGATGCCATTGATGTTATTGGAGCACCACTCTATATGAAGATGCCATTGATGTTATTGGAGCACCACTCTATACGAAGATGCCATTGATGTTATTGGAGCACCACTCTATATGAAGATGCCGTTGATGTTATTGGAGCACCACTCTATACGAAGATGCCATTGATGTTATTGGAGCACCACTCTATACGAAGATGCCGTTGATGTTATTGGAGCACCACTCTATATGAAGATGCCATTGATGTTATTGGAGCACCACTCTATATGAAGATGCCATTGATGTTATTGGAGCACCACTCTATATGAAGATGCCGTTGATGTTATTGGAGCACCACTCTATACGAAGATGCCATTGATGTTATTGGAGCACCACTCTATACGAAGATGCCGTTGATGTTATTGGAGCACCACTCTATATGAAGATGCCATTGATGTTATTGGAGCACCACTCTATATGAAGATGCCATTGATGTTATTGGAGCACCACTCTATATGAAGATGCCATTGATGTTATTGGAGCACCACTCTATATGAAGATGCCATTGATGTTATTGGAGCACCACTCTATATGAAGATGCCATTGATGTTATTGGAGCACCACTCTATACGAAGATGCCATTGATGTTATTGGAGCACCACTCTATACGAAGATGCCATTGATGTTATTGGAGCACCACTCTATATGAAGATGCCGTTGATGTTATTGGAGCACCACTCTATACGAAGATGCCGTTGATGTTATTGGAGCACCACTCTATATGAAGATGCCGTTGATGTTATTGGAGCACCACTCTATATGAAGATGCCATTGATGTTATTGGAGCACCACTCTATATGAAGATGCCGTTGATGTTATTGGAGCACCACTCTATATGAAGATGCCGTTGATGTTATTGGAGCACCACTCTATATGAAGATGCCATTGATGTTATTGGAGCACCACTCTATATGAAGATGCCGTTGATGTTATTGGAGCACCACTCTATACGAAGATGCCATTGATGTTATTGGAGCACCACTCTATATGAAGATGCCATTGATGTTATTGGAGCACCACTCTATACGAAGATGCCGTTGATGTTATTGGAGCACCACTCTATATGAAGATGCCGTTGATGTTATTGGAGCACCACTCTATACGAAGATGCCATTGATGTTATTGGAGCACCACTCTATACGAAGATGCCATTGATGTTATTGGAGCACCACTCTATATGAAGATGCCGTTGATGTTATTGGAGCACCACTCTATATGAAGATGCCGTTGATGTTATTGGAGCACCACTCTATATGAAGATGCCGTTGATGTTATTGGAGCACCACTCTATATGAAGATGCCATTGATGTTATTGGAGCACCACTCTATATGAAGATGCCGTTGATGTTATTGGAGCACCACTCTATATGAAGATGCCGTTGATGTTATTGGAGCACCACTCTATACGAAGATGCCGTTGATGTTATTGGAGCACCACTCTATATGAAGATGCCGTTGATGTTATTGGAGCACCACTCTATATGAAGATGCCATTGATGTTATTGGAGCACCACTCTATATGAAGATGCCGTTGATGTTATTGGAGCACCACTCTATATGAAGATGCCGTTGATGTTATTGGAGCACCACTCTATATGAAGATGCCATTGATGTTATTGGAGCACCACTCTATATGAAGATGCCGTTGATGTTATTGGAGCACCACTCTATACGAAGATGCCATTGATGTTATTGGAGCACCACTCTATATGAAGATGCCATTGATGTTATTGGAGCACCACTCTATACGAAGATGCCGTTGATGTTATTGGAGCACCACTCTATATGAAGATGCCGTTGATGTTATTGGAGCACCACTCTATACGAAGATGCCATTGATGTTATTGGAGCACCACTCTATACGAAGATGCCATTGATGTTATTGGAGCACCACTCTATATGAAGATGCCGTTGATGTTATTGGAGCACCACTCTATATGAAGATGCCGTTGATGTTATTGGAGCACCACTCTATATGAAGATGCCGTTGATGTTATTGGAGCACCACTCTATATGAAGATGCCATTGATGTTATTGGAGCACCACTCTATATGAAGATGCCGTTGATGTTATTGGAGCACCACTCTATATGAAGATGCCATTGATGTTATTGGAGCACCACTCTATACGAAGATGCCGTTGATGTTATTGGAGCACCACTCTATATGAAGATGCCGTTGATGTTATTGGAGCACCACTCTATATGAAGATGCCGTTGATGTTATTGGAGCACCACTCTATATGAAGATGCCGTTGATGTTATTGGAGCACCACTCTATATGAAGATGCCGTTGATGTTATTGGAGCACCACTCTATACGAAGATGCCATTGATGTTATTGGAGCACCACTCTATACGAAGATGCCATTGATGTTATTGGAGCACCACTCTATATGAAGATGCCATTGATGTTATTGGAGCACCACTCTATACGAAGAAGCCATTGATGTTATTGGAGCACCACTCTATATGAAGATGCCATTGATGTTATTGGAGCACCACTCTATACGAAGATGCCATTGATGTTATTGGAGTACCACTCTATATGAAGATGCCATTGATGTTATTGGAGCACCACTCTATACGAAGATGCCATTGATGTTATTGGAGCACCACTCTATATGAAGATGCCATTGATGTTATTGGAGCACCACTCTATATGAAGATGCCGTTGATGTTATTGGAGCACCACTCTATACGAAGATGCCGTTGATGTTATTGGAGCACCACTCTATATGAAGATGCCGTTGATGTTATTGGAGCACCACTCTATACGAAGATGCCATTGATGTTATTGGAGCACCACTCTATACGAAGATGCCATTGATGTTATTGGAGCACCACTCTATATGAAGATGCCGTTGATGTTATTGGAGCACCACTCTATATGAAGATGCCGTTGATGTTATTGGAGCACCACTCTATATGAAGATGCCGTTGATGTTATTGGAGCACCACTCTATATGAAGATGCCATTGATGTTATTGGAGCACCACTCTATATGAAGATGCCGTTGATGTTATTGGAGCACCACTCTATATGAAGATGCCGTTGATGTTATTGGAGCACCACTCTATACGAAGATGCCGTTGATGTTATTGGAGCACCACTCTATATGAAGATGCCGTTGATGTTATTGGAGCACCACTCTATATGAAGATGCCGTTGATGTTATTGGAGCACCACTCTATATGAAGATGCCGTTGATGTTATTGGAGCACCACTCTATATGAAGATGCCGTTGATGTTATTGGAGCACCACTCTATACGAAGATGCCATTGATGTTATTGGAGCACCACTCTATACGAAGATGCCATTGATGTTATTGGAGCACCACTCTATACGAAGATGCCATTGATGTTATTGGAGCACCACTCTATACGAAGATGCCATTGATGTTATTGGAGCACCACTCTATATGAAGATGCCATTGATGTTATTGGAGCACCACTCTATACGAAGATGCCATTGATGTTATTGGAGTACCACTCTATATGAAGATGCCATTGATGTTATTGGAGCACCACTCTATATGAAGATGCCATTGATGTTATTGGAGCACCACTCTATATGAAGATGCCATTGATGTTATTGGAGCACCACTCTATATGAAGATGCCGTTGATGTTATTGGAGCACCACTCTATATGAAGATGCCGTTGATGTTATTGGAGCACCACTCTATATGAAGATGCCATTGATGTTATTGGAGCACCACTCTATATGAAGATGCCGTTGATGTTATTGGAGCACCACTCTATACGAAGATGCCATTGATGTTATTGGAGCACCACTCTATATGAAGATGCCATTGATGTTATTGGAGCACCACTCTATACGAAGATGCCGTTGATGTTATTGGAGCACCACTCTATATGAAGATGCCGTTGATGTTATTGGAGCACCACTCTATACGAAGATGCAATTGATGTTATTGGAGCACCACTCTATACGAAGATGCCATTGATGTTATTGGAGCACCACTCTATATGAAGATGCCGTTGATGTTATTGGAGCACCACTCTATATGAAGATGCCGTTGATGTTATTGGAGCACCACTCTATATGAAGATGCCGTTGATGTTATTGGAGCACCACTCTATATGAAGATGCCATTGATGTTATTGGAGCACCACTCTATATGAAGATGCCGTTGATGTTATTGGAGCACCACTCTATATGAAGATGCCGTTGATGTTATTGGAGCACCACTCTATACGAAGATGCCGTTGATGTTATTGGAGCACCACTCTATATGAAGATGCCGTTGATGTTATTGGAGCACCACTCTATATGAAGATGCCATTGATGTTATTGGAGCACCACTCTATATGAAGATGCCGTTGATGTTATTGGAGCACCACTCTATATGAAGATGCCGTTGATGTTATTGGAGCACCACTCTATATGAAGATGCCATTGATGTTATTGGAGCACCACTCTATATGAAGATGCCGTTGATGTTATTGGAGCACCACTCTATACGAAGATGCCATTGATGTTATTGGAGCACCACTCTATATGAAGATGCCATTGATGTTATTGGAGCACCACTCTATACGAAGATGCCGTTGATGTTATTGGAGCACCACTCTATATGAAGATGCCGTTGATGTTATTGGAGCACCACTCTATACGAAGATGCCATTGATGTTATTGGAGCACCACTCTATACGAAGATGCCATTGATGTTATTGGAGCACCACTCTATATGAAGATGCCGTTGATGTTATTGGAGCACCACTCTATATGAAGATGCCGTTGATGTTATTGGAGCACCACTCTATATGAAGATGCCGTTGATGTTATTGGAGCACCACTCTATATGAAGATGCCATTGATGTTATTGGAGCACCACTCTATATGAAGATGCCGTTGATGTTATTGGAGCACCACTCTATATGAAGATGCCGTTGATGTTATTGGAGCACCACTCTATACGAAGATGCCGTTGATGTTATTGGAGCACCACTCTATATGAAGATGCCGTTGATGTTATTGGAGCACCACTCTATATGAAGATGCCGTTGATGTTATTGGAGCACCACTCTATATGAAGATGCCGTTGATGTTATTGGAGCACCACTCTATATGAAGATGCCGTTGATGTTATTGGAGCACCACTCTATACGAAGATGCCATTGATGTTATTGGAGCACCACTCTATACGAAGATGCCATTGATGTTATTGGAGCACCACTCTATACGAAGATGCCATTGATGTTATTGGAGCACCACTCTATACGAAGATGCCATTGATGTTATTGGAGCACCACTCTATATGAAGATGCCATTGATGTTATTGGAGCACCACTCTATACGAAGATGCCATTGATGTTATTGGAGTACCACTCTATATGAAGATGCCATTGATGTTATTGGAGCACCACTCTATACGAAGATGCCATTGATGTTATTGGAGCACCACTCTATATGAAGATGCCATTGATGTTATTGGAGCACCACTCTATATGAAGATGCCGTTGATGTTATTGGAGCACCACTCTATACGAAGATGCCGTTGATGTTATTGGAGCACCACTCTATATGAAGATGCCGTTGATGTTATTGGAGCACCACTCTATACGAAGATGCCATTGATGTTATTGGAGCACCACTCTATACGAAGATGCCATTGATGTTATTGGAGCACCACTCTATATGAAGATGCCGTTGATGTTATTGGAGCACCACTCTATATGAAGATGCCGTTGATGTTATTGGAGCACCACTCTATATGAAGATGCCGTTGATGTTATTGGAGCACCACTCTATATGAAGATGCCATTGATGTTATTGGAGCACCACTCTATATGAAGATGCCGTTGATGTTATTGGAGCACCACTCTATATGAAGATGCCGTTGATGTTATTGGAGCACCACTCTATACGAAGATGCCGTTGATGTTATTGGAGCACCACTCTATATGAAGATGCCGTTGATGTTATTGGAGCACCACTCTATATGAAGATGCCGTTGATGTTATTGGAGCACCACTCTATATGAAGATGCCGTTGATGTTATTGGAGCACCACTCTATATGAAGATGCCGTTGATGTTATTGGAGCACCACTCTATACGAAGATGCCATTGATGTTATTGGAGCACCACTCTATACGAAGATGCCATTGATGTTATTGGAGCACCACTCTATACGAAGATGCCATTGATGTTATTGGAGCACCACTCTATACGAAGATGCCATTGATGTTATTGGAGCACCACTCTATATGAAGATGCCATTGATGTTATTGGAGCACCACTCTATACGAAGATGCCATTGATGTTATTGGAGTACCACTCTATATGAAGATGCCATTGATGTTATTGGAGCACCACTCTATACGAAGATGCCATTGATGTTATTGGAGCACCACTCTATATGAAGATGCCATTGATGTTATTGGAGCACCACTCTATATGAAGATGCCGTTGATGTTATTGGAGCACCACTCTATATGAAGATGCCATTGATGTTATTGGAGCACCACTCTATATGAAGATGCCATTGATGTTATTGGAGCACCACTCTATATGAAGATGCCATTGATGTTATTGGAGCACCACTCTATATGAAGATGCCATTGATGTTATTGGAGCACCACTCTATATGAAGATGCCATTGATGTTATTGGAGCACCACTCTATATGAAGATGCCATTGATGTTATTGGAGCACCACTCTATATGAAGATGCCGTTGATGTTATTGGAGCACCACTCTATATGAAGATGCCGTTGATGTTATTGGAGCACCACTCTATATGAAGATGCCATTGATGTTATTGGAGCACCCCTCTATATGAAGATGCCATTGATGTTATTGGAGTACCACTCTATATGAAGATGCCATTGATGTTATTGGAGCACCACTCTATATGAAGATGCCATTGATGTTATTGGAGCACCACTCTATATGAAGATGCCATTGATGTTATTGGAGCACCACTCTATATGAAGATGCCGTTGATGTTATTGGAGCACCACTCTATATGAAGATGCCATTGATGTTATTGGAGCACCACTCTATATGAAGATGCCATTGATGTTATTGGAGCAGCACTCTATATGAAGATGCCATTGATGTTATTGGAGCACCACTCTATATGAAGATGCCGTTGATGTTATTGGAGCACCACTGAGAAGAAGAAAGAATGGTCTAACCAATGATAGCTCTGAAAGCCATGGCACAGCACTGCTTGCTTGGATTGTCCCCAAACATCAAATTATCTGATTCGAGTAAGCACGGATGATTGTCGAGTACTCGCTGCTTGGAATTCGACACGGCGTAGGAGCTTGGGGTGGTTGACTTTTGATAATGTCGCCAACATCAAGCCTGTGGTGCTTGTGAAATTCTGCACGTCGATATTTTAACGGATTTTTCACTTTCAAACACTCGATGGCAATTGTCACGTTGTCGCGTTATATTGTGAATTTAAGGGAGATTTTCCAGATTTTCGAGAAACTCGGTGACGATGACCAAGCCTGCAGAATCAGAAGATCAAGGCAGCATCGCTTGCAGATTCTCAGTTACCTCGGAGATGTCTTGTGCAAACAAAACTGCAGAACCGTTGATTCAGTATTGTCGAAAGACGCCATTTTAATTGATTATCTTCTCGAAATGGATGATGCGAGCCATCAATTGAATCTCCACTTGCGTAAGAACGGTTATTTCCCAAGGACTCAAAACAGGATCGAGATTGTTCCAATAAGCTTTAGGAGGATGTATTGCCTTCTCGGACGTAAGATGTGTCTTGCAACGGGGGCAAAAAATGGCTAGACTTTTTCATCAAACCGATAGGCAGATATTCTTGACATTTGCCATTGAACCTAAAGATCGAGGCTCAATTTGCATAACAGATTCAATTGGCGTACACTGAAACCTTTGCACTAAAAGCCTTCCAACATGGCGCTGATCGCACGCTGGTTTACGAGTCGTGACGCACGAGATGCCGGTGGCTTATCGCATCATCGTTTGTCAATCACACGAATTTACGAGGCGAGTCGAACAGCACGAGATGCTGGAGAACCTTCACGTTGTCGTTATTGGCCCGCCTGACGTTCCTTGGCGATCAAAGCAGCTCAAGATGGCCGTGATTCCTGTTGGTTCACTAATTGATTTTTTCTCTCTATTCTTTGTTGGTCGACTCTTAAACTGTGTTTAAGCTTCAATTCTTGTCTTTTTCCATGGCTAAAATACAAATGATTTATTCTGAATGAATAGACGGAGAAAACGGAAATTTACGCCGAAGATGTTCGATTAATCAATCGATTTAACGATCGGATTAAGCTCATAGCAGGTTCATACATGCAGTTCACATAAAAAAGAGAGTTTATCTTAATGGGTAAATTTCTGACGAAGAAACGTTTTACCTTTCATTCAATTTTTCACTTTAAAAATTCAAATAAATTTCATTATTTTCCCTTGTACACTTCTTGGTGGCTCTCCAGACTTGCGACTTCTACAAGTATGACGTCTTTCCGTTTGCAGCTGCCCAGACCCTGATCCTATTCTTTGCTTGTTTTGATGACATGTCTCATTGGACGGACATTTTTCATAAAAAGGAAATAACTGCTTAGTCACATTAATGTCTTTGAATGTTTCGAATAGCTTCATGCAATTTTCTAGTAACCCATCCCAAACCTCTGTACAAATGCAAGCTGAAACTTGACACATAGACTCGTTGCCTCCAACAATCAGTTTTTTTCCGTTTTCAAGGGGGAGATGAAGAAAATATCGTGACACTCACTGATTTCACGATATAAAATTCCTTAAAAAAAAAAAAAAAAACTGCGTTAAATGAGATTCTTAAAAAACTATTGTAAATGCATTTAGTGCGTAATAATTTCTTTTCTTTTTCTGAAAGACTTTGTGTGTCATTAGAATATTAATATAATTTTAAAAAACAAACAAAAGATATATACAAAACACTATGTTTTAGGTGTTGTTTAATTTTAATTTTAATATATTTTTACTTTGTCTTTATCCCATTGATGGATAGTTTTAGTAAGGAACTTTCTTTATTATTTTTTAGTCACTTTTAAAATATAAACTTTAATTAGAAATCCCAGTTTGACGTGTATGATATGATAGGCGCTGTTAGCAATCAATCAGAAAAAGAATTCATCTGTCTCTCTATATAGAAGACTAAAATATCAGTTTCATGGCTAAGATTATAATTTCAGTTTCTTTTTAGCCGACAATACTAAATCAGCTATCGTACTTGTCGTTTCCAAAACTACAGAAGTAATCAACGCCGAGTTCAAGTAAATTAAATCGTTGCTACTATCAGATTAAGAATTATTCATTTCCTTTTTATTTTTCTCATTCACTTCCATCCCCGTAAAACCATAAGTTCTACTACTCATACTCGCCCTCCAGCCAAGCACTCTTCAGTCCCCACTCCGTCACACAAAAACCTATAAAAATCACAATCATAATTCCTCACAAAACAACATACAATTCTATTAAACTATATCCTGGTATTTGGTTTTATCACCATCTGAACTTCCCGATATAGTAAAGATATCTTTTTAAGATACTTCAAATGCGTATCATGTTGATTGCTTTTGATTTAAGCATTTTGTCCACACTTTTTAAAGCACACTGTTTTTTTAAAAATAAAATGGGGTTAAATCAGTGTTTCCCAAACTTTTTAGTGTCATGCCCCTCCTAAATCTTTCTAAAACTCTTATGCTCCCCCCCTCATGTATCATATATATAATTTTTAATATTCAAAAATAGGGTTGTTCACTGAAGAAACTTAAATGATAGGTTTATGGAAGAAATCACTAGGAAATTGGTGGGGAAACATACAAAGTAAATATTCAAAACAGTTAAAGGGGAAATTTAAGAACAAAATAATTGTAATTAGTAATTATTTATTTTTAAATTTAGTGAGATGTTTGTGCTTCAGAGAGATTTCATGTTAAGTTCCATTTTATTTAGCTTCAGTCTCAAGTCTCCCCGTTGTGTTATATCCAGCCGATTTATTATTATTATTATTTTTTGCACTAAATCCACATTCAGCTAAATTTGAAGATGGAAACGGTCACAAAAGATTTCTTGCCAATTTGGTTAAATTTGGATATTTGATTTCGGTTTCCTCATATCCCTCCTTTTATATTAAATAAAGTTTTAACTGACTCATCATTTTGCAATTCTGCGAGTTCTTCTTGATATTGCCTATTTGAAATATCAGAAAAATCCACTAACATTGGCTGCATCATCCAAGTTGGAAAATATTTTTTTTTCAAATCAGATACTTTTCTTTTAAATCAGTCGATGGTATTTTCAGATGATCGGCAATAACAGGTATAGCGGTATCAGTCACTTCAAATTTATGGAGCCAAAGACATTTTCAAATTTATATTGTTAATTTTTTTTTTCATGCCATAATTCAATAAAGGTAATACAACCAAATACCTTTGCTTTTGCACGGAACAGAGTTGTGTTTGCACGGAACAGAGTTGTGTTTGCACGGAACAGAGTTGTGTTTGCACGGAACAGAGTTGTGTTTGCACGGAACAGAGTTGTGTTTGCACGGAACAGAGTTGTGTTTGCACGGAACAGAGTTGTGTTTTCACGGAACAGAGTTGTGTTTGCACGGAACAGAGTTGTGTTTGCACGGAACAGAGTTGTGTTTGCTCCATAAAGTTGGCTATTTGATATACCTAGTTTTTCAAAGATATTGGCTAAATAAATCACAAATACTTTACCATCGACCGTTAGCAGATGCTTCATTTTTGGTTCGCTCACTTAGAAGAAGGCCGAAGAATGCGTGGAGACGCGAGCTACAGGCAGACATGCAAAATATTGGAAACACCTGGTAACAACTGGAAAGAAAAGCACAGTGCCGTAATGAATGGAAAATTCTTGTGGATGGCCTATGCCACAGCCGGGGTAAAATAGCATACGAAGAAGATGAAGAAGAAGTAGGACGTGTTGAAGTGAAAATTCAAGCTATACAAAAAAGAGCTATAAATAACTCCAAGTGTAAGTTTCAAAATAAGTCTAGCCCTACATTTTACTAGTCTTGATATTTAACAGCATCCGTTCTGATAATAATTCCTTGCCAACTGAGACTCATTTTAAAATCAACGGATTTTTACAACACTTTTAACAGATTTTAAATTGAAACTTTAACGATTCTCCTTTTAAAAAACAAGTTAAATCATAGTAGACGGTAGGTTTTCAAATTCTATACAGCTCATTTTCGAATTGCCCCCCTAAGCAATCAAATTGCCCAAATGTGGGGCGTAAGCCCCACATTGGGAAACACCGTGTTAAATGGTAGTTATATAAAATTCAACCATGATTCTCCAGCGGGATTAACACCTTGTAACAGATCTCCATCTCTATCTTCAGTGACTCCAAGATCGCCGTCACTATCTTCAGTGACTCCTAGATCGCCATCTCTATGTTCAGTTACTTCTAGATCGCTATCTCTATCTTCAGTGACTAATAGATCACCATCTCTATCTTCAGTGACTCCAAGATCGCCATCTATATATTTAGTGACTCCTAGATCGCCATCTCTATCTTCAGTGACTCCTAGATCGCCATCTTTATCTTCAGTTACTCCTAGTTCACCCTCTCTATCTTCAGTGACTCCTACGCCATCTC
Source organism: Omphiscola glabra (assembly GCA_964017045.1). Classification (NCBI taxonomy): domain Eukaryota; kingdom Metazoa; phylum Mollusca; class Gastropoda; family Lymnaeidae; genus Omphiscola; species Omphiscola glabra. Next base: position 16,135,188 of record OZ024804.1, on the reverse strand, counting down.
TATCTTCAGTGACTCCTAGTTCGCCCTCTCTATCCTCAGTGACTCCTACGCCATCTCTATCTCCTGAACCGCAATGGTAGACTAAAGAACGTTGTCAGGCCTGTGAGTTGTTACATACATCAATGCTATACGTTTTTAAAGCTATTGACCCGATTTATTAACATGTATAGCCGACTTTCGTATTTTACTTCCTTAAATCAAAAAGAAAACCCACAATACTTTCCAGACATGAATTAAATTGGTTGTTTATGTGAGACACGAGTAAGCTATCTGATATTTCAAAATAAAAAGAAAAATGTCACGTGTGTTTTGATATATTATTGTGTAAAGGTTAACTAGACGAGGCAATTGTGTTCGCTGTTTTAGAAGGTGAATTCCATTTATAAATCGAGTCAAACGTTCAATGTACCTGAAGGATTTGAAATGTTTTAGTGAGTACCGTGAAACCCGAGATTTCACCAAGATTTCTTTCTGAAATCAAGGAAAGAAAACAGAAAAAAAAACTTAATTACATTGCAAGGAAAGTAGAGAAAACATTAAAAACAAAAACTAACGTTTCCATAAACTTTAAGATCCCATTGAAATTTTCATAACTTTATATCTTCGTTGAACTGTTTAGAACGAGCTATATGGAGAATTATATATATATATATATAAATATATATATATATACATTAAACGTTGCCAAAACATGTAAAAAAAGAATCTTCTAGGTCATAAAAATTTTAATACCAAAACACGCAATACAAAATATCTGTACTTAAGATGTCTTCCTTCAAAGTTGAAATAAATACCCCGCCGGGGATCCGTTCTATGATGAGGTGACGTTTTAATGAGCACTAAGATACATATTGTTCGGATAAAAATTTTGAAGTTACAATTTAGATGTTGTTGAATTAAAATCCGTTTAAAAAATTTAAAGAGATATTGAGAATGCAAAGAAAAACGAAATGAGTTTCCTTGGCTCCGACAGTAATGACATTTTATTTTGAATATAGATTTTCTTATCCGGTTTTTATGCAGTAAGCCATTTTAAAAGTTAAATAAAAAAATAAATAAATAAATATATATATATATATATATTACATATATATATATATATATATATATATATATATAAAATTGTAATATATAAATAATTAAAACCTCAGAAATTCTAGATTTACAAAAAAAAAAAAATGACAAAAAAGCAAAATGACATTATTGCGATATTTGAGACTGTAAAGTATCGATTTTTGTTGAGACTGTAAAGTATCGATTTTTGTTGAGACTGTAAAGTATCGATTTTTGTTGAGACTGTAAAGTATCGATTTTTGTTGAGACTGTAAAGTATCGATTTTTGGCTCGATGGAACTAGTTTCTATTCTTAGTAAGTTTTTAAAAGGTGGTCATCAGATATTTTTTGTTCTAGTTTTAATGTTCGCTGGGATCATCCTTGAAAACAGCTGCTGACAATATTTTAACCTTTGGCTATAAAAATGTGCTGGCCTACTTAGCAGTACACAATAATCACGCCTCTTTATGAGCACGTATCCTTTACAAAAGTAATATATATATTATATATTTTGCCTATTATGAGTGATAGTGTAATAATATGTTGTTCAAAGCGAGTCGTCTTCATCCCATATGGCCCAGGGAAGCTAAAGTATTGTACACACCTAGAATACACATTTATTGACATCCGTGCACTAAACTAAAGTGCACAGAAAACCATCCTTATAGATGTTTGAAAGCGCATCTTCTGAATAAAGGCTTTTTTAAAAATCAGTACTCCTAAAACTAGTTATGTTAAACGTCCTTCGAGGTCATTTAAAATTATATTATTTTACTCTTAACCCTCTGATTTTGTTTTGTTTTGTTTTGTTACAAGGGGATTATGATTAAACCTTCCAGGTACCATTTGAAGGTCAGGTGGAATAACCATGTAAAATTTATTTGCGATCCATTGTTTCATTTTATAGTGATAAGTTGACCCATTTACATACAAAAACAGTCACAGTGAGCTTTATAAAATAAAGATAAAATAAATACATAAAAGAACCCTTATTTTAGTGTAACATCTGTCAAAAAGGTAAAAAAAAAGTATATTTCCTTTTTTAAATCAGCAGATCAGAGAATTTATATATTTTTTTTAATGAATCTGCTAATAGATTGCAACTTTAGTGGTCACTCAATCGTCATTCAGCTCTTCACTCAATTGAAGATATTTATACATGTAAAATCGAGTCAAGTAATTAAATTACCACTTTACAACATAAACAATATTCCTTTTATTAAGCCTTTATAGAATGGACGGATATTGGTGAAAAACGAATATAATTAAAAAACTTAAAATAGATTAAATACAGTGAGCGTGATCTGGCTCAATAATTCAAAAATTCAGTTGAAAAGGAGCAACAAGCATAATAACATTGTATACATGTTTCAAAGTCCAATTGCCTCTAGACACGGACTAAATTGAATACAACTTTTAGAGGTTGTGCACCAGTGGCATCAACTAATGCTGATAGTCAACTTGAGAACTAGGACAATATTACAGCTGAAATTACATGCAACTCTTAAATCAAATTTCTGCCTTGAAATGCCGAATTCTGCTTATTTATTACAGTTATTTAGTAGTATAAAACACCATCATAACAAATGATATTTTTTTAAATAGTCTAATATTCCAGATGATAAAAAAATTGCCTTGATAAAAAATAAAAATATTTTGCCTCAAAATAAATATGTTCTTTAGAAATAGATAAGTTAAATATATATGGCATCCTTCCGTCTTCGCGAGACGATGGAGTAGCTGTATTGTAGTCCTACACTTCGACGAGTGGCTCACTAGGCCAATCCTGTAGTGACAATCTCGACTGCATTTCTTATAGTTAAATAGTGTTTGATTGAAGATAACAACAAAGTAACACCTATGAGTATTCTATTTCGTGTAAAAATTATTTGAATTTTTTCAAATTTGATATCTATTGTTTTAATAAGGTGAAGTAAAATTCAGATATTATTATGCCTAAGGATGTATATATAAATAAATTCTGTTCATAACATAGCTCAGTATCAATAATATTAAAGGAAACGTTTATTTTATTATAATTTGTAAAATTATTTTAATGAAACACAAACCTAACATATAACAAAAACAAAGTCATTTCAACAATAACATATTGGTCATCATAACCATCCATGTCTTTCAAATAACATCCATAGATTAAATCAATTTTACATAATTTATATAGAGAGATAATACTTATTTGTATGTCTTGTACTGATGAAGGCAAGTGCCGAAACGTTTAATTATTTGTAATGTAAAATTATTATTAAAGTTCAATATATATTGTTATATCGGCACAGATTGTTCGTGTCTATTTAATCTATTTTAAAGCTTTATCGCAGTCCAACACTTTTATAATTAGTCAAATAACATCCAGTGTATTTTGATATTACAGATCAGTACCTGGTGCAGGCGTAGAACAAACCTCCTCAAGTAACTTCTAAATGCAGCAACTTAAATTACGGTAATTGTTCCACTTGTTCTCGGTGCTTCTTCAAACATTCAGGCTTAAAAATTCTTCGGCTGGGTAACTAGCTAAATATTTTGAAGGCTATTTGACCTACCTCTTGCCAACATATCGAGCTGAAACTTTACACATTGACTAGATACCGAATGACAACACATTTTATCAAATTGTTAGCCCCCAACACCTTGGTGAAACCGGTTCTACTGTATGGTGCAGAAACATGGAGAACCACTGCTGTGAACATGAAGAGAATCCAGTCCTTCATCAAAAACTGCTTAAGAAGGATTCTCGGGATTCACGAGCCGAAAGAATCAGCAACCAGAAACTGTGGCTGCGGACAAAGCAAGAACAGGTAGAACAAGAGATCCTCCAGAGAAGATGGAGATGGATTGGCCATACGCTCAGGAAACCTGCCAGCAATAACTAGACAAGCCTTGAACTGGAACCCTCAAGGAAAACGGAAAAGAGGCAGTCCGAGGAACACTTTGCGCCGTGAAGTGGAAGCGGATACCAAGAAACTTGGCCACACTTGGGGGAGGCTGGAGAGATTGGCTCAGGATCGTGATGCCTGGAGGGCTCTTGTAGGCGGCCTATGTCCTAACCACAGACGTCGATGAAGATCGGCTGCTGTTCCTCGAGGACGAAAAGGCGAAAGAAGAAGAAGCAGCCCCCAACAGCCAAACCCCCAAAAATCAGTTTTTCATAGTTTTTCTATTGGAGGATGAAGGAAATATGATCACACGCATTTCACAAAATAAAATTCCCGATCAATGCGTTACATGAGATTCTTAAAAAATATCGCAAGTGCGTTTGATCCGTAATTAATTAATTTTATTTTATTTTTTTGAAAAAGCAGGTGAAATAAATCTGCAACGTAAAAGCAGGTTGGGTCATGAACATTTTAATATAGTTCAGGAAATAAGTGCAGTTGCGAGCCTTGGGTGTGGGGGTGTGGGGGGTGGGGGTGTTCGGATAACTAATTGGGATTCTAATAAAGTGGGGCACATGTAGGCATGTTTTGTCAAACTTTCAACTTACCCACCATTGCTCAATATTAATATTTTATAAAGGATTTATACATTCGTGTCCCGATAATATCATACCCAAGATTTTCAGAAATCATGGCATACTTCAGTTTCCGTAATAAAACTAATCTTATTTAATTTCCAACCCCTCTTATTAGATAAAAATTCTCTGTTGTTCTTTGTTCTGTATTTTTTCTTTTATTATTTTTTTTTGCTGTTGAAATAATTCAAAATAAACGGCCGCTGATGTTTTGGGATCTTACAGTTTCCCTCAAACTTGTGAGTTATTTTTCATATTGTTTAAATGTAAACACAGTCAATGCCATATTAAAAGTATAAAGCAGTTGACTGAAAATAGCTTTTAGCAGAGATAATTTGTGGTTCGAATTTTCCTGGTAACTGCTGGCATTGTGTAAATGATAGGATTCAATGCAGAGTTGATTGGAATGACAAATACAGCAGACCAAGAGTATGCTTCGTTACCGAACATGTAGCCACCAAGTGACATAAAACCCATTATGGCAATTGGAAACCAGCACAAAAAATCTGAAATAGCGACAAAAGCCAGATTCTTTGCTATAGAAATATCATTAGATCTGTTCTTGGGCATCATAAAGTCTGTAGGCATTTTATTTTTAGAAAACCAAATAAAAACTAGAACCTGACCAAGAAAGATGATAAAAAATGTAACAAAGTTGAGAAGAATTAACACGCAAAATGAATACAGCCAACCATTATGTGCTACAATATTTAGTGGCAAGGCCAAACACATGCTGTTAGAGGAGTAAATATCCCAGTCAAGTGGAAGAGCAGGGATCAATGCTAGGACAAAGCTAATTGACCAAGTGATCACTACGGCACATGTTTTACCCAGGTTTGAGAACTTGTGCTCACCAAATGGATATCGAATTATTAAATATCTATCAACGGTAATAAGACATATAAAAAAAGCAGACGACTCGCTAGAAAATGTGGCTAAAAATCCAGCAAACTTGCACATGTTTCCATATCTCCATCTTGTATCGTTCAAAACATAAAGACTTCTAAAATGACTATCAGCTGCAGCCACTACAAGTAGGTAGATTCCCATTATTAAATCAGACACACCAAGACAAGTCACAAAAAGTCCATAAGACCTTTTTAAGATTTCTTTGTCCCAAACTAGTCTATAGACCACAACAAACAAATTTCCTATAAATGCTATAATACCAACAAACCATAAAACTATTCTCTTGTTTGAGTCACCAATAAGATCTTTACATGAAGATAAAAGTGGATCTGGTGGGGCATAACATTTATCTTGGGGAATGTTAGGACCAGTCACTTGTGGACAGCACAACTTATAGTCGTCAACAAATAAAGCCGATTGAATGGACAAACCTTGAAAGAAATCTGATTGAATTTGTTGTAAAAAGGTTTCTCTTAAATCAAGGATATTTAAACTAAAATAAGATGGCAATCCTGTTGAAGGAAAGTGTTGTATTTTTGTTTTTCTTAAATTTAAATATTTTAAGTTGACCAAATTTTCAAAAGCAGATGGAGGAATCATATCTACATTTGTATATGAAAAATCAATAGTTTCTAATAATTTGGGTAACTGAGATTTCTTATAAACTTTAAGATGGAGATTGTGAGAAACATTTAAATATCTGAGTATTTTCATTGAACATATCAACATAAAATCTTTACTTGTTAGGTTATTAAAACTAAGATCAAGAATTATAAGCTGAGAAATGTCCCATTCTCGGAAATATTCATACATATTATCTATATAACAATAAGGAGCGCGTAATTCTAAGTGCTCTACTAAAGAAAGTAAAGGGACTTTTTGCGCTTCTATTTTATATTTATCTAAGAACTTGAAAATCCCTACTGTTTGATTAACTATATTAAAAATGTATGATGTTTTATTTCCAGTAGTTCTCTTAATATTCCCAGACAAACATTGAAATCCTTCTTCACAAACAAAGTCACATTCGTATTCTACGGGGATATCTTTAAAGTAATCAAATAAATTAACATTTGTGCATGTGCGTTTGAGAGACGATTTCACTTCCACGTTACAAACAAGCTGACCACTAAAAATGATTTTCTCAACTTTCTGTGATAAGCATGATGCACTGATCAATTTTACGTCTCCTAAAAATAAGCAAGTTTTACCATAACATTCCAGAAAATTAGCTGGACAAACTTCTTTAGTGCAATATCCTTTCGCGGACAAGGATAGACATTTAAATTCTTGAGACAAATTGCAAAATTGATAAATTAAGGTCTTGTTAACATTGTCATACTTTATTTTCCTAAAGTTTGGGTGTTTTGAAAAATTAATAATCAGTTCTGGAAATGCCGTATAATTAGATATTGAATAACGGTTAGCGCAATCCATTTCTTTTTTCTCATCAAAAATTTCGTAGTCTAGAATTTTTAAAGATTTATTACGACACACTCCCCTTTTGAATTGTGTATTTTGGCTTCCTTTATGTGAAAAACTTAAATTATTTTTTTCTTGTAAATCTATGATTTGTCCACTTGTATTTATAGCTATATAGTTAAGGTATTCTGTAACAAATCGGTGTTTGTAGATATATTGAACAAGTCCATCACAAAATAATTGTCTGTAATTATAATCTGAATGGCACATTTGTACGTGTTGACAAAAGCTTCCAGAATCGATCTTTGTGAGACAATTAATTTGTTTTACTTCCAAAGATGATTTTATTTTGATATCTAAATAATCTGGAATTTTAATAAATTCTTTTATAAACCACAGGAAATATCGGTTTGGTAGTAAAGTAATTTGTCCTTCTACAAATGTGTCATAAGAGAGATTGTATACTGAAATTTCGTTTGTTTTTTGGGGAGATAAGTCAATTTCACAAAGTTGAATATTGTCAAGTGTTTCGTCATATTTTAATTCTAAACACTGGTCAACATACTCTGAATCGTTGTCTATTATTTTACCACTTGACATTCTCGATTGGCCTTCAAGTGTTGTTTTAAGATGATGTGTATATGTATAGCTCCAACCTTTACAGGCAAGACCACGAATGGTAGCATTTTTCAGATCTGTGTTTGTCATACTCCAGGCTGGAATAAAATTAACGAAAGTTGAAGCTTTTAAAAGATGTAGCCCTTTTAGTTTTTTAATGATAGTTGACCGCAAATATATGTATTCTTCTTTAGAATTTATTGTAATTAATCTGAACGTTTTTCCACATTTAGTCTCTGCCTCTGAATGTGTACTTCTAACAGAAAAGTTTCCTAACAGAAAACATTTTCTATATTTTTGGTTTGACATTGTGTAAGAGAAAGTATCAGGTCTACAAGTCTCACAAATTGTTTTTATGACCTCTCTAAAAAGGAACGTATCCTGACTTATATACAGAAAATATTTTTTTTTCACGTAGGAAGCATCATTGGCTAGAAAAATAAAAAGTCTTAGTATCTCTTTGTCTTGATCTTGCAGCAACTCAATCTGTTCTGTAAAACACTGGTCAACTTGAAGGCCCCCAGTTTCTTTATAAAGTATAACTAAAGACAATTTTTTAGCACCTTGTCTACTGCCATAAAATCCTATTCGAGTTGCGTCAAATATATCATCCGCTGACAAGTCGCTTGGGCAGTCTATTTGAAATTCTTTTTCCATGTTGGTGATTATTTCATCAGAAGTTGTTTCATCGAATCGTTTTATTACTTTAATCCCGTCCACATGAAATGTCCCTAGAGAAAATTGTATACCTTTGTTATGTGAAAAATATTCTTGTAAATTAGAAAAAAGTTCGTATTCAAATGTAAACGTTCCTTGATTGCGGCAGTCATAGACCACCATGACGTCATACTCAGCTGTCCAGCAATCTTTTATAGGGATGTCAAAACACATTCCTGGAAATAGAGAAATGCAAGATAAAATTGAATTATATATATTTTCATACAAACGGGTCAAACTGCGTGGACTTTCTTAACCACAATTAAACAAACGAATATATCTCTAACTATGCATGTATAGATGTTACACTGCATTCTACCTGCGTTCAAAATTAAATTTATTCCAGAAGTTAGCAGTGTAAAGCGCGTTACTTGAATGCATGTTTTGTCAAGTCACTTGATTAGACGAGAAGCCCTTGTCATTGTGTTTTCTCCCTTAGTATATAAGAATAAACGAATGTTATCATTTTACCATGACTTCATTTAAAGCATGAGAATTGCAGGAAAAATACGTTAACGTGGAGTAGAGGATGTCGTACCTGTGGTCTTATAATCACATCTAAGTTAACGTGAATGTCTCAGATGTTTCCAGATAATTTAAAATGCTTGCTGGAACTTATTGTAGAGAAAATAAAAATATTCTAATAAGAACTTGATTTAAACCCGAAATTCGCAAGCTTGAACTTTCTTTGATTTTAAACAGGAGTAACCGAACTGAAGATGTGTGTTTCAAACTTTAAAAAAAACAAACATAAATAATACTCCGATTGCGATCTAGCATTTTAAGGCATCTCATCAAATTTCATCTACGTATTATTAACTAAATAAGTTATATTTTTTTACTTCCTTAAAAATTTGAATTTATTAAACTCACACTGGACAAAAATTGAAATTAACGTGAAAAATATGATTAGAAAAAGGCGGTCCCAGACATAATTTTTAATATTGCACGAAAAAGGGTTGCAATATAATACCTCATGAGATTATCGAGATATGAGACATCATTGCTTCAATTTTCGTAGTTAAAAAAATTCTGAAATGTCACTTGAAGAACTACCGAAGCGTGACATTCCAACGTCAAGAAATCAAAACAAAAATCAACAACAAACACAACAAAGAAAAAACGCCACAGAAACACAACACCAAACACATCAACGAACACAAGAGATGAATCAAAAGATTATAGAAATGATAAAATCTTTTAAAGTCTGATTCAGAATTCAAAAGTGATAACGAACACTAGTGAAGGCATTCTGAGGTAGCCCTATGCTTTGGTGGCCCCCATTCTATTTTTGCCCCCATGCTCTTGTGGCCCCATGCTCTAATAGACCAATGATCTGGTAGACCTATGCTCCGTTTGCCTCATGATTATTTGGCCCAATGCCCTAGTTCCCATGCTCTGGTTGCCCAATGGTCTGGTATCACAATTTAAAATCTTTTGCTTTTTCATTTATGACCATAAGGGCCATCTCGCTTTTAAATAAGTATGGTTTTGAATTGAAAATGCTTGAGAAATAATGTACTAGCGCTATTGAACTTAATAATTTAGAGCAGCTAACAAGATTTTGCTGGCCCATGCATCTGTGAATGGCTGAAATTAAAACAAAAATATAAAATATATTGTAAAAGGTTATATACGTCATTAACGAGGATCGGAGATTTTCTCGGAAAGTCTTTTCTTTACTAAAAATGGTGCTGTATCCCGGCATGAGTTGCGGGATTCTATTTCTACTGGATTTGCCCACCAAACATTGGCGGCAGCAATGCATGAGCTTCCCATCTACTAAAGTTACTTGACCAAATATGAACTCAAGTAACGCACATTTAAGAATCACAAGCGTGAACTATATTAAATCTTCTGATGTCCCAACCACCATTAAACCGAATATTTTTTACATCATACTTAAATTGGGACGATTTCAGAAAAGAAAATATTATGCGCCAAACGCAGTTGTGTTATATAAAAAAATATATCATTTAGCGTAGTTATTTTGCACGCTATTGAACTCATTATTGAACTATACTTTCTTTCAAACATGTAGAATTATTTGTAAATACTCTCAATACCAAATTCGGTTATTAGGAAGCAGTCACGATTTTTAGGAAGCAGCCGCCGGAAATGGTAGCAGTTCACTAGTCATTCCAGAAGCGTAATATATATAAGATATTAATGCTACTGACTAAATAATTGACTTCTTCGTTTAATTTGACAAATTTTATGTTTTACTGAAACGTGAAATATGTCTCTCTTGTTTATTTAATTATCATTTAAAGTAAATTACACTTTTAAAATATTTCATGCTTTTTTAAACAAATATGGTTGCTCTGCCTTACATCTGTTAAAACGCACTACAAGTGTATAATGATAACATCTATCGCCATGTAAACGTAGCTGTTGTGTAAACAAATTAAAACGGAGGAGTGACTTCAACTTTACATTTTGAAAAATGTCTTGGTTTTTTGCTTTGAAATATCGCTGAAGTTTCCAATTTAAATGATGTATTTCACCGAATACTTGGTGTTTCAGGGCGTCGCGGCTTTCAAGTCAGAAAAAAAATATTTGTCTAAATCAGTGGCTCTCAACCTTCCTAATGCCTCGACCCTTTAATGCAATTCGTCATGTTGTGGCGACCCCCAACCACAAAATCATTTCCATTGCTATTTAATAACTGTAGAGCATATGTGTTTTCCGATGGTCTTAATCGACTCCCGTGAAAGGGTCGTTTGAGCCCCAAAGAGATCGCGACCCACCTGTTGATAACCGCTGGTCTAAATAACAAAGGTCCAATACTGTGGACACGGGCTGATTCTCCACGATAACGTCAGTGAGTCATTGCAAGAAAGACAAACAGAACTGTGTTGACAACGACAACGACAATGACGTGTTTTTACTTACTTTGACTCAGGAAGTAAAAGAAAATGATCATCAATTGTGACGAAATCATTTGTAGGTTTTTTGAATAATAAAACTATTTATTTTGAAAAAAAAAATTCTCTTTCCATTTAAATCTTTATAGATTTTTAGTAACGCGGATTTTCAATGTAACGTGATCACAGTACTGAAATAAATTCATCGAGTCTGTTATTGTAAATCAATTCTTATTAGAGTGCTTTGCTTATAGTTTTTGGAGCCACACTGATATAAACAATTCTTTTTTAAACAAAACTTTTAAAGAAGACTTTCCATCAAAAACCACTAATATATTGGAACAAAATTATAATTTTAGATTACTTAAAATGCATTATTGAAAGAATGACATCATAAGTCTAGTATCGCACTCTATGTAGCAACTATGTAGCAACTATGTAGCAACTATGTAGCAACTATGTAGCACCAATGTAGACTTTTTTTAAATAACGTTTTTTTTGCCAAGCCTTTCTTCGCTCAGATTTTAAGAAATTTTATACTATTTTCTATTTTTAGGGGGGTGGGGGTTGGGGGGGGGGTAAACTCATCTTAAATAAAAAGTCTTTACATTTTTTATAATAATAATTGCTACTTTTAAGTATTAAAACTTTAACTTCTATATTATCGACAAAAGATGTATTATGTGCTTTTGTTTTAAAGTCTCCCAAATCCTACAAGTCTCTTACATCATTATCTACCCCCCCACCCAATTGATTCTACCCCGCCATTTACCGAAAGAAGGAGACGCGATGTTGACACAACTATGATTCTACATTTCTCGTGACCACGAGACAGCGCGCGAGTTCACGTGTGTAAAAAAATAAATAAAAATAAAGCTGTACATTCAAGATGGAAGTGAGAGTAAAAGTAAAAGGAAATCTTTTAAATATAAACTTTATTACCATCCCCCCCAGTGTGACTTCAAAGGTCAACGTGTTATAAGCACTTTGGCAACCAATCAGATGAAGGAGGAGATCTGATGACATTGTCAGTTAATTGTGGGTCGGTAAAGAAAAGAGTACATGGCCAAGAATATGATTTAAAATGTGTTTCTTTGTTAATTTCTGACTACACTAAATCAACTATCGTGAATTCTCGTTTCCTTAACGTCACTATTTCAAAACATATTTATAATGTCTCTTAATAGTTGTTTCCTAAACTACAGAGTCTAATCAAATGATTACATCGGTACGAACGTAAACTAATGAGTTGACATCAGCAGCTCTAAAAATGTTAACATTTTGTTAATTTTCCCAACTTCAAGAATAAAAAAAAAAAAGAATAAAAGTATTATGCCCAATATGAATAAATGGTTGTCCAAAAAATGCTGACCGTAACTCTATAACTTTAACTTACCTCACTCTTTATCCAAGCTCCACCCACCATCCCTGACAGAGCAGATATCTATGTCTAATCATCATGGTTCACCAAAACACCACTTTCAAATCTTTCCATTTAAAACAATTCGACCCTTACATGATTTTAAGCCTTATATTAATGATGAGTAGATTAAATGAAGCAAATGATATTATATATTCTTAGTTGAAATATCAGTCTTATTTGCCAAATTGTAATTTTAATATATGTTTGTCTTGTTTATCTTTTTCTCACATCTTTGATATTTTCCACAGCACGCTGTTGTAGTTTTAGATTGAATCTTCTTTCGTCCATGTATTTGATAAAACAGGTGTTAGTTGGGTGTGTTTGAAAGACTGAAAACAAAAGTGAACACAAAACTTCTAGAAATTTGTGATTTAAATCAAGAATTTTAATTTCAGGATTTAAATTCATGTTTTGGAAAGGTAAAGTTAGTTCAAGATACGTTTAAGTTAATTGTCAGAGGTAAAGAGCGGTATTCGTATGACAGCTATAAACTTTTCTAGAACGTTGACAATATATATATTTGCATCAATGGCCCTAAAACAATCTGTTCGGCTTTTAATTTTTCCACATCCTAGGATTTACTTAGGAGTAAGCCATATTATGAAACATTGCTTAATAAATAAATAGATTGAGATAAGCCTAAAAAATTCAAGATGATTGGTTCATCGATTTCTCACGTTTGTTTACGCCTTGAACGGCACACGTGCGATTGTATGGCTTCGTCAATTCATCTGTTCATTTTGACTTCTTTATTTGATCAGGTTAATGACAGAGATAATACCAGAGTTCATTTAAGTAAACTAGTTTTTAGAAGTTGATGAAAAGATTTAACTAACCTGAAGACATTTATAACTTAGTTTTGTTTGCACCTTTATTGTTACATTGAATGGAAACCAGCAATTATTGTTAGTACTCTGTAGGTTGAATTGTCATTTTTGTTGTTGCACAATATCAGACATCTGTACTAGCAATGCATTGCAACTACAGAGTTGCTTAATATCTCATTTGTTAAAAAATTCTTGTGACATACTTGTTAATATTATTATGTATCGTAGGCTATGAAGATGAGAATCAAATCCGATAAACAGATATATGCAATAAGTTTACAAAGGTGGAAACTTCTTGTCATTCGGAAATATATTAGCGACATTTCTACATTGGGGATATTTGTGATTCCAATGAAACTACTGTTACCTTGATAATCCCATTATTTATCAAATTGTTTTATTTAAAATAAAGGACGCATACAAAATTATAATGATTCTACAGTTAAACGAAATACAACATATCCTACAACTCTCATATATCCTTGTCTACCCCTTCTTGATTTTATCCCGCGATTCACTGAACGAAGAAAACGCGATGTTGACACAACTCAGATTCGACCTTACTTGTGACTACTACACAAATATAAATTGATCTACTTTTGACTATATATTCTGTTTTTATATTGTGATTTCTCTGAAATCCCCAAAAAGTATCGCTTTGAAAAGTCTCTCTAGCTAGATAACTAACAAGCTATAGACACGTGACATTCATAGCTTTCGTTTTTGAACTCGTATTCCTCTCATATGAAAATATGCTTAGTGTACGAGAATAGGCATACATCATATTTAATTTTGCCATTAAGTATTACAGGCATATAAATGTTTGCGATTTCCGATCGTTTTAAGTACTCATCTGTTCTCTTCCATCTGAATCTTCGGGCGCTAGTTAATTGAAATCTAAAATAAACCACATGAGACATGACAATGTCAGAATATATTCGTCATTAAATAAGTCAAAAGTAGTCTGTCAAAAAACTCAATAATTTGCCCGCAACAAAGACAGTGGGCTATAGATATATTTTATGTTGAATTCGCATCTATATAGGCTACTTCTCCCAGGAAGTCGGATGCACCTTTGACAAGTAAATTGTCATGTTTTTAAAATAACTTTGGCAAAAATATGCAGTAAGCGTTAAAATTGTTAGTACTGAAACTCTTCAACGCCTGAGTGCTTTTGTCAAAGACGAATAGTTCCATCTAACACTTATTCCAAGTAGTTAAAAGGAAGATATTAGTGGCAATTTTTATTTTGCTAATTGGTCTCTTGACGGAGGAGAAAATATTTTAAAACCCACACGTAAGTGGTCGTGAAAAATGAGAAGGAGCGAGTTTTAAAAAAAAAAATAGGACATTTAATGAAACAGCACCTGCACAATTGTGCTATCTATTGTTACGAAATTTTACCATCACTCTATCAAAGAGTATCAATGGATTGGGAAGTCTGATCGACAAGTACAAGGGTGTTACTTTTGTCGGAGAAAATATATTTCTATAAAAATTAAGATCTTTAAAGATATCACCAAATTTTTTTCACAATTCAAAATTCTGCCTTTGAATTCTGACTCATTCAAGCATTGTTAAGCTTGTATGAAAATACATGTAGGTCCTTAAACTATCGGTGGGCGGACCTATTATAATGTCATTTTAAGGTGGCTTTTCCACTTTTAAGGCAAAAATGAAGCACCTAAGGGAGAATACGTGAGTGATTCTCAATTATCTACACAGATGTTTGTTGACTAGAATTCCCATTCCCGATGAAGCAGTATACTTTAAGAATGTCGAAGTTTTGTAACAATATACAGCATAAGTGCGTGTGTCACTTTGTACTTTTTAGTTAAATCTCTTTTGTCATTGTTCTGACGTCTTATTTAAAACGGCTTCCCACAAACGACCACTGATATATGAGCAAAAATCTTGCTAAGCTATGAATACTTATATCAATCTATTACCAACAAAAATGCCTAAAATATCTTCTTTTTTAACTACTGGAAACACTTTGCGACTGGCTCTATGCATCTTTGACAAATTCACGTCGGGTTAAAGATGAAGGATTTTCAGTAATGATAGACCTAGCAAATATTGATTTCACAATTACATTTTTAGATTAGGAGTAACAATGATATTTAATCAAATTAATAATTGCCTTAACTTATAGCACTGGTAGAACACACTTGTAAGCAATTAGCTTAAAACTATTTTTACATGAGAAATTAAGTGCAGTTTGGTGCACGTTCACATATTTTATGGTACGCACATTTAGAAACAAGTGTTACTATTATGAAAGCGTTTTTAATGATGTTTTTCTCTCAACCCATTCTTCAGCTCTTGTAATACCTACAAGTTATATTTAAGATTTAATTTATTTACGATCTGATATCTCATACTGTTGTGTGCTAAAAATGTTTAATGTGTACTACTTGGCACTGTTATACAGACGACGCGATTACGTCATCTTTCCCCGTGAATAAACTCTCGCTAACTCCAATCTCGGAACACATTATAGGGTGTGGCTAATAGGTTCAAAACTCAGCTGATAGGCTTGTTTTAAAGGAAAAAAAAAGTGATCACGTCACACCACTACTTCATTCACTTCATTGGCTCCCTGTACAATCACGGATTTACTATAAAACTCTCTGTTCTCTGTCAGAACGTTTTCTCGAATTCCTGCCCTTCCTGTCTAAACGAACTTTTCTCTGTCTATTTCACCCCTTCGACAGCTTCGCTCCTCCGCAGACGGGCGTATTCTTTCTGCCCCAAACACTTGCAAAAAATATGCGCTGAACGATCTTTCTCTTTCTGTGCCCTCAAACAATGGAATTCTCTTCAACTAATCATCCACAATATAACAACCATCACAGCCTTCAGAACTGCAATCGAAACACATTTCTTTAAACTCTACTATCCTGACTGATTCCCCCCCCCCCCCTCTGACCGAAAAACGATGCTGCTGGGTGCCGTCCATAGCTTGACTCCGACTGACGAATTCTTTTACATTGATTGGTCTTCCGAAGTCTGTAAAGTCTGACCAAGGAGCCAACTTAGAGACTGGTCTATTCAAACAAGTGATGAACCAATTGGGTATAGAACACTGCTTTTCGAGTGCGTATCATCCTGAGTCGCAGGGAGCACTTGAGCGATTCCATCAGACATTAAAGAAAATGATGAGAACGTAACTGCTTAGAACAAGAGAAAGACTGGGATGAAGGAATCAACATGCTACTACTCGCCGCAAGAGAAGCAGTTCAAGAATCACTTGGATTCAGACCTTCCAACTGGTGTTTGGCCATAAGGTTCGTGGCCTCCTTAAACTTTTAAAATAAACGAGGGTGACATCGACACCCACAGAAGGACTTTTGGACTATATCTTAAAGTTTAAAGCTAAACTTTATATTGCCGTTAATTTGGCTAAACAGCATTTAAATGATTCTTCTTCTAAAATGAAAGTTTGGTACGACAAAAAGTCCAAAGTCAGACAGTTTGCTTCAGGGGACAATGTGCTTGTACTTTTGCCGATACCAGGACATGCACTACAAGCTAGATATTTTGGTCCTTATGTTGATGAGTCCAAATTAAATGATTTATATACATAGTATTAACACAAGATCGTAGGAGAAAGAAACAGTTATGTCACATTAACATGTTAAGAAATATTTTGAAAGAAAATGTAAAGATAATTGTCCATCCTCAGAAACTAATGTTAACAAAATCTCAATTGTAACCTCAGTACCTAAAGAAAATGTTACTGAAACATTTGAGTATTTTGAGAGTGTCCCAGAAAAAGTTGTTATTTACAAACTTAAAAATTCAGAAATACTTGCCAACTTAGATAAAAAAAACTAGGACATTTGTCATTGTTAGTGAAGGATGTTAATAAGCCTTTCATTGCAGTATTTTGTTTCACTTTTCCCCGACGTGCCTAATAAAAGCTGTATTGCTTTACATGATGTTGACATTGGCAATGCAATTTAGGTCAGGCAACCTTTCTATAGGGTCAATCCTGAAAAAACGCTGAAATAATTCGGTCTGAAATAAAATACATGCTTGAAAATAATATCATTGAACCAAGTAACTGGAGTTCTCCATGTATTTTAGTCCCAAAGCCTGACAAAAGTTACAGGTTTTGCACTGATTTCAGGAAAGTGAATTCAGTTTCAAAGTCTGATTCCTTTACGATTCCAAGGATAGACGATCTTATAGATCGAATAGGCGATGCCAAATATGTAACCAAGATAGACCTACTATCAGGTTATTGGCAGGTTCCTCTATCTGACAGAGCAAAAGAAGTCTCTGCTTTCTGTACTCCAGATGGTTTATACCAATGTAAAGTAATTTCGTATGGAATGAAAAAGCCCCAGCTATATTCAATTGTCTAGTTAATAACATTATTGCTGACCAGGAAAATTGCAGCGCCTATATTGATGATGTAATTATTTACAGTCAAGATTTTTCCAATCGTGTAAACAAATTAAGATCTCTTTTTCAAAAATTCTTGCAGGCAAATATAACTTTAAATTTAGATAAGTGTAAATTTTGTCATGCAACTGTGGAATATTTAGGTCACATAGTGGGTCAAGGTAATGTAAAGCCTGTTACAGATAAATTCTAATACATCACTTCCCCCACTTACTACTAGAAATAAATTAATTATATTTTTTGTGAATGGCAGGCTAATATAGAAAATAAAAAAAAAATTAAAAAATTCTCAGTTATTGCTTCTCCCTTAATGAATATGTTACAGAAAAATGGAACATTTCACTGGTCAGATGGCTGTCAAAAAGAATTCGAAATAATTAAAAACATACTAGCTAATGATTATGTTGTCATTGCAAAAGACTAAAGAAACAGTTTAAATAAGCCGTAGGTGCCAGTGACGTTGGCATTGGTGCATGTCTTTTTCAATAAGATGACCACATTGTAGATCGTCTTGTTTGTTATTTCTCTTAGAAAAAATATTCCTCAGCAGAAAATGACTGTTTAGGTGTAAATCTTACTCTCCAACAATTTGATTTTTATGTGAGTTGCTGCGATTGTATTACACGAGTTACCCAAGCCAAAAACACCGAGTATCGCTAGTTGTTTGTCAAATAGACTTCATGAGCTTATGATGCAGTATAAAGTACCCACTGACACCTTTAATAGTGGCTCCCTGTGGCTGGATATTTTCATTTTTTTAAATTATTGTGTATAAAACTGTGAATAACTATTAATGGTCAGTAGTATGCCCTTCTGAGAAAATGTCAACAACAACAACAACAACAACAAAATAAAAAACAGCAATTGCAAACTATTTATTTCAGATACTTAAAGCATCTACCATGCACTTAAATAAAATTCTTTAAAATATTTTTTTTCACCAAGTGCCATTGTCGTCTTGTAGTTGTTGTTACTTTGCACCTTAAAACTTACATGCAGTAACTTCTTGTTTTAAATCAAATTAGCTTTAGAAAAATATCTGTTTTTTTTAATATCCAGATGCATAAGATAATATTAATTTTTCGTTCAAAGTCTGGAAGTTTGTTTCCACAAATTTTGTATAAAGCGGCTACTAATGATTTTGTATTCTAAAGACATATATCTTTTTTTAATTTAGAAAAAAAATGCGACGTTCTCGCCTTGACCAGGATTGGAACCCGAGAACATTCTCAGCGTGTAAGGGCTCTTAAGGCGTCTGTTAGTGATGCTTCTGCATTAAACTTATATTTGTTTATGAATAATAAAACTATAATAAATATTCCAAAGAAAGTAACTAAGAGATTTCTATGTGCGTGAAACAAATGTTCTAGGTCAGGCGTCAGCGACCCTTCAAAAAAAAGTGTAGATGCTAATAGTTATAAAGCCGCGGTTATTGTTTACTGCTTAGTAGGCCAGCATATTTGTATAGTCAAAGGTTAAAATATTAAGACCCCACAGAAAATGTATTTCAAAATACTACAAACTGAAATACCTTTGTATCAATTGAGGAATATAACTATCTAATTATTAAATAAATTATTATATAAATAAGAAAACAAAAATAAAATACTTTTAAACGTATATTGTTTTTAACATGACTACAATAAGACGACTGTAAGATAAATGATTAAACGTATGTAGAGGAAAAAAAAAGATTATTCATTACAATAATTTTCTCTTGAATAAACTGACTGGAACGTTTGAATAATATTAGGCTCGAAATGTAAATTGTAAAAGTTTCTATTACTTGGTTGAAAACGAATACCCCGCATGTAGAAAACATTAACGGTTGGATATTAAATTTTTTAAGTTCATGATTATGTTTGTTAAATTGTATGTAAAGCGTGGTGAGCCCAGCCCTGGGCTGTGGTACAACGCTATAGAAAACTACCAATAATAATAATAATAATATTGAGACTTTTAAATTTTGCCTCAAGCCTCTTTGCCACTCCAGTCCAACACAGACTAGTTGCTATAAATTATTTTTTAAAAAAATCTAGTTGGACTACCACTGTCGTCTCAATAAACAATAAAGATGGCTTACTAGAATTGGATGAGATCGGTTGCAAAACGAGAAAAGTGCCTTACGAATTTCTCCTCCGGAAAATTGGTCTTAAAAGTCAGTCTAAAATCTCGTTGTTACGTTTAGCTTACACCACAGTTAGAAATACACGATTTACTAAAAAGTGAATTTATTTTAAAAGTGAAAATCTAATTTGGAATAACATCAAGATTCTTAGAATTATGTGAATTTAGATTTTCCCTCAAAATGCAAAAATTTGTGTAAATTCTGCCCCATACACATAAAAAGTAGCATATAAATATATTATTTATAACAATACATATACATACAGAAACAAATATGTATATATATATATAATATATATATAAAAAATATATATATAAAATATATATATTATATATGTATATGTATATTATATGAACATATATATATATAATAAACCATTAAAAAATAATGTTCCAACGCATATGTATAAGTACTGCTTTAGAAATGTGTGATAACATTTTTTAAACTGACTAACGTGAAACTTTAATTTTAACAGTTCAATTTAAACACTTGCACATTTTTGTCAAAAGATTCATGTTTTTAGTGAAATAAATTGGAGGCTAGAATTTGTTTTAATGTATTGCATTGTTAATATTATGCTGTGTGGTAATAGTGGATAATTCAGTAATATAAATTACGCTCAATTATTTAATTGTGTAGCTAAATATGTACATTGCATCATAGATAAAGAGTTGACTAACTGACGAAATTAAACCTTAATAATATGAAGGTGCTTTTTTTTTAATTAAAGAAATGATGATAAACATTTAGCAGAGATAATTTGTGCATCGAATTTTCCTTGTAACTGCTGGCAGTGTGTAAATGATAGGATTCAATGCAGAGTTGATTGGAATGACAAATACAGCAGACCAAGAGTAGGCTTCGTTACCGAACATGTAGCCGCCAAGTGACATGAAACCCATTATGGCAATTGGAAACCAGCACAAAAAATCTGAAATAGCAACAAAAGCCAGATTCTTGGCTATAGAAATATCATTAGATCTGCTCTTGGGTGTCATAAAGTCTGTAGGCATTTTATTTTTAGAAAACCAAATAAACACTAAAACCTGACCAAGAAAGATTATAAAAAGTGAAACAAAGTTGAGAAGAATTAACACGCAAAATGAATACAGCCAACCATTATGTGCTACAATATTTAGTGGCAAGGCCAAACACATGCTGTTAGAGGAGTAAATATCCCAGCCAAGTGGAAGAGTAGGGATCAATGCTAGGACAAAGCTAATTGACCAAGCGATCACAACGGCACAAGTTTTACCCTGGCTTGAGAACCTGTGCTCACCAAATGGATATCGCATTATTAAATATCTATCAATGGTAATAAGACATATAAAAAAGCAGATGACTCGATCGAAAATGTGGCTAAAAATCCAGCAAACTTGCACATGTTTCCATATCTCCATCTTGTATCGTTCAAAACATAAAGACTTCTAAAATGACTATCAGCTGCAGCCACTACAAGTAGGTAGATTCCCATTATTAAATCAGACACACCAAGACAAGTCACAAAAAGTCCATAAGACCTTTTTAAGATTTCTTTGTCCCAAACTAGTCTATAGACCACAACAAACAAATTTCCTATAAATGCTATAATACCAACAAACCATAAAACTATTCTCTTGTTTGAGTCACCAATAAGATCTTTACATGAAGATAAAAGTGGATCTGGTGGGGCATAACATTTATCTTGGGGAATGTTAGGACCAGTCACTTGTGGACAGCACAACTTATAGTCGTCAACAAATAAAGCCGATTGAATGGACAAACCTTGAAAGAAATCTGATTGAATTTGTTGTAAAAAGGTTTCTCTTAAATCAAGGATATTTAAACTAAAATAAGATGGCAATCCTGTTGAAGGAAAGTGTTGTATTTTTGTTTTTCTTAAATTTAAATATTTTAAGTTGACCAAATTTTCAAAAGCAGATGGAGGAATCATATCTACATTTGTATATGAAAAATCAATAGTTTCTAATAATTTGGGTAACTGAGATTTCTTATAAACTTTAAGATGGAGATTGTGAGAAACATTTAAATATCTGAGTATTTTCATTGAACATAACAACATAAAATCTTTACTTGTTAGGTTATTAAAACTAAGATCAAGAATTATAAGCTGAGAAATGTCCCATTCTCGGAAATATTCATACATATTATCTATATAACAATAAGGAGCGCGTAACTCTAAATGCTCTAATAGAGAAAGTAAAGGGGCTTTTTGTGCTTCTATTTTATATTTACCTAAGCTTTTGAAAATATCTACTGTTTTATTTACTATATTGAATATGTATGATGTTAGATTGCCAGTTATATTCTTAATATTCCCAGACAAACATTGAAATCCTTCTTCACAAACAAAGTCACATTCGATTTCCACGGGGAAATCTTTTAAGGCATCAAATAAATTAACATTTGTGCATGTGCGTTTAAGAGATGATTTCACTTCCACGCTACAAACAAGCTGACCACTGTAAAAGATTTTCTCAGATTTCGTTGAAAAGCATGGACTATCCAACAAATATTCACCTCCTAAAAATAAGCATGTGTCGCTTCGACATTTGAAAAAGTTAGCTGGACAAACTGCTGTACTACAAGAATATTTCATAGTGGGAACCGAACATTTTATATCTAGAGTATACATGTTTTTTTGATAATCTAAAGTTGTGGTTACATTTTTGTTCCCTAAGTTAGGTCCCTTCAATATAAAATTGTTTTTTAAAATAAATGTATCATTGAGTATTAAATCACAATTAACATAATCGTTTTCTTTGCTCTCATCAATATACTGGTTGTCTTGACATTTTATAGATTTATTACTGTGCATTTCCGTTCCGAGTTTTGTATTTTGGTTTTCCATGCTTGACGAATGTAAATAATTTATGTCTTGTAAATCTATAGTTTTTTCAACAGTATTTTTAGCTATATAGTTCAAGTGTTTTGTCACCAAACGATGTTTGTAAATATATTGAACAGGTCCGTCACAAAATGATCGCCTGTAATTATTGTCTAAATAGCACATCTGTACGTGATGACAAATACTTCCAGAGTCGTTTTTTATTGGACAGTTAATTTTGTTTACTTTAAAAGATGAACTTTTTTTAAAGTGAAATAATCCTAAATTCTCAGGAATATTAAAAATGTCCACTATCAGCCGCAGAAAATAACGCGTTGGTAGTAACGTCTTTTGCCCTAATACAGATGTGTCATAGTCGAGATCGTATACTGAAATATCATTTGTTTGAGGTGATAATTCAATTTGACAAAGTGGTATATTGTCGAAGGGTTCGTCAAATTTTAGCTCTAAACATTGGTCAATATACTCGGAATCATTGTCTATTATTGGCTCACTTGACACTCTCGATTGGCCGTCAAGCGTTGTGTTAATGTAAGGTCTGTACCTAAAGCTCCAAACGTTACATGTCTTCACTGTGGCCGTAATCCAGGTTGTAATTGAGTGAACGAAAGTTAAAGCTTTGAAAAGATGCAGCGCTTTTAGTCTTTCAATTATAGCTGACCTCAAATAAGTGTATTCTTCTTCAGAATTTATTTTAATTAATTCGAACGCTCGTCCACAATCAGTCTCTGCCTCAGAATGTGTACTTCTAACAGAACAATTTCCTAAGATGAAACATTTTCTAACAGTTTGCTCTTCATTTGTGTAAAAAAATGTATCAGGTCTACAAGTGTTGCACATTATTTCAATAACGTTTCTTGCATAATATTTTGGACCCATATACAGAAAATATTTTTTCTTCATGTATGAAACATCATTGTCTAGAAAGATAAATATTCTTATTATCTCCTTGTCTTGATCTTGCAGCAACTCAATCTGTTCTGTAAAACGTTGGTCAACTTTAAAGACCCCTGCTTCTTTATAAATGATAATTAGACACAATTTTTTAGCCCCTTGTCTACCATCATATAAACTTATTCGAGTTGCATCGAATATATCATCCGCTGACAAGTCGCTGGGGCAGTCAATTTGAGATTCTCTTTCCATTTTGGTGATAATTTTATCAGAAGTTGTTTCATCATATCGTTTTATTACTTTAATCCCGTCCACATGAAATGTCCCTAGAGAAAATTGTATACCTTTGTTATGTGAAAAATATTCTTGTAAATTAGAATAAATTTCGTATTGAAACGCAAACGTTCCATGATTGCGGCAGTCATAGACCACCATGATGTCATACTCAGCTGTCCAGCAATCTTTTATTGGGATTTCCAAACACAATCCTGGAAATATAGATATACGTGATAAAAAATAATTAATTTATATTTGAAATATAATATTTGGGACGGACGGATTCCAAAAAAAAAAAAAAATTTAAAATTTAAATAACTTTTTAAAGTTATTTTATCTGTTAGAGTATTCATGTATTTTAAAATTAATTTTTACTCAACATGTATTACAATAGTTATTTTGCAAGCAAATTTTATTTTACAATTATATTTAAGTATTTAAGTAAGCATATGACATTTTATATAATGGGATTATATTACAACCAAAGCTCAAATCAAATGTTACAAATATTTTTTTTGACTTTTTATATGATATAGATTCGTATGTAGTGTGTCATTCATCGGTATATATATTTTTAGTGAGCTATTTGTGTTTTTGTGTACCCGCAGCTATGTAGTTTTTATTGGTGATGTTTGTGGGTTTGATATACACAAATATGCACACGACTAAAATCAAAAGTCATATAGGCAAAACCTCGCCAGTTGAATATAACATGATATTCTAGATAGAAAGAGTAAATGATGTGCACCCCGGGTAAAACAAAGCTGCCACTGACAGAAGAGAAAGTGATGCCGTTTTTTTCAAAGTGCAGTTGGTGCAGTCCCAAAAAAGCGGATATTAACAAAATGTATACATTCTGAAAACACTTAGTGTACCAATGTGCTACCTTGGCTTTTCCCGTTTAGGGATTCAAGGTGGACCAGTCAACTAAGCAAAGTTTTTGGTCAGTTTAATGTTTCTCAGCTTCAGTGGTATTTATATAATTTTGCCATTCGTAATGGAAACTTTAATCAGCTTATAAAATCAGGGAATCTGACTCAGCCAGTCATTGTTGAAGCCTACTGCAAGACAATAGCAAAAATTATAAATTAGTTTCGAAAAAAAAAAACCAACTCACAAAGAGATGAAGACTATGATGTACTTCACCAATTTCTGAACAATAACAATTTGGACGTTGTGCGTTCAAGAATTATATCTCAAAAGTGCCAAGATGTTATGACCATTGGTAAGTAAATATGGCAATTCTGACTTATTTTTAACATTCATATGTAAACCTAAATGGAATAAAATAATGGAAAACGTAAAGATCACGTTAAAAAAATGCGACTGACCTGATTAAGTAACAAAAGAGTTTAGGTAAAAACCAAATTTCCTACTTGAAGACTAAACCAAACTCCAAAGATTTGGACGTGTTAGTAGGGGTGTAGCTACGGGGGTGAGGGGGCTGCGGACCGCACCGTGTGACACCATCTCAACCGAGACACCAAACTAAAAATTGCATATCTAACTGAATATCATGACAGGATAAACGATCACACGTAAATTGTCCACACCTGTAGCCAATCCAAATGCGTGCTTTTGGACGTGTTAGCAGGGGTGTAGCTACGTGGGTGAGGGGGCTGCGGACCGCATTGGGCGACACCATCTCAGGGGGAGACACCAAACTAAAAATTGCATATTTAAAGAGCACTCACTTCTTGATTTAACTGAATATCATGAAAGGATAAACGATCACACGTAAATTGTCCACACATGTAGCCAATCCAAATGCGTGCATTATTAAAATTTTAAGGTTGATGCGTCAGAAATGAGGTGACCCTACAATTAGTTCAGAAAAACACATATTTGACTATGATTAAACTTCTATTAATGTTGGGTAACTTTTGTAAGTAACACTCTTTTGCCAAATTGATTAATGTATTAATTTTTCCGTAGTCTTGAGAGAATATTTTCCTTCTATTGTTGTGTCCATTCATCGATGGGATTTTTTCATTGAACACACTGGAATTTCGGCGACAATATTATAAACAACACGGTGGAGTGGTCATCATGCTGCTGTTAAAACAGTGAAAAATAAGTTTGATAAATGTTTGGCAACGATTGAAGCTGTATGTAATGCTCTTGAAACTCTGGATACAAAAAATACAGCATCAGGTCTTCTACATGATGTCTGTGATTTCACATTATCAGCTACCTTTAACTTTGGGCTGATCTAAAGAGAAAGTAAATCTTACACAACAGACAAGTGAGAGCGCTTCTCGTGCAATAAATATCTTAAGGCCCTTAGGTTACTCAACACTTTGTCAACAATAAAGCCTTTAGTCTACAGGGGGTAAAAGGTCCTGAGGCAATAGAAGCAAATGTGACAAGTGTTGCCACCTCAAATATTCCCACTGGAAGCATGTTCCAGTCTCTGATTGACTTTGGCAGGAATGAGCAGCTCCTGTAATTTTGAAAACCTAGAAAATTTAGTGCTGGAGAAGATGGAAATCTCAAAAATCTTTTTTTTGTTTTTGTATTTTCGTTTTAAATATTTACATGTATGAATTTATTTCATTTGACAACAGTAGCGTTTTTCCTCATGTTTTAGTAAACTATAGCCACACAAATACATTTTAAATCCGCCCAGAATATGAGTACGACAAATTTCTTCTTCATTTGATTTATTTGCTAGCTTGAAAAATGATGGGAAAATATCTTAACTTTGAGGAGATATTGTCGTACTAATGGTCTTATAATAATATCTAAATTAATGTTCATGCTGCAAATGATTTCAAAAAAATATCATAATCTAGAATGTTACCGGAATAAAATGTTAGGCACTTTGTGATATTCTCTACCTGCTATTGCGAAAACTCACCAGAATACCTTTTTAAAAATAAGTATATATATAATGATGCTTACGTTTCTAATACAATTTGTTTTGAGAAATATTTATCTGCTATATAATATTCGTCTACCCTACCCTTTTTCGCACCCCTGAACTACATTTTTTTTTCTCTAAAAATTTAAAAACATGACAATAAATTTACCCAAAATAATCTACATACGACTTTGAATATATTTTATATTAACAGAGTTTGATATAATCATAGCTTTATTACGATGTTAAAAAAAACTTTTGTCTTTTTTTAAAAAAGTATTTTATTGGAAAATCGGAAAGATAATAATTATTTTTTAAATATTTTTTTATAGAAATGTTATTAATCTCATAAAAATATACAGACACTTTACTTTTCGCAACGTAAAAATAAAAATATATTTCTTTATTAGAAAGAAAATCTTAACCCATCTTTCGCTCTGGTTCTGGTTCTGGTTTGGTACGTTGCTGCATCCATATACTGGCATATCTGCAACGGTTGGGGAAGCGATGCTGCCATCCTAACGGCTAAACAATGATTGTTTATGTTGCACTGTGTTACTCCGAGGCACAGTGAAGCGTTGACTATTGTTCCAAGTGTAATTTCTCATGGGGTTGTCAGAGTTTAAGTCAGTGTCTCTTGCGTGTTTGGCTCTAATTAATCGACCTGGCTTCTGTTGTGTGAGATAATTGTTTGCTGGGATTGCCGACATTAGCCCCATGACCACTTTATAAAAGAATATATATATATACATTTATAAGTGAACATATATATTTTGTAAAAATAGAATGGAGGTGGAATTTGGGTCAGGGAAATGCCGTTGTTAATGTTGTTATGTTTTAGCAGGAGAGCAGCAGTGATTGCGTAGTTAGTAATGGTGTGTTAGTAATAAAGTTCTTTATGTAATAAAGAGACGTTTACTACATGAATCATTGGTTGGTAAGTATGGTTCAATAATGAGTTCAATAGCGCGCAAAATATAATTCCCGATAACTACGCTAAATGATATATATTTTTTTATATAACACAACTGCATTTGGCGCGTAATATTTTCTTTTCGGAAAAATAAAATAGTCTCCATTTAAGTATGGTGTAGTCAATATTCGGATTAAAAAATGGTTGGAAAATCAGAATATTTAATTTAATGGGCGTGAAATAAAAAGTGTGCATTGACGTATCTTAGGGGGGAGTGGTGTAGCAAAAATTAGGATTCTTAAATGTGCGTTTCTTTAGTTCATGTCTTGTCAAATAACTTTAGTAGAAAGCGGAAGTCCACGCATTGCTGTCGCCCATGTTTGGCAGGCTATAACTAGTTACATATAATTCTCTATGTTTGAAAGAAAGTAAGTTTCAAAAGTGAGTTCAATGGAGCGCAAAATATAATTCCCAATAACTCCGCTACACGATTGGGTTTTATTTTTTGTTGTTGAAATAACACAACTTCGATAATATTTTCTTTTCGGAAAATGAAATCGTTTGAAT
The DNA here is from genome assembly GCA_964017045.1 of Omphiscola glabra. NCBI lineage: Eukaryota > Metazoa > Mollusca > Gastropoda > Lymnaeidae > Omphiscola > Omphiscola glabra. Next base: position 16,106,920 of record OZ024804.1, on the reverse strand, counting down.
TTAATTATGGTGTAGTAAATATTTGTTTTAAAATTGGTTTTGACATCAGAATATTAATATAGTTAAAGGGCGTGAAAAAAAAGTGTGCATTGAGTTCATGGAGGGGGTGGTGTACCTGTGGAAGAGCTGTTAAAAAATTGTGATTCTTAAATGTACGTTACTTGCGTTCATGTTTAGTAAAAGGGAAGTTAACGCATTGCTGTCGCCAATGTTTGGCGAGCTATAACTAGTCTATTATATTTATCCACTTTATTTTTAAAAACGGGAAAGGACACATTCAGTTTTTTAAAACACTTTAATTACTTCAATGAAATAAAAGTATTTTTTGCAAATTTTAATTTAGTTCTTATACAGTGTATCTAGATTTTCCTTTTTTGAGTTAAATCAAAAATATAAGTTTATATTGTTTTAAAACGTTCGTTTAAAATATTTAATTTTAATTTCTTAATAAATCAGAATCAAATTCAGAGACTCTAGAAGGTGCAACATTTTGCAGCACGCATTGTGTCGCGGAAAAAGAGAGCTGACCACATCACCCAAGTTCTACGAGAGCTCTATTGTGTTCCTGTGAGTGAGCGCATTGACCACAAGATTCTGTCCTTGGCGTACGGCTGCATAGAAGGCTCTGCACCGGAATGTCTGAACAGCTTTATAAACATGATACCTTAAAGAACCTGCTGTCCTCAACTCAGTCTTTACTGAAAAATCCCAGTGTGGATGAATACAGAAAAAAGTCAGACGGAGTGCGATCTTTTGAAGAGGTAGCGCCAACGTTATGGAAAAGATTACCTCCATCTTTTAGGAGTATTGAAGAGGACAGAAAATCGTTTAGAAAACATTTATAGACTTTTTGTTTAATAGATTTGAGTAAACCAGAGCGCATTGAGCATGCTAAAGTAACATGGATACCAGCGCTATGGAAGTATCCAATCAATCAATCAATGAAAGAAAACGACAGATGTTTGCGTTTTTTCCATAAATGGTATTATGCATAAATGGTAAAACTTTGACTTCAGCATTGATAACAAAAATAATATCTTTACTTTCAAATTAGGATAAAATACTTAAAATATTTATTTAATTGTTGTTTGAAATGTTTTTTTTTCAAATTTACGATAAGAATGCTTAAACATACCCTTAAACTATAAATATATTCAGGTGTATTTTATTTGTATCATGTTAAAATTGATTAGATTTCCGTAAAATAATAGAAAATCACTATAATTGCTTTAAAGACTACCAATTAGTTTTTTTGGCTCTACGGGGTCAGCTTATATATATATGCTAGAATTAAATAAAATAATAATTTAGTTTTCAGATAGTCGAATAACTTATATATATTTAAATATATATATGCTAGAAGTAAATAACTAAAAAATAAGAATATTCTTATCAGGATTTAATTTAACCCTATAACCAATATTTTGAAAGTTATTTTTGATTTTTTATGTCATTGTAATTAAAACTTTAGATGGTTGCTCCGCTATTTTTAAAATAAAAATAATTGTTTAGTTTTCAGTTAGTCGAATAACTTTTTAACTCAACACATTCAAATTAAGATTTGTATCTTTAAAATAAATGGTCATTTTTTTCCACATCTTATGAAATTAAAAAAATGGAACTTAACGTTAAAAAGGGGGACAATAATATTTCAAATCAGTTACGAAATATTTACAAGCAAATCTAAACAACTTGTTACAAAGCAGTTGGTTGCGATAAAAAATAAATGTGAATAAATTTATAAGTCTTACTAGGATGATATTTGAAAAAAAATGTGTATGTTTTGCTAAGTGGATATTTAAATAACTTTTTATGTCTTACTAGGTGAATATTTAAATAAAAATACAAATGCACTACATAATATAAAAGTATTTTGACACATACAAAGATTATCACTTTTTGAGCGAGGCTGCATGACATAAGATGGTCAATTGTTGTGCTTGAGAAATTCTTTAGATTTCTTGTGCTAAATTATTTTAGTTGAAACAAATGTTTGTCTTTTAAGAATATATATTTATGTGTTGTAAATGAATATTTACATTATAATTTAAAAAAGAAAGTTTAAATTTTATTTGGATTTGTAAAAAAAATTATCTTATCCTACGACACATTTTACAAGTGAGTGAGACCTGAAATAGTTTTTTGAATGTGGCTAAAAGAAAAAGTGATTTTTAAATGCTACTTCTAAAAAGGAAATTGCGCTTGATTTGAACCTGTGTTCTATAGCTACTGAACTTAATAATTTTGTGCAGTTAACACAACATTTTGTGACAATCTGTAACATGCTAAAACAAAATACATTAACTCTAGAAGCAGAAAAGCACTGATTAGGAACTTCAACTTTTTTTCTAGCATCCATCCGTCACAATGTGACGATGGGTTAGACTTCGCAGGCCGAAATCCACAAGGCCTGGGATTATTCTTCTCACTCCGAACCGCTGGATAACCCAAGGGAAAATCATGTGGATGATACAGCTTGGCACCAGTGGCGTCACATGAGTTGTCGGAATGTTTAATTGTACCAATGTTTTGTTTTCCGCTTACAGGACTCCATCAGCGGGTTTGATTTCAGAAGTTTCCTTCTCTTAATTTGACGAGTCCCATCCACCCGGGGTGCTGGGGATGTCTTTGCTGGACACGGCTTTAATGGAAATTGAACACCAGACCATCAATTTGAGATGTGCTCAGTTTTGACCATATTGGCCACCCTTCAACTTTATATTCGAATTATATGTCTTGTTATTTTTAAATAATTTTTTTTATTTGACTTTGGTAGTTGGCTTCAGTTAGAATAAATGAAACGTGACACTATGGAATAATTTCAAAGTTTTGTAAAACATAGTTGCCGCCTACTTTTACCACTTTGAGTTGGTTCCAAAATCATGTTTGTTGTTTCTAAACTCGATTCCAGTAAGTTAAGTATGGTTAAATTAAACATAACCAATAATATAGATATTAAAATAAAATGTATACTTTTACTCTCAATTCACGGTGACGTCATGCGATCCACGTTTACTTAGACAAACACAAGCAGAAATGATATGAATGCAGAAATGATATGCACCAACGCAAATTTGCTATTTTCTTTCCGATAATAATATTTTTTTCTTCTTGAACATAACACATGCACGAATTCATTGAATTAAGCCAGCGACTTCAAGATGTTTTGTTTTAATATATTTCTCACAGTTCCTTACATCATGCACGTCACACCTGAGATTATATGACTATCGCCAATTCATCTGTTTATTTTGGTTTCTTCATCCGATTAGGTAAATGAAAGAGATACCACTAGATGTAAATGAAAGAGATAACACTAGTGGTAAATGAAAGAGATAAAACTAGAGGTAAATGAAAGAGATAACACTAGAGGTAAATATAACTAAACTATTTCACGGATTACTTGGAGTTTCTTGGTGCGTGACAGGGTGACGTGGCATACATATCAGGGTGACGTGGCATACATATCAGGGTGACGTGGCATACATATCAGAAACAAATTATTCCTCTAACTAGTCAGGATGAAAGACCGCGGTCAAGGTTTGATTCTCCACCTCAACAACTGAGAGTCATTTGCAAGAAAGACAAAAATAAAAAAATATGTTGACAAAAAGCACAATGACAATAAAATGTTATACGTGTACTTACTTTGTTCCATTAAAAAAATAAAAGTGAACACCAGCCCTGGCCTAAACATGGTAATATTCTTAAAGAGTGAAGCTATCTATCGTGATAAATATGTAATGTTTATAAAGAATGAAGCTATCTATCGTGATAAATATGTAATGTTTATAAAGAATGAAGCTATCTATCGTGATAAATATGTAATAATTATAAAGAATGAAGCTATCTATCGCGATAAATATATCACTGCAAAAAATCTTTACCCATTTAGCGACGCCGATTTAAATAAACAGAACTGGTTTAATTTCATCAAGCGTAATATTATTGTCAAACTATTCTTACTACAGTGGGTTGCTTGTCTATTTAAACCACAACTAAAATATAGTTTTATTGTATTCCCCATTCCTTAGAGATGTGTAAGCTTTACATGCGATAAGCACTGTTTGCACACAATCAGAAGATGTAGGCTACCTGAAACCCTTCTAATTTAATTGTCTGTTTTTAAAGAAACCAAAATAAAAGTTTAAATAGCTGCGATTAATGTTTCTTTACTAGATTTATTTTTTCATTTTCAAAATCATCTTTAGAATGTCTCTATTAATATTTATTGTTTCATAAACTACAAGATCAAATGATTAGATATACTGAAATAAAATAAAGAGCTGACATCAGTTGCTCTAATAAAAGTTAATATGAGTATATTTAATTCACTCATATACCCGTAAAACCATACAAAACTTAATTATTTTTTCCTCCTACCACCAACTCCCATCCATAACATGACCCAATTTCCCCCCAACCAACAACTCCGATCCATAACATGACCCAATTTTCCCCCAACCAACAACTCCGATCCATAACATGACCCACTTTTCACCCAACCAACAACTCCGATCCATAACATGACCCACTTTTCACCCAACCAACAACTCCGATCCATAACATGACCCACTTTTCACCCAACCAATAACTGGCATCAATAACTTGAATCATTTTTCCTTAAACTACCAACTACCCTCAATAAACGATCCTCACTTTCTATGCAACAACCAACTCCACTCCATAACTTAACCAACCTTTCCTCCAACCAACGGAATTTTTGGGTTTGGAGCTATGGGCTGAAAATTGGAAAGAATGTGTTGTCATCGGCAACAAGAAAAAGTGCCAAATTTGAAAGCTCAATAGGTTAACGACAAGTGGGTAAATAATCATTAGCCGCCCAAATATTTTCTGCCAACTAGCCAGCTAGCCAACCAGCCACAAACAAAGGCGAAGTCAATATAGCGTTGAAATAAGACGATTTTAGCCATACCTTGTCTTTGTGAGGTACATGGGGTGTTTTTTGCTTAATTCACTATTGGGGTCTATAAAAAAAGATCATTTTGGCACCCCAACCCTGATGAAAGGGTGCCCGCTCTACCAACCTTTCCGCAATGCTCAGTCCGTCCCAAATATTTTGACCTCTAAATCATACAAAGACTTATATTCATGGTGTTTAGATCAACATTAACTATCCTTAATTAAAATATTAGTTTTCCGAGGTGAACTGTATTTTTAATTATTTTGTGTGTTGTTGACCTTTTGTCTTAGAGCTTTGACATTTCATAACCCGCTTTTGTAGATTGAATTCTTTATTTACTGTTTGTAATAAAGCAAGATTGGGTTGGTTGTGTCTGGATGATTAAAAACATAAAGAAATCGCAAACTTCAGGGAAATTTCTGATTATAAAACAACAAAAAAAATTAATTTCATGATTTTAAGTCGTGTTTGAGAGAGGTAAAATTAGTTGAAGATAAGTTTAAGTTGATTAGTCGGTGGTAAAGAGCAGTATTCGTATGACAAAGATGACATTTTTTTAGAACGTTAAATATTATTTATGCGTAAATTGCCCTAAAAATAACATTAAGTCTTTTAATTTGTACAAATCTAAAGATTCACTTATGTGTAGGTGTAAGCTATGTTATGAAACAGGGCTTTATACATGAATGTTTTAAAATAAGTCATCAAGCATTTGTTGACGTTAGGAACGGCACACATGAGATTGTATGTAATCGTCATTCATTTGCTTATTTCGACTTCTTATTTGACCAGGTAAATGACAGAGATAACACTAGAGTTCATTTAAGTCAACTTGTTTTAAGAAGCTGATAAACTTTTAAAAACTTTTTATTCGCCGATTCGATTTGTATCTACACATTGCTCGCATCTTAATGTTTAAATTAAAGGAGGAAAAGTAATAATTAGCATACATTTTTGAGTAAAAAAAAATATTTCGCTTTTGCACTGAAGGGGTAGTTTTTAGACACTGAAATGTAAAAGATGTAATTATGCTTAAATATTTAGTCTTGTAGCCTCGAGATAATGTTATAATTTAAAATTTTATGCTATACAATGTGCATTTGATATTTTGTTACAAGCCAGTGATCTTGTAAATCGTATTAAAATTAGTTTTAATGCATAGGGACCCCTAGGACGCCGTTCTTTGTTTTAAATTATCATTTGGTTGAAGTATGTGTACAATGGCCCTGGCCAGGGCCCTCAAGGCTTTTGAATAATGTAAGGTACTTTTTTACTTTGGCAAAATTCATCTCTGAGAGGTACCACCTACAGGCTTTATAGACTTTTGCATTGTTGTACAATATCACACAGCTGTACTAGCAATATATTTTAAATAACGTAGAGTAGTTGTTTCACATCCTCGTTCCTGGTTCTTTAAAATTATTAATGTGACATATTTGCTAATATTTCTATGTAGCGTAGACTGTGAAGTTGGAACTCATTGACCCGATTTATAAACTGCTATAGCCGTCTTTCTAATTAAATTGGTTGTTTATGTGACACACGAGTAAGCTATCTGACATTTCAAAATAAACAGAAAATTGTCACGTGTATTTTGATATATTATTGTTTAAAGGTTAACTAGATGAGGCCCCAATGTTCGCCATTTAAGAAGGTTAAATCCATTCATAAATCGAGGCAAAAGTTTAATGTACCTGAAGGATTTGAAATGTTTTAGTGAGTACTGTGAAACCCGAGATTTCTTTCTAAAATCAAGGAAAGAAAACAGAAGAAAAAACACTGCCAGGAAAGTTTAGAAATATGTAAAACAAACTAAAATTTCCATAAATATTTAGATCCCATTGACATTTCCATAATATGTATATCTTCGTTGAGCTGTATAGAACGAGCAGGAGAATTATATATAAATATTTCTTTAAACCTTTTCAAAACTTGTAAAAAAATAAAGAATCTTCTAGATCATAAATATTTTATTACTAAAATATCTTTAAAAATATCGTTACTTAAAACCTCTTCCTTTAAAGATGGAAAAATGCCCCCGGGGGTTGGGGTGGGGCGTGGGGCACCGTTCTACGAGGTGAAGTTTTAATTAGCACTTAGATACATTTTTAAAAGATATAAATTAAAGTTAAATTTTACATGTTGTCCCATTACAATCCGTTTAAAATTAAAAGATATATTGCTAATGTAATGAAAAGGAAACGAGTTTTTCCTCCAACAGTGATGAATTATTATTTTAAATAAAAAATTTCTTAACCTGTTTTTATAACTCCGAAATCTTATACATTACATTTTATTTGTACCAAAATACATTAAAGCGATTTTTAATGTAAAATGTAAACATTACTCGTATATATAATGATATTGAATGAGCGATGATAGGTAAAATATAGGGACTTGTATATTTAATAGCAGACGGCGCAATGGCCTCCCAAAATATACGTAACATGAAATTATCACTGCATAGATCACCGCGAAAATTTATTCGCAAATGGAGAAAACAGGTAGATTTCCATCAAATTGGAAAAAACAACAATTGATTGAATTCCTGAAATACTTTACACTTATGACTGCTTACTATGGGGACATCATTTTACTTTTAAGTAAGATGATTAAGACGAAGTAAAATACTTGGAAGATTATTTTTTTAAAATTATTAATCAAAATAAAATCAGGTCATTTATTGAATTAAAAATTTAAAAAAATAATTTTTGAACAAGAACTTGACAACTGGGTCATCGATAAGGCAGAATTAGTAGAATTGACCGCTCATCTAGGTGATTTCAGAATGCTTCTTCAAGGTGAATACCTAATAATCATTACAATATTTCAAACTGTAACAGCGTTCGAAAAAATACTGAAACTATTTTAATCTCAACAATGTTATGCATTTCGACATTGGAATTGAAGATCCTAGTGCAAAAAAAAAGATTAAGTAACTTTTTTGTCAAAATCTGTCTAAACTGTGACATTTTCTTATCCTGTTAAGCCAAGTGTACTACATAAATTTAAATACATTAAACTGTACCTAATTCTCTTATTTAATTTAGACAAAATAGGAAATGATTACATTTTATAAACGAAATTTTGTGTACTTGTATATCTCATTATGGTTATTTTGTGACATTTAGCACGAAAGTCTTTAATTTAAGAATTTGTTTAAAGATTGCCGGGTAGTTCATCAATCTCTTGATCTGTTTGCGACTCCATTTTCTGTCAACAAAAATATCCATATTACCTGCAAATTTTAAAATGAAAATGCAGAGATCTAGAAACCGATATTCAACTTAAAGAATAATTTGAGCATGACAACGTACCATTTTTTCACATTCATGTCTCATTCATGTCATTGCTATTTTGGGGCACGTACCATTGTCAGCAGCTATTTTCAAGGATGAATGCCACGAACATTAAAACCAGAACAAAAAATATCCGATGAGCACATTTTAAGAACTACTGAGAATGGAAACTATTTCTAAATATCTCAATTATTTTATTTAGCTTTCTTGTCGTTTACTTTATTAAAATACTAGTGAGTACCCGGTAAGCGTTGCAATGCCACATAAAGAAAAAAGTGTTTGTTTTTTAACTATATTTTTTTTGAAGTAGTTTTATAGAGGCAATATTTTTCTCCCGCACAAGAATAATTTAGAAGTTTTTTTTCACGCGTGAGCAGGCCATATACAGCTGTACATGGAAAAGAATGGATGCTCAAAATTTCATCCAAACACTTGTAGTGATTGATCCACTCATGGAATTGCTCTGTTTCAAATTATATTTATATAACTGATATAAGAAGAAAAAGAATTCAGAAAACTTTTGGGGCGGGCAAGTAACCATAGTTTTATCGTTATTTGATGGGTGGTATAGGAACGCAAACGGATATTATATTTATAAAGATCAAATAAGAAAAAAAAAATTTTTTGGCCCCTGGCCCAAATCTTAATATTGTAAAACTAGTTATAGCCCGCCAATCTACTAAAGTTACTTGATAAAACATGAACATTTAAGAATCCTAATTTTTGCGACACTCTTTCCAACATGATACGTCACTGCACTTTTTTTATTTCACACTCATGAACAATATATATAAGAATAAGCTATTCTGACATAACGCTTAAGAACCGAACATATTTTGATACGTTCGCACTCTTAAAAACAATCATATTTATTTTCAATTATTTTTACGGAAATCGAATAAATTTATATGCGCAAAAAAATTATATTTCTGCTTTTATTTAGCAAAGTTTAAGTATTAATATTATAAAATATAAAAACATTTAAAGAAACAACTAAGGAACTATCTTAAGCATTTTATATGCGTTTCAAAGTTATGCACAAAAAAAATTAAATAAAAAAAATATGATCAAAGAATTACACATTAATCACATTTATCAGGAAAACCTAAACATCAGTTGTTATTATTGCGTTCTTTAGTGCGTTGTCAATAATGCGAAATAAAAATAAAATTAATTAGTTGATAATAATCACGCAAATGACGTCATAGTGCAAATTGCCTATTTACCCAAAGCTAAAAGTTCTCTGATTTAATAAAAGAGCGTGACAATACTGAATTAATTGCTTTTTAAATTGCTAAACTTAAATACACATTTAGCTTTGTATTTTTAACATTTAATAAGGTTTTACTTTTTATTTATTCCAAAATAAACTTTTATGAAATTGATAAAGTAGTAAAAACTCTAAATCTAAAAATAATTTTAATAAGAATATGTCAATAATTCAATTGCTGCAGCAAAACTACAAAGCCGAATAGCATTTTAATGCACTTATCAATCATCTAAATTAGAACAAAGGAATAAAATTCTTTTTGCGTAAGTAAAGGGATTACAATCCAGTGGATGATTAATTTTTATTTTTTTAACTCAGTGTCGGTTGGGGGGGGGGGATCAATACGATACATTCATTTAGCCCAATGCAGAACAAGATACGCCTCAGAATGAATTTGATAAATAATTAACCTTCTTTGATACATAATATATATCTTGGGTAGGAAATTGAGTTTATACATTTTTTCTTGAATGACAATATCTTTCAATCCAATGACATTACAGTTGTAAAAAATAGATGCTATATTCTCATTTTACATATGAACATATGTTTACAAATTAAGAAAATCAATGACGTTAACAAAACGTAAATATATTTACATAATTATATCCATGAATATAAAAACCCAATCATTTTACACAAGCAAAAATTTAATTTTCAAAATAGAGATTTTATTAGATAAAAAGATAGACAGGAAGACAGACAGACAGACATAAATATAAACAGACAAATAGACAGATATATAGATGATATATATATATATATATAGATAGATAGATAGATAGCGAGATGGATATAGAGAGAGATAGATTGTTAGATTTATAGGTAGACAGACAGACTGGTAGAGAGAGAGACAAACATAGACAGATAGAGAGAGAGATAGAGAAAGAGATAGAAAGATAGATAGTGATAGATAGATAGATAGATAGATAAATAAATGGATCGATAGATAGATAGATGGATATATATATATATATATATATATAGATAGATAGATAGATAGATAGAGAGATAAATAGATAGATAGATAGAAAGATAGATAGATAGATAGATAGATAGATAGACAGATAGATAGATAGATAGATAGATAGATAGATGATAGAGGGATGGATGGATGGATGGATGGATGGACGGACTGACGGACGGACGGACATAACTACATACATACATACATACATACATACATACATACATACATACAGACAGAATTCATCCTTGAATAGTTGAGAAAAAGTTATCTTTATTCGGTAAACAATATCTATACATATATAAAAATTAATGTATGTATGGGTTTAAGTCCATAATGCGCTTCTATACCATGAATCCAAAAGAGATTAACATTTCGTTACTTGTTGTACACACGCCCGCAAATGTTTCTGAATGATTACACACATTTTACAATATTCCGTTTTGGGACTGTGGCCCTAAATTCACCCCCCCCCCCAAATTTTTATGAGCTAAAGATAATTTCCATATGCGTTCCTATACCAATCACCTGATTGCGATAAAACGTTTGTAAGTTGTTATGCGCAGGAAAGATTTTTGAATTTGCTTATCTATTTTGAAATATTACTAAATTATATTTTTGTTTTATGAGCTATACAAATAACTGCATGGGTGGATCAATGGCTACAAGTGTGTGGAATAAATTTTGAAAATCCATGCTTCTCACGTGTCGAAAAACTTCTAATTTATATGTGTACACAGCAGACTGAAAAAACAATAAATATTTTCTATTTAAAAATATCTTTAAAACTTATTTAAAACACAAACACTTTTTCATTGAGTGGCATTGCAACGCATGCCGTGTTCTCGCTAGTATTAAATATTCTGATGCCCCAACCAATTTTAAACCAAATATTTTTTGTACCGTACTTATAAGACGATTTCATTTTCCCGAAAAGAAAATATTACCTGCCAAACGCAGTTGTGTTATATATATATACATATATATAAAATATATCATTTAGCGTAGTTATCCGGAAGTATATTTTGCTCGCCATTGAACTCATTATTTAACCATAATTTCTTTCAAAAATTTAGAATTATTTGCCTATACTCTAAATACCAAATACGCTGATTAGGAAGCAGTCCTCGAGTCACCCCAGAAGCGTAATATATATAAGAGATATAGTTCAGGGGCGTGCAAAAAAGTGTGGTTGCGATCCTTAGTGAGGGTTGGGGGGAAACACTAATGAAACACTATTCCTATAAAGTGCGGTACTTGTATGCATGTTTTATTTACTTTTCAGCCCCACACACCATTGTTCGATATTAAATCTTATAAAGGATTTATACATTCTTATCACAAAAAAAAATATCATATCCAAGATATTCAGAATTCTTGACATACTTCAATTTCCGTAATCAAACTAATTATATTTCCTTTCCAACTCCCTCCTATTGTATTTTTATAAAAATCATGTTCATCATTGATCTGCGTTCCTTTTCTTTACTGTTAAAACCTTTCAAACCAAACGTCCGTTGATGTTTTGTGGTCTTGCATGTTTCTCACAGACTTGTGAGTCATATTTCACATTATTTAAACGTAAAAGCAGACAATGCAGAATAAATGTATAAAGTAGTAGATTGCAAATAAATTTTAGCAGAGATCATTTATGGTTCGAATTTTCCTTGTTACTGCTGGCAGGGTGTAAATGATATGATTCAATTCAGAGTTGATTGGAATGACAAATACAGCAGACCAAGAGTATGCTTCGTTACCGAACATGTAGCCACCAAGTGACATGAAACCCATTATGCCAATTGGAAACCAGCACAAAAAATCTAAAATAGCAACAAAGGCCAGATTCTTTGCTATAGAAATATCATTAGATCTGCTCTTGGGTATTATAGAGTCTGTAAGCATTTTATTTTTAGAAAACCAAATAAAAACTAAATTCTGATCAACTAAGATTATCAAAACTGTAACGAAGTTGAGAAGAATTAACAAGCAAAATGAATACAGCCAAACATTATGTGCTACAATATTTAGTGGCAAGGCCAAACACATGCTGTAAGATGAGTGTATATCCAAGTCATGTGGAAGAGTAGGGATCAATGCTAAGAAAAGGCTAACAGACCAAGCGATCACTACGGCACAAGTTTTACCCTGGCTTGAGAACCTGTGCTCACCAAATAGATATCGCATTATTAAATATCTTTCAATGGTAATAAGACATAGGCAGATTTCCATAATTAAATCAGACACACCAAGACAAGTCACAAAAAGTCCATAAGCTTTCTTTAAAATTTCTTTGTCCCAAACTAGTCTATAGACTACAGAAACAAATTTCCTATAAATGCTACGCTACCAATAAACCATAAAACTATTCTCTTGTTTGGGTCACCAATAAGGTAATTACATTAAGATAAAAGTGGACCTGGTGGAGCATAACATTTATCTTGAGGAATGTTTGGACCAGTCACTTGTGGACAGCACAATTTATAGTCTTTAACAAATAAAGCTGATTGAATGGACAAACCTTGAAAGAAATCGGATTGAATTTGTTGTAGAAAGGTTTCTCTTAAATCAAGGATGTCTAAACTAAAATATGATGGCAATCCTGTTGAATAAAAGTCTCTTATTTTTGTTTTTCTTAAATTAATATTTTAAGTATACCAATTTATCAAACGCCTTTAAAGGAATTATATCTACATTTTTATACGACAAATCTATAGTTTCTAATAATTTTGGAAATTGTGTTTTGTAATGGATTTTGAGATTGAGATTGTGAGAAACATTTAAATATCTGAGTATTTTCATTGAACATATCAATACAAAATCTTTACTTGTTAGGTTATTAAAACTAAGATCAAGAATTATAAGCTGAGAAATGTCCCATTCTCGGAAATATGCATGCATGTTATCTATATAACAGTAAGGAGCTCGTCACTCTAATTAATGCTCTAATAGAGAAAGTAAAGGGGCTTTTCGTGCTTCTATTTTATATTTACATAAGAACTTGAAAATATCTACTGTTTGATTAACTATATTGAAAATGTGTGATGGTTTATTTCAAATAATTTTCTTAATATTACCAGAAAAACATTGAAATCCTTCTTTACAAACAGAGTCACATTCGATTTCCATGGAGATCTTTCAAGTAATCAAAAAAATTAACATAAGTGCATGTACTTTTGAGAGACGATTTCACTTCCACATTACAAACAAGAAGACCACTATAAACGATTTTCTCAAATTTTTGTGATAAGCATGGTGCATAGAACAATTTTACGTCTCCTAAAAATAAGCAAATTTTGCCATATCATTCAAGAAAATTAGTTGAACAAACTTCTTTTGTACAATAGCCTTTTCTGGACAAGGAGAGACATTTAAATTCATGAGAAATATTACAAAATTGATTCGTGAAACTCTTATTAGCACTGACATACTCTATGTTCCTAAAGTTTGGTTTTTTTGAAAAATTAATTAGCAGTTCTTTAAATTTCGTAAAATTGGATATTGAAAAACGATTAGCGCAAACCATTTCTTCGTTCTCATACAAATTTTTATAGTTTTGAATTTTTAAAAATGTATTATGATACACTCCCCTATTGTACTGTGTATTTTCGTTTCCCTTATGTGAAAAACTTAATTTGTGTTTTGTAATCCTTTTATACGTCCACTTGTATTTTTAGTAATGCAGTTCAAGTATTCTGTAACAAATCGAAGTTTGTAGATATATTGAACCATCACAAAATGATTGTCTGTAATTATAATCTGAGTGGCGCATTAGTACGTGTTTACAAAAGCTTCCAGAATAGATATTTGTAGGACAATTAATCTGTTTTACTTCCAAAGATGATTTTATTTTTATGTCTAAATGCTCTGGAATGTTAATTGTTTTTTTATCAACCACATGAAATAACCTTTTGGTAGTAAAGTTATTTGCCCGTGTATAAATGTGTCATACGCGAGATTAAATACTGAAATTTCTTTTGTTTTGTGGGGAGATACGTCACTTTCACAAAATTGTATAGTGTCAAATGTTTCGTCATATTTTAATTCTAAACATTGGTCAACATACTCTGAATATGTGTCTATTATGGTCTCACTTGACATTCTCGATTGGCCACCAAGTGTTGTTTTAAGATGAGGTGCGTATGTATAGCTCCAAACTTTACAGGTTAGAACACGAAGTTTGGCACTTTTCAGATCTGTGTTTATCATACTCCAGGCTGGAATTAAGTTAACAAATGTTAAAGCTTTAAAAGATGTAGCCCTTTTAGTCTTTTAATTATAGCAGACCTAAAATAAGTGTATTCTTCATGAGAAGTTACTTTAATCAATCTGAACGCTTTTCCACATTTAGTCTCTGCCTCAAAATATTTACTACTAGCTAAATTATTTCCTAAGAAATAACATTTTCTATATTTTTTATTCGAGCTTATGTAATTAAAAGTATCAGGTCTACAAGTCTCACAAATTGTTTAGATGGCATCTCTAAAAAGAAACTTATTCCGACTTATATACAGAAAATATTTTTTCTTCGTGTTTGAAGCATCATTGGCTAGAATAATAAAAAGCTTTATTATCTCCTTGTCTTGATCTTGCAGCAACTCAATCTGTTCTGTAAAACGTTGGTCAAATTGAAAGGTCCCCAGCCTCTTTATAAAGTATAACAAGAGACAATTTTTTAGAACCTTGCCTACTGCAATAAAAACCCACTGGAGTTGCATCGAATATATCATCCGCTGACAAGTCGCTGGGGCAGTCAATATGAGATTATTTTTCCATGTTGGTGATAATTTCATCAGAAGTTGTTTCATCGAATCGTTTTATTACTTTAATCCCTGGTGCAAGAGTTTTGCCTCTGCGTGGCGCACTGGCCTAGTACAGTATTGAAATTCAACGTTCCCTTATCACGGCAGTCATAGACCACCAAGATGTCATACTCATCTGTCCAGCAATCGTTTACAGTGATATCCATACACATTAATGGCAATAGTTACATACAAGATAAAAGTAAATTGCAAACTTTTTCAAACAAACTAATATACTTGTGTGCATTATCTTAACCACAAATATAAAAACTAATATTTATCTAATTATGCATGTATGTATGGCAGTAAAACTGTGATCTATAGGCTTTCAAAAGAAAATTCACGCCAGAAGTCAGCATTCTTTTCTTAATTTTAACAATGAGTAAAACATAACTGAAGATGTATTTTACAAATTTTAAAAATAAACTTAAGTGGAAAAAAATGATCTTGTAGTTTGAAAATTGTGTTAAAAATTTTAATATTGCTTGACGAAAGACTGCTTTCTGAACTTAATAACTTAGAGCAGTTATCAAGATTTTGCTGGGCCTAGCTTATAGGCGCATTTTGGAACACTCTGTGAATTGCTGAAAAATATTTTTAAAAAATAAATATAAAATTTATTATTAGAGTTACTGACAAAATAGCCTGACTTCTTCGCTAATTTGAGACGTTTTATTAAAACTTGCAATAGGCCTCTTTCTTTCATTTAATCTTCATTGAACTTCCGTTACACGTTTTAAGATATTTCATGTGATTCTATATACAACGCTGTTCTGTCTTACATATGTTATAACGCACTACAATTTTATGATTATAACATATATCCACACATACATTTAGTTTTTGAGTAATCAAAATAGTACAGATGTGTGACTTCAACTTTACATTGAAATAACACGTCTTGTTTTTCGCTTTAGTATATCGCTGAAGTTAAAAGATGATGATACATTTCATTGAGTACTTTCTTGGTCATAGTGATGCGGTCAGATAATAAAATTGTCGTCTAAATAACAAAGATCCAATAGTGTGGACACGGGATGATTCTCAACGATAACGACAGAGAGTCATTGCAAGAAAGACAAACAGAACTCTCCATCTAAATCTTTATACACTTCTGTAACGCAGATTTTAAGTTTAACGTGATCACAGAACTGGAAACAAATTTAACTAATCCATTATTTTAAATCAATCTTATTGGAGTTTCTTGCTTGTCTGTTTTTGAGCCAAACTTATATATTTAAAAAAATAATAATAATTAAAAAAAACGTTTTAAAGAAAGTTTTAGATCAGAAACCAATAAAGGAAGAAAATAAATTTAGATTTCTTCAATTGCATTATTGAAAGAATGACAGCAGACATGTAGTATCACACTCTATGCAGCCAAAGGTTTTGGATTGAAAGTAGAAGTATCGTAAATATTGTTTTAAATATTTTTTTTCCCAAGACTTTCTTTCTTACTGGATTTTTTATAATTATTTTAAAAATTATTTTCTAAATTTTAGTTGTTTAAACTCGTTTTAAATAGTTTTTAACTAAAAAAAACTTTGGTACTTTTGAGTGTTAAAAATTTAATTTGTATATTATCGACACAAGACGTATTAGCTTTTTCAAAAAGTCCCCAAAATCCTACAGCTCTCATATATTATTCCATACACCCACTTAATTTTTTATCCCGCCATTCAATCAACGAATGAGACGAAATGTTGACAAAACACAGATTCGACCTAAGTCGAGATTGGTATTGTGAGTAAGGGGAAAGTCTTAAATATAAACTTTATTGGAATTCACACAGTGTGACGTAAAATGTCAACATGTTATAAGCACTTTTGGCAACCAATCAGATGAAGGAGGATATGTGATACCCTTATGAGTTAATTGTGGGTATGTAAAGAAAAGTAGAATATCAGATTACATGGCTAAAATTATGATTTAAAATGTACTTTGTTAATTTCTGACTATCGTGGTTTCTCGTTTCCTTACCATCAGGAATTGCAAACCATCTTTAGAATGTCTCTCCTTATATTTGTCGTTTCCTAAACAACAGAATCTAATCAAATGATTACATCGGTTTGGACATATGTTAATCAGGAGCCACCAAGAAATTAAAAAAAAATGTTAACATTTTGTTAACCCCCTACCTCAATTCCATTCCGTAACATCATACAACCTTTAACTTACCTCACTCTTCATCCAACCTCCACCTCCCATCCTGTTCAGAGCAGATATCTATGACTAAACTTTACTGTTCATCCAAACACAACTTTCAAGGCTTTCCATTTCTAATAATTCGACTCCTGCATGATATTAGGTATTATATTTATGATGAGTAAATTAAATGAAGCAAATGACTTTAAATATTATTTATATCAATTATATTAGCTCAATTGTAATTTTAATATATGATTGTCTTGTTGATCTTTTTCTCACATCTTTGACATTTTCCACATCACTCTGTTATAGATTGAATCCTCTTTCCTCCTTGTGTTTGATAAAAGAGTTATTAGTTTGTTGTGTTTGAATGATTGAAAACAAAAGTGATCAAAAATGTCCGGCAATGTCTGATTATAAAACAAGAAAGTTTAATTTCATGATTTTAAGTCATGTTTGGGAAAGGTAAAGCTAGTTTAAGATACGTTAGAGTTAACTAGTCAGTGGTAAAGAGCAGTATTTGTGTAACAGTGATACATTTTTCTAGAGCGTTGACACAATTTTTGCATCCACGGCACAAGACAACCGTTTGGTTTTTAATTTTTCCATTTACTTTGATTTACTTAATACTAAGCCATATTATACAATGTTGCTTAATACACGAATACATTGAAAAAAGTCTCCAAACTACAAAATGATTGGTTCATCGATTGCAGACATTAATTTACGTAATGAATGGCACACCTGAGATTGTATGACATCCTCGATTTATCTGATTATTTTGACCTCCATATTACTTGATCAGGTAAACGACAGAGGTCACAAGAGAGTCCATTTAACTAAACTAGTTTTAGAAGCTGATAAACATATTCAACTAATCTGAAGACATATTGATAGCTTAGTTTTCTTTGCACCTTTATTGTTAAATTAAAAGGGTAAAAGCAATTATTGCTGGTGCACTGAAGGCTGAGTATGCATTTGTGTTGTTGCATGATATCAGACATCAATACTAGCAATGAATTTTAACTACACAAATATCCCACTTCATTGTTTCAAAAATTCTTGTGACATACTTGTTAATATTATTATGTATCGTAGGCTGGGAAGCGGCAAAGCAAACCCGATAAACATATATATGCAGTAAGCTTTTAAAGGAGGTAAGCTTCTTGTCATTTGGAAATAAATTAGCGGCATGTCAACATTGGGATAGTTGTGATTCCACTTAAACTGCCATCACCTTGGTCACATTATTTGTCAGATTGTTTATTCAAAATAAATGAAGGACACAAAAAAATGATAATATTTCGACAGTTCAACGAATGAAGATTCTACATATAATAAATTGATCTATTTTTGACTATTTATTCTGTCTTTGTTTTGTGATTTCTTGTGCGCAAGTTGAGGAATTATAAAATACATCGTATGAACCATGACCATGTCAGAATCGTTTATCGTCATTAAAAATGCCAAAAGTTATATGTCAAAAAACTCTATAATCTGATCGCAACAAATACAATGGGCTATTGATATATTTCATTTTAAATTCGCTAATTCTCCTGTAAAGTCGGAGACACCTTTGAGAAGAAAATTATTTTTAAAAAAAACATCAAATTTGTCATCAATGTATAAAAAGCATACTTATTAGTACTGAAATTCTTCAACGCCTGAGTGCTTTTGTCAAAGGGCAATACCTCCACCCACCATGTATTCCATGTATATAAAAGGAAGTTATTAGGGGCAATTTTTTTCTTCTGGATAATGGGTCTCTCAAAAGGGGAGAAAGTACTTATATTTGATCAATATTTAATCTCATACGTAAGTGGTCGTGAAAAATGAAAAGGAGCGTGTTTGAACAATTAAGAAATTTAAAGAAACAGCACCAATAACATAGTGGTATCTATTGTTACGAAAGTTAACAATTGTAGAATATTAGTCTATCAATGGATTGGGAAGTCTGATCGACAAGTAGGCGATTGCTACTTTTGTCGGAGAAAATATATTTCTATAAAGATTAAGCCCTTTAAATATTTGGCCAACATTTTTTCCCAATTAACAATTATGGCTTTGATTTCTGGCTATATTCAAGCGTTGTCGAGCCTGCATCCTTCATGAAAATACATGTATGTCCTTAAAATATCGGTGAAAGGATCTATTATAATGTCTGCTTAAGGGTGCTGTAGCTTTGAAGGGGCGAATGCAGCACCTTCCAGAAAATACGTGAGTGATTCTCATTTATCTAAGTAGTAAATTGTCGACTAGAATTTGCACTCCCGATGACACAGTACACTTCAAGACTTTCGAAATTTAAAACATCTTTCTACGTTTTAACTCAACTCTTTCGACATTGCTCTGCCAACTTATTAAAGACGGTTCCCTTTAACGACCACTCACTTATGAGCAAACATATTGCTCAGTTATAAATACTTTGATCAAACTAATACCATCAAAAAAGCATAAAATTACCCACTTTTAACTACTTGAAACACTTTGGCTTTATGCACCGTTGACAAACCAAAGCTAGGTTAAAATGCGGGATTTTCAGTACTGTTAATCTTAGCATATACTGACTTCTAAATTTATTTCTAACAAACATTTTTCCTAAAATTAATTATTGACTGATTATAGCGGTGGTAGAACACATTTGTAAGCAATTTGCGTAAGAAAATATTGTTTAATGAGATATTAAGTGAAGTTTGGTGCACGTTTACCTATGTTTGTACTTACTAAGAGAAAAAAGTTATAGTTAAGTGAATGCGTTTTTAATTATATTTGTCTCTCACTCTATTCTTAGCACTTGTAGCACAAATCAGTGATACGTAAGTTTTGATCTATTTATGAAATGCTAGAATAAGGGAAAAGTTAGACTATTAAAAAGTATTGTATTCAAAATGTTTCATGTTTACTTCTGTGCATATACTATATATTTTTGTAAAGTTCATTTAACACATATGGCTTTCTCAATTCTTTCTTTTTTTCATTCTTTTTCCTTCCAACTCTATTTCTTCCTTTCTCGTTTTCTTCCCGTTTTTGTCTTTCGTACTTTTTCTTCTTTTCTGTCCGCTGTTTTCAGTGTCAGCAAATAAAGGAAGTCTTTTGTGTGAGAAGTGCGTACATTAAGTGAACGAATCTTAGGAGCACTAGAGGATATACGCTTTTCTGCGTCACATAAACCAGTGCAAACATGAGGAGAATGGCAGTTTTTATCCTGTTGTGTTGAGACTGAAAAGATTTACAAAATTTTCGATTGATTTTCGAATGTAAGTAGATATTATTTTTTTGAAACCTCACCAAAAACCCGTTTGATGTGGGTGTGTGATGGGGGGGGGGGGGAATACAAATTCGTGAGTCTGTGAAATTTTTTAAAGTATCGCTTGGAAACTAAAACTTGTAAATTTGATTACAAAAATGTTGAAATTCTTTGGAAAGTGACTCGGATTGACATTCAAGATCGGGGTGGGAAGTTTGGGTGGGGAACAGAACACGAGGGTTCTGAAGGCTCCTAAGTGAAGGCAGGGAAGTTATCTTGGCAGAATGAGCCCTTTGTGGTTCTGTGCTTTCATGGTTTTCCAACAGAAGAAGCAAAAAAATAAAACGTTAGAAGCATCGTTTTGAGATCACAGAAAAATCACAGGCACGAAGAGAAAACGTTTTTGATTCTCATCAACAGAGGTGACAACCGCAAATGCCTGCGCAATCGTTAGCCCGAAGAAGCCCGACGACGAAATAAAACCTAATTTCACCAAAACAGGTGACAACTGAAAGCACCTGCGAAATCGTGAGCTCGAAAAATTGCAGACGCCATTATGTCAGCGCTTAAGGCCAAGAGCGACGAAGACATCATATCCGAAAAAAGACATTTTTTTTTAAAGAGACTAGCGTTGTTACACACAAGTGTGGTCCATTGATTGAAATATGCCAATATGCTGTTCCCGCAAAAGAAAAGCCAAACAGATTGTAATACCCCGAATTCATCTGGACACTGCTCTCCGAGTGTGTGTTGTGATTTTGGGACTGTGAACGATGTTAATATAACGATTACATGAGAGGTTGAAGGTATATAAGGGGAGTTAACTATTTGTGACGAGAGCGGGCTGTTTTATTGTTCAAGAACCTGGCAGAGTGAACGATCTGAGAGGAGAGGGAGAACTTGTAACGAGAGCTGATGTATGATTATTCGCTCTAAAATGGATTGACGTTTTGGTAGCTGTGTTTGGAGTGCAAGCTGTGAATATCAACTTGTGCATTGATACTATGTCAGATGACTAATATGTATTGTCATCAGATCTGGAATAAAGTATTGTAGTGTACTCTGGACCGTGTTGTCGTCTTCGTACCAGAGAGAGAGACAGTTATTTGTAGTGTAATAAAGAAGACCTAAGACCTGGACAACTCAAATATTTCTGATATGAGCCGGAGGGTTCATAAATGTACCAGAATGTTTGACACGAGCCATACCCATGTTTTGCAAGAACTTAATATTGTAAAACGACGTCAAAATCAACGTACAAAGATGAGACACATACGTCTTCAAGGTACATGAACCTTAATAAATATAATCAGGGGAAGATTTTAAAAATCTAGTAGCAAGTCATCAAACTTAACTACCCTTAACTTTGTTTTTTCTTTCCTTTTATAGACAATAACAATTTAACAACTATAAAAATTAACACTTTAAAACAGTTTTATTTGGTTCATGATGTAATTGTAATTAAATTAATTTCTTATATCCATTTTTTCCGGGATAAGCCAGAAATCGAAAACTTTAATCCCATTTTTCCTTGATAAACAATACCCCAGGAGATGAGGACCATGCCATTACTTGGTGCTGAGAGAACCCTTGTCATTACTTGATGCTGTGAGGATCCTTGTCATTACTTGTTGCTATGAAGACCCTTTACACAAGTGATGCTGTGAGGACCCTTGTCATGACTTGAGGCTGTGAGAATTCTCTCATTACTTGATGCTGAGAAAAGCCTTGTCATTATTTGATGCTGTGAGAACCCTTGTCATTACTCGAGGCTGTGAGGACCCTTGTCATTACTTGATGCTGTGAGAACCATTGTTATATCTTGATGCTGTGAGGGCCCTTGTCATTAATTGACGCTGTGAGGACCCTTGTCATTACTTGATGCTGAGAAAACCCTTGTCATTACTTGATGCTGTGAGAACCCTTGTCATTACTCGAGGCTGTGAGGACCCTTGTCATTCATTGATGCTGTCAGGACAATTGTCATTACTTGATGCTGTGAGAGCCCCTGTCAATACTTGATGCTGTGAGGACCCTTGTCATCACTTGATGCTGTGAGGTCCTGTCATTACTTGATGCTATGAGGATCCTTGTCATTACTTGATGCTGTGAGGACCCTTGTCATTATTTGATGCTGAGAGAAACCTTGTCATTACTTGATTCTGTGAGAGCATTTGTCATTACTCGATGATGTGAAGGCCCTTGTCATTACTTGATGCTGTGAGAGCCCCTGTCAATACTTGATGCTGTGAGGACCCTTGTCATGACTTGATGCTGTGAGGTCCTGTCATTACTTGATGCTATGAGGACCCTTGTCATAACTTGATGATGTGAGAACCCTTGTCATTACTTGATGCTATGAGGACCCTTGTCATAACTTGATGATGTGAGAACCCTTGTCATTACTTGATGCTATGAGGACCATTGACATTACTTGATACTTTCAATTCCCACTCAGCTTTTTTTTTTTTATTCTAACTAGCTTTAGTTCACTGTTTCTTCTCCAACCACCCGACCTCGTGTGGTCCTTCAGTCGAAAAATTGGTTTGTTTTGTAGTGTTTTCTTTAAGGTTTCAAATTCCCTGTTGAGTTTATTTCATATTGCTACAGTCTAAACACTGTTCTCCCCGTTATGTATGATAAAAATCCATTTATTTTATTCAATAAAAGAATCTTCTTTTTTTACACTTTACATATTCTTTTTTAGCAATAAATAAAATATATGTAACCGAAAAAACATTTACAATTATAAAAATGTAAACAAACGACATCTAAAGTATATCTCTAGGGTAGAAATCAGCCATCCTAGTGAAGATGATGACTTAACCAGTAATTATTTAGATTTGGTAACTGCTGGGGGGAGCAAGAAGGTAAATTCATGCAGACTATGGAACAAAATATTTGTATTATATATTTTTCCTGACTTTAGGAGAAAGGATTCGCCGTGATCGAGCTGATCTTAACGGAATTGGATATATTGATATCTTTATCAAAAATTTAAACGAACCTTTGCCTTGTTTTTTTAAATATACATTATCAGAAAATTGTAAAACAAAGAATTCTTTTATCTAAAGAAGAATCGCACAAAAACATTTTTCACGTGTATATCAGACTAGAGTGGGTTTTTAAAAAAAAAAAGATAGTTAAATTAATAAAAAATACACACCCACTTTACTGTTAGCAAAGTAAAAACAAACAAATATTTCAATTTTTTGAAAGTAAATATTAACCCATATGCACTTTTAAAAATTAAATTTTCAAGTGTGTAAAATGATAGGGTTTTGATATTCACGGGTAGACTTAAGTAAATGTACCCATGTTTCGTTAACATCATTGATTTTCATAATTAATTGGTATAAATATTTTTATTTGAAAACAGAGAATGTAATAGACATTTTTTTCACAAATGTAATAACATATGATTTAAATATATTGTCATCCACGCAAAAACATACAAAACGTATTTCTTACCTGCGATATTCATGTACGTCAAAAGGTTATTTATTTATCAAATTCATTCCTTTATCTTGAGACGTATCTTGTGCTTTAAGTATTTATCACCCCTCTCCCCCCCCCCCCCCCCCGACCTTAATAAAATTAATAAAGTCTTACAACAGATTGTAATACCCTTCATACGCAATCAGAAATTGTGTGCACTTCATATAGTTTGTTCTTATTTAGATGAGATATAAGTGCATTATTGAATGCTATAAGGCTATAGAGTTTCGCTGCTTTGATTGACATAAACGGCATTTCCTTATTAAAAGTATATCTAAAGGTTAAGTTTTTATTATGTTATAAATTTGATAAAGTATATTTTGGAATGAAAAAGAAAGTAGAACTTATTAATTTAATTAAAGCAGCAAAAACCTATTAAATTATTTAAATTTAAAAATACAAAGCTAACATTTTTGTGTGTTTTATTAACAATTTAAAAAGCAATTAATTATATTGATTAATTTTACTTTTAAGAAGGGGAGAATAGAATACATAATCAGCTATGACGTCATTATCACGTTTTTTTAGGAAAACATCTTTTAAATTTTATTTCACAATACTAAAAACGAACTAAAAACGCACTAAAAACAATTGATGTTTGGGTTTTCACGATAAATGTGATTACGGATTCATTCTTTGATCATATTTTTAAAAACATATTTTGTTCATAACTTTCAAACGCATATAAAGTGCGTCCGCGGCAGCGCCCCTCGGGCAACTTGGGGACGTCCACATGGGGTTTGCCTCTTCGTGGCGTGGCGGACTAGTAGGGTGGATTCGTTCACCCGAAGCAAAAAGCCCCGGCCAAACGCATGACTCGCAACGCAACGGGAGAAGCAATGTCTAAAATGATTACTTGTTGCCGTTGATGGATATGAGGTAGAGGCGGCGAATGCGTATACCGATGATTTTAGCTACGCGGCCGTGAGAAAGCCGCTCCTAGGCAAACTTTTCGTCCCACCTTAACGTCCCGACCGAAAGACTCCCTGGGCGGTGGGGGGGGGATGGTAACGCAACACCATCCCTCCGGAGTGGAACCAAAGCCGTCCTGACTCCCGGAGAGTGGACCGTGAAAGCTTTAAACGCAGCGTTTTTGGTCGACCGGACGCCCCCTAGGTCAGGGGGGGGGTGTTTCACAGCGCGCCGCCGCATGGTCTGTCGGCGGGGAGTCTCGGCACCTGGCCCGTGTGGGTGAGTGCCGGGGGCGCATTAAGAGCTCGCGCTCGACGGCCCACCGACGCCATCTCGATTGTGACGTTATTAGTGAGTTAATAAGTTTGTTTTTTTTCGGACAGAAACGTTACTATTTTGTAATAAAAAATATTTTGTTGACATTTTTAAATACATAATTTGGTCGGGTTCTTTCCATGTAAGCTTTTTATAAATGGTGACACCTAGGTACTTACATGCTTTTATTTTCTCTATACTATGACTTTTATTGTAAGACTGCAATGGACTACGATTAGTCGATTGTTTTGTCACGTGATACGTGTAAAAACAAGTAATACTTCCGGTAGGCTGTCTGCAACACACTAGTCGCTCACACATTTTTCTTCAAACAACTTTCTTCCTTTAATCATAACTGAATTATAATTATTGTCACATTTATGAATGTCATTTTTAAAAAAAACGCGTGTATTCAAGAATATTTTGAAAAGTAAAATTTTAATTAACACTGGGGAAGCGCTGATGGAGACAAACATTTTGCTTTAGAATTAATGATAATGGCAATGGCTGATCAGCTGTTTATCTGTTGTTATGTGTTGTTATGTGTAGCAGAAAGCCTACTAATGGCTGGTACGTATCACGTGACAAAACAAGGAAGTGACTAATCGTAGTCCATTGGGTGTTTCCTTTCCGACAATTGACAACTATTTGTATTGTTTATTTAGAAATTCAACTTAAGAATATTTTCATCGCTCAAACTGATAAGGCTTGTAACTAATTTGTGATATAAGTATATTTCAGATAGCATTAAGTTTGGGGAAAATGCCAAGAACATTTTTAATTCATAACAGAGTATCTATGGTTTTATAACGAAAAGTTTATTATTATTAATCTTCAAAGTATTTTAAAGAAAAATAAAGCACAAAAAGAACAAAGTCGACTAGCATTATCATTTCAATAATAATTTCGATTTCTTCATTATAGCATGTGTATTTTGATATTAAAGAGCTGAGTCTGGTGTAGAACGCTACACATCCAGTGCAATAAATACACGGCATAAAGTGGCTTGACGTCTTCTCATTGTTCTTCGTTACTTACTTAATTACTGCAGAAAATGAAAGTGAAACTTTCCTTTAATGGGATGCAGACATACGAAAATTAAAAATAAATTAAACTATATATATATATATATATATATATATTTCATTCTTAAGTAACATCAAATATATATTTACATTAATAAACATAGTCTTATTTCTTCTTATAAAAAAATAATCTTAGCAACTGTATGTAATTCGAGTCGGCAGTCTACATTTCTTCAAGTAACATCATGTAATTTAAATAGAAATATAGGCTATTTTTGTAATAAAGTCTCAAATAATATTAGGCACTTTACAAAACACAATGGCAGAGAGTCTAACACAGTATTAAAGGTAAAGATTAGTGAATAAGGGATAAGAGTTAAGTGGTAATCAGGGTAATGTTACTACAAATAAGTAAGAATCAGTTCTAAGCATTGTAATTACACAAGAGATAGATAGGTTATAATCATGAATTCACGATACAATGACATCGGAGTTAAGGTGCTTTTTCTTTGATTGAATTAAAAGAAATGATGATAAACATTTAGCAGAGATGATTAGTGCTTCGAATTTTCCTTGTAACTTGGCAGTGTGTAAATGATAGGATTCAATGCAGAGTTGATTGGAATGACAAATACAGCAGACCAAGAGTAGGCTTCGTTACCGAACATGTAGCCACCAAGTGACATGAAACCCATTATGGCAATTGGAAACCAGCACAAAAAATCTGAAATAGCAACAAAAGCCAGATTCTTGGCTATAGAAATATCATTAGATCTGCTCTTGGGTATCATAAAGTCTGTAGGTATTTTATTTTTAGAAAACCAAATAAACACTAGAACCTGTCCAAAAAAGATTATAACAACTGAAACAAAGTTGAGAAGAATTAACACGCAAAATGAATACAGCCAACCACTATGTGCTACAATATTTAGTGGCAAGGCCAAACACATGCTGTTAGAAGAGTAAATATCCCAGTCAAGTGGAAGAGTAGGGATCAATGCTAGGACAAAGCTAATTGACCAAGCGATCACAACGGCACATGTTTTACCCTGGCTTGAGAACCTGTGCTCTCCAAATGGATATCGCATTATTAAATATCTATCAACGGTTATAAGACATATAAAAAAAGCAGATGACTCGATAGAAAATGTGGCTAAAAATCCAGCAAACTTGCACATGTTTCCATATCTCCATCTTGTATCGTTCAAAACATAAAGACTTCTAAAATGAATATCAGCTGCAGCCACTACAAGTAGGTAGATTCCCATTATTAAATCAGACACACCAAGACAAGTCACAAAAAGTCCATAAGCTTTCTTTAAGATTTCTTTGTCCCAAACTAGTCTATAGACCACAACAAACAAATTTCCTATAAATGCTAAAATACCAACAAACCATAAAACTATTCTCTTGTTGGAGTCACCAATAAGATCTTCACATGAAGATAAAAGTGGACCTTGTGGAGCATAACATTTATCTTGGGGAATGTTTGGACCAGTCACTTGTGGACAGCACAACTTATAGTCATCAACAAATAAAGCCGATTGAATGGACAAACCTTGAAAGAAATCGGATTGAATTTGTTGTAGAAAGGTTTCTCTTAAATCAAGGATGTTTAAACTAAAATAAGATGGCAATCCTATTGAAGGAAAGTGTTGTATTTTTGTTTTTCTTAAATTTAAATATTTTAAGTTGACTACATTTTCAAAGGCAGATGGAGGAATCATATCTACATTTGTATATGACAAATCAATGGTTTCTAATAATTTGGGCAATTGAGATTTCTGATGAATTTTGATATTTAGATTGTGAGAAACATTTAAATATCTGAGTATTTTCATTGAACATATAAACATAAAATCTTTACTGGTTAGGTTATTAAAACTAAGATCAAGTATTATAAGCTGTGAAATGTCCCATTCTCGGAAATATTCATACATATTATCTATATAACAGTAAGGGGCCCGTAACTCTAAATGTTCTAATAGAGAAAGTAACGGAATTTTTTGTGCTTCTATTTTATATTTACCTAAGCTCTTGAAAATATCTACTGTTTGATTAATTATATTGAATGTGTATGATGTTATTTTGCCAGTTATATTCTTAATATTCCCAGACAAACATTGAAATCCTTCTTCACAAACAAAGTCACATTCGATTTCCACTGGGAAATCTTTTAAGGTATCAAATAAATTAACATTTGTGCATGTGCGTTTAAGAGATGATTTCACTTCCACGCTACAAACAAGCTGACCACTGTATATGATTTTCTCAGATTTCGGTGAAAAGCATGGACTATCCAACAAATTTTCATCTCCAAAAAATAAGCAAGTGTCGCTTCGACATTTGAAAAAGTTCGCTGGACAAACTGTATTACTACAAGAATATTTCATGGTTGGAAACAAACATTTTATTATTAGAGAATACATGTTTGTTGGGTAATCTAAAATCGTGCTTACATTTTTGTTCCCTAAGTTAGGTACATTTAATTTAAAATTGTTTTCGAAAATAGATGTATCATTGAGTATTAAATCACAATTAACATAATTGGTTTTTTTGCTCTCATCAATATACTGGTTGTCTTCACATTTTATAGAATTATTACTGTGCATTTCCGTTCCGAGTTTTGTATTTTGGTTTTCCTTGCGTGACGAATGTAAATAATTTATGTCATATAAATCTATATATTTTTCTACAGTACCTTTACCTATATAGTTCCACTGTTTTGTCACCAAACGATGTTTGTAAATATATTGAACAGGCCCGTCACAAAATGATCGCCTGTAATTATTGTCTAAATAGCACATCTGTACGTGATGACAAATACTTCCAGGGTCGTTTTTTATTGGACAGTTAATTTTGTTTACTTTAAAAGATGAACTTTCTTTTAAGTGAAATGATCCTAAATTCTCAGGAATATTAAAAATGTCCACTATCAGCCGCAGAAAATAACGCGTTGGTAGTAAAGTATTTTGCCCTAATACAAATGTGTCATATTCAAGATCGTATACTGAAATATCATTTGTTTGAGGTGATAATTCAATTTGACAAAGTGGTATATTGTCGAGGGGTTCGTCAAATTTTAGCTCTAAACATTGGTCAATATACTCGGAATCATTGTCTATTATTGGCTCACTTGACACTCTCGATTGGCCGTCAAGCGTTGTGTTAATGTAAGGTCTGTACCTAAAGCTCCAAACGTTACAGGTCTTCACTGTGGCCGTAATCCAGGTTGTAATTGAGTGAACAAAAGTTAAAGCTTTGAAAAGATGCAGCGCTTTTAGTCTTTCAATTATAGCTGACCTCAAATAAGTGTATTCTTCTTCAGAATTTATTTTAATTAATTCGAACGCTCGTCCACAATCAGTCTCTGCCTCAGAATGTGTACTTCTAACAGAACAATTTCCTAAGATGAAACATTTTCTAACAGTTTGCTCTTCATTTGTGTAAAAAAATGTATCAGGTCTACAAGTGTTGCACATTATTTCAATAACGTTTCTTGCATAATATTTTGGACCCATATACAGAAAATATTTTTTCTTCATGTATGAAACATCATTGTCTAGAATGATAAATATTCTTATTATCTCCTTGTCTTGATCTTGCAGCAACTCAATCTGTTCTGTAAAACGTTGGTCAACTTTAAAGACCCCTGCTTCTTTATAAATGATAACTAGAGACAATTTTTTAGCCCCTTGTCTACCGTCATATAAACCTATTCGAGTTGCATCGAATATATCATCCGCTGACAAGTCGCTGGGGCAATCAATTTGAGATTCTCTTTCCATTTTGGTGATAATTTTATCAGAAGTTGTTTCATCATATCGTTTTATTACTTTAATCCCGTCCACATGAAATGTCCCTAGAGAAAATTGTATACCTTTGTTATGTGAAAAATATTCTTGTAAATTAGAATAAATTTCGTATTGAAACGCAAATATTCCATGATTGCGGCAGTCATAGACCACCATGATGTCATACTCAGCTGTCCAGCAATCTTTTATTGGGATTTCCAAACACAATCCTGGAAAAATAGATATACGTGATAAAAAATAATTAATTTATATTTGAAATATAATATTTGGGACGGACGGATTCCAAAAAAAAAATTAATTTAAAATTTAAATAACTTTTTAAAGTTATTTTATCTGTTAGAGTATTCATGTATTTTAAAATTAATTTTTACTCAACATGCATTACAATAGTTATTTTGCAAGCAAATTTTATTTTACAATTATATTTAAGTATTTAAGTAAGCATATGACATTTTATATAATGGCATTATATTACAACCAAAGCTCAAATCAAATGTTACAAATATTTTTTTTTGACATTTTATATGATATAGAGTCGTAGGTAGTGTGTCATTGATCGGTATATATATTTTTAGTGAGATATTTGTGTTTTTGTGTACCCGCAGCTATGTAGTTTTTATTGGTGATGTTTGTGGGTTTGATATACACAAATATGCAAACGACTAAAATCAAAAGTCATATAGGCAAAACCTCGCCAGTTGAATATAACATGACATTCTAGATAGAAAGAGTAAATGATGTGCACCCCGGGTAAAACAACGCTGCCATTGACAGAAGAGTAAGTGATGCCGTTTTTTGCAAAGTGCAGATGGTGCAGTCATAGAAAAAGCGGATATTAACAAAATGTATACATCCTGAAAACACTTAGTGTACCAATGTGCTACCTTGGCTTTCCCGTTTGGGGATTCAAGGTGGACCAGTCATCTAAAGAAAGTTTTTGGTCAGTTTAATGTTTCTCAGCTTCAGTGGTATTTATATAATTTTTGCAATTCGTAATGGAAACTTTAAGCAGCTTATCAAATCAGGGAATCTGACTCAGCCAGTCATTGTTGAAGCCTACTGCAAGACAATAGCAAAAATTATAAATTGTTTTCGAAAAAAAAACCAACTCACAAAGAGATGAGGACTATGATGTCCTACACCAATTTCTGAACAATAACAATTCGGACATTGTGAGTTCAAGAATTATATCTCTAAAGCGCCAAGATGTTATGGCCATTGGTAAGTAAATATGGCAATTCTGACTTATTTTTAACATTTATATGTAAACCTAAATGGAATAAAATAATGGAAAACGTAAAGATCACGTTAAAAAAATGCGACTGACCTGATTAAGTAACAAAAGAGTTTAGGTAAAAACAAAACTTCCTACTTGAAGACTAAACCAAACTCCAAAGATTTGGACGTGTTAGTAGGGGTGTAGCTACGGGGGTGAGGGGGCTGCGGACCGCACCGTGTGACACCATCTCAACCGAGACACCAAACTAAAAATTGCATATCTAACTGAATATCATGACAGGATAAACGATCACACGTAAATTGTCCACACCTGTAGCCAATCCAAATGCGTGCTTTATTAAAAGTTTAAGGTTGATGCGTCAGAAATGAGGTGACCCTACAATTAGTTCAGAAAAACACCTATTTGACTATGATTTAACTTCTATTAATGTTGGGTAACTATTGTAACAATCTTTTTGCCAAGTTAATTAATGTTTTAATTTTTCCGTAGTCTTGAGATAATATTTTCCTTCTATTGTTGTGTCCATTCATCGATGGGATTTTTTCATTGAACACACTGGAATGTTGGTTACAATATTATAAAAAACACGGTGGAGTGGTTATCATGCTGCTGTTAAAACAGTGAAAAATAAGTTTGATAAATGTTTGGCAACGATTGAAGCTGTATGTAATCCAAAAAGCACAATGACAATATAATGTTATACGTGTACTTACTTTGTTCCATTAAAAAAATAAAAGTGAACACCAGCTGTGGCCTAAACATAGTAATATTCTTAAAGAGTGAAGCTATCTATCGCGATAAATATGTAATGTTTATAAAGAATGAAGCTTTTTATCGTGATAAATGTATCACTCCAAAAAATCTTTACCCATTTAGCGACGCCGATTTAAATAAACAGAACTGAATTAGTTTCATCAAGCGTAATATTATTGTCAAACTATTCTTGCCACAGTGCTATGCCTGTCTATTTAAACCACGATTAAAACATAGTTTTATTGTATTCCCCATTCCTTTGAGATGTGTAAGCTTTACATGCGATAAGCACCGTTTGCACACAATCAGAAGATGTAGGCTACCTGAAACCCTTCTAATTTAATTGTCTGTTTTTAAAGAAACCAAAATAAAAGTTTAAATGGATGAGATTAATGTTTTTTTACTAGATTTATTTCAATACTAAATCAACTTTTGAAATTTCTCATGTTCAAAATCATCTTTAGAATGTCTCTATTAATATTTATTGTTTCATAAACTACAAGATTTAATCAAATGATTAGATATACTGAAATAAAATAAAGCGCTGACATCAGTAGCTTTAATAAAAATGAATTTTAGTATATTTAACTCACTCATATTCCAGTAACACGATAAAAAACTTGATTCACTTTTCCCCCTACCACCAGCTCTCATCCATAACATGAACCACTTTTCTTGTAATAACCAACTCCTATCCATAACATGACCTACTTTTCCTACAACTAACAACTTCCATCCATAACATGACCCACTTTTCCCCCAAACAACAACCCTCAATAACCGATCCTCACTTTGTATCCAACCACCAACGTCCATCCATAACTTGACTCTTTTTTCCCCCCAACCAACAATTCCGATCCATAACTTAACCCACCTTTCCTCCAACCAACGGAATTTTTGGGTTTGGAGCTTTCGGCTTAAAATTTGAAAGAATGT
Source organism: Omphiscola glabra (assembly GCA_964017045.1). Classification (NCBI taxonomy): domain Eukaryota; kingdom Metazoa; phylum Mollusca; class Gastropoda; family Lymnaeidae; genus Omphiscola; species Omphiscola glabra. The sequence continues at coordinate 16,073,772 of OZ024804.1, read as the reverse complement.
GTTGTTATCGGTACAAAGAAAAAGTGCCAAATTTGAAAGCTCAATATGTTAACAAGTGGGTAAATAATCATTAGCCGCCCAAATATTTTCTGCCAACTAGCCAGCCAGCCACAAACAAAGGCGAAGTTAATACAGTGTTTAAATAAGACGATTTTAGCCATACCTTGTCTTTGTGAAGTACATGGGTTGTTTTTTTGTTTAATTCACTATTGGGGTCTATAAAAAAGATCATTTTTGCACCCCACCACTAATGAAAGGGTGCCCGTTCCGCCAACCCCGCAATGCTCAGTCCGCCCCAAATATTTTGACCTATAAATCATACAAAGACTTATATTCATGGTGTTTAGATCAACATTAACTATCCTTAATTAAAATATTAGTTTTCCGAGGTGAACTGTATTTTTAATTATTTTGTGTGTTTTTGACCTTTTGTCTTAGAGCTTTGACATTTCATAACCCGGTTTTGTAGATTGAATTCTTTATTTAGAGTTTGTAATAAAGCAAGATTGGGTTGGTTGTGTCTGGATGATTAAAAACATAAAGAAATCACAAACTTCAGGGAAATTTCTGATTATAAAACAAAAAAAGTTTTAATTCATGATTTTAAGTCGTGTTTGAGAGAGGTAAAAGTAGTTCAAGATAAGTTTAAGTTGACTAGTTGGTGGTAAAGAGCAGTATTCGTATGACAAAGATGACATTTTTTTAGAACGTTAAATATTATTTATGTGTAAATTGCCCTAAAATAGCATTAAGTCTTTTAATTTGTACAAATCTAAAGATTCACTTATGTGTAGGTGTAAGCTATGTTATGAAACAGGGCTTTATACATGAATGTTTTAAAATAAGTCATCAAGCATTTGTTGACGTTAGGAACGGCCCACATGAGATTGTATGCCATCGTCAATTCATTTGCTTATTTCGACTTCTTATTTGACCAGGTAAATGACAGAGATAACACTAGAGTTCATTTAAGTCAACTTGTTTTAAGAAGCTGATAAACTTTTAAAACCTTTTTATTCGCCGATTCGATTTGTATCTTCACATTGCTCGCATCTTAATGTTTAAATTAAAGGAGGAAAAGTAATAATTAGCATAAATTTTTGAGTAAAAAAAAATATTTCGCTTTTGCACTGAAGGGGTAGTTTTTAGACACTGAAATGTAAAAGATGTAATTATGCTTAAATATTTAGTCTTGTAGCCTCGAGATAATTGGAATTTTATAATTTAAAATATTTTGCTATACAATGTGCATTTGATATTTTGTTACAAGTGGTCTTGTAAATCGTAGTGAAATTAGTTTTAATGCACAGTGACCCCTAGGACGTCATTCTTTGTTTTAAATAATCATTTGGTTGAAGTATGTGTACAAGGAGCCTGGCAAGGACCCTCAAGGCTTTTGAATAATGTAAGCAACTTTTTAACGACAGCCTCATTAGCAGTTTCTTTGGCAAAATTGATCTTTGAGAGGTACCACCTGCAGGTTTTATAGACCTTGCGTTGTTGTACAATAGCAGACAGCAGTACTAGCAATAGATTTTAAATACAGTAGAGTAATTGTTTCATATGCTCGTTCCTGGTTGTTTAAAATTATTCATGTGATATATTTGCTAATATTTCTATATAGCGTAGGCTGTGAAGCTGGGAATCAAGTTTGATTAAACAGCAAAGTGTTAGTTTTTTTTTTAAGAAGGCAGCTACTTAACATTCTAAAAAATGCAAGGGGCATTTCAACATTATCACGACAATAATTTCGTTGAAACTGCCTTCACCTTGATAGTCATATTATCTGTGAAATTAATTCAAATAAAAGATACATAATAATTCGACACTTCAAATGAAGAGTCTACTTCTTGTGAATCGATATGATTATTTTTGACAGCTTGTTATGGACTTAATTTTGTGATTCTCACGCAATGAGGTAAAAAAGATTGATTTTGAAATGTCTTTTCAAATAGATAACAAGCTAAAAATCATAATGACGACATAGCTTTTTGTTTTCCAACTCTTATTCCTCTCACAGGAAAGAGCTGGAGGTTGATTATGTTTTTAATGTATTCTCGAGACTACGCATACAGCATAGTTAATTTTGTCGTTCAAGAATTACACGGGAAAATGTTTGCTAGCAAAATTTCAATAGGTTTTAGTGATGTTTCTACTGTTTATGAAACTTCGATCACACATGGAAACTTTTAGAGCAGAACCACAGTTTTAGGTCACATTTGTCAACAAAATGGGGAAGGTAGCCTGTCAAAAGGTGCACTAATCTGATCGCACCAAATACGATGGTCTGGTGATATATTTTCTATTGGGTTCTCTTACGTTTAGGCCAGGGGGGGTCACCAAACATTTTTCACAGCGGGTTCAACATCTGACAAAATAAAAATCGTGGCCCGCATAATAATTAAGTACAATATTTGCAAGCCACAACGAAAGCTCAAAGAAAAAAAAAGACGTAAAACGTAGTTTAGTATTACATGTCAATCATCGGTGAGTGGCGGGCAATGCACAAAAATACAAAGACAACCAACATATGCATTTACTAAAAAATGTTATCACAGAAGTCGACGCTAGTTAAAAGATAGTTACAGCAGATATAGTGCGCACATATTCAAATCTGACAAACTAGGCAGCAAAAAAAAGTTAATGAGATTTACGAAACTAAGGTTTTATCCTTCAAGATATCAGCAATGTTTGGTTTGGAATTGCTGCATCCAATCAAGAGAATTGCGTTCAAATGTTTATCCCTCAATCGCATTCGATGTGCAGACTCCACATATTTTATTTTTTTTTAAATGTTTGCTCACAGACATAGGTTGTTCCAAATACTAACGCATTAACAGCTGCAAATTTCTTCAGTTTCGGAAAATCAGCATCAGGTTAGCAGTGGTAAAATTCAAAACGTTTTCTGTCTCTGTGCTTCTATTTCAAAAAGTCATTTCCTTGCAAATCAATGAGCTCCAGCTGTAGTTCAACTGACACTTCATCAAGATTACACTCAAACTAATTCTGGAACATAAGAATATCACTCTCAATTATTTCAAGATCTGAAAATCTCTACAGAAAATGCTTCACGAATAATTTTTGTCGGAAAATGGAGGTTGACATCTTCACCGATTGTAGCTCAAAACTCTTTGAAACGGTGATTCTGGTTTAATTTTTTAAATTTGAAATTTTCTCTTTATAAATGTAACATTTTAATAATTTGTAGGAATTTTTTTTTTTACAAAGGTACCTACTTATAAACATTTTATTTAATTTAAATTGTACCATAACGCCTTGTGTTTCATACGTTTTATCAAGCAAATTCAAGTATCTTCAGTGGGCCTGATGAACTGACGCCACGGGGCGAATCCGGCCAATGGGCCGTAGTTTCGTGACCCCTGGTTTAGGCTTCTTATCTCGAGAAAATCTTATATGCCTCTATAAAGTGAATCTACTTGTAGTATTTCGAAACTTTGTCGCCCATATAAAGTATTGAAAAATCTTAAACGTGTACGCGCGTTTGTCAAAGTTGCATCGCTCAAACCACCACTTGAGGGCAGTTTTTTTTGGAAATTGGTCCCTCCACGGAGGAGAAAATATTCTGAGTTGATCAGTATTTACTATTATAGGTAACTTGTCGTGGTTATGGGAAAGGGGTTAGTATGGAACATATAGCAGAAATAATTCAGAGGAAATTTAATGAGATAGCACTAGTAACAAAGTGTTGTCTAGTTTTTAGAAATGTAAACTTTGTTTAATGTTACCCTGTCAACAGATTGGTAAGTCCGATGGACAAGTAAGGTATTGTGACTTCTACCTGAGATAATACATTATTTATACAAATTTAGAAATTCGAACACTACGGCCAAACATTTTTCACAATTCTTATGTCTGGCTCTCATGTCTGGCTCTCATGTCTGGCTCTCATGTATGGCTCTCATGTCTGGCTCTCATGTCTGGCTCTCATGTCTAGCTCTAATGTCTGGCTCTCATGTCTAGCTCTAATGTCTGGCTCTCATGTCTAGCTCTAATGTCTGGCTCTCATGTCTAGCTCTCATGTCTGGCTCTCATGTCTATCTCTCTTGTCTAGCTGTAATGTATGGCTGTCATGTCTGGCTCTCATGTCTGGCTCTCATGTCTGGCTCTCATGTCTATCTCTCTTGTCTAGCTCTAATGTCTGGCTGTCATGTCTGGCTCTCATGTCTGGCTCTCATGTCTGGCGCGCATATGTCTGGCTCTCATGTCTGGCTCGCATGTCTTAGCTTATACTCGAGTTTTTCAACCTGTATCGTGTTTGAAAATGCACTCATGTCTCTAAAAATAAATCGACGATGGCAGTTTCAAGGACTCTCTCCCTAGACTTTGAAGATAAGAATGCAGCGCCTTCTTAGAGAATATTTGTGCAATCTTAATGCAAAATCCGGCAATTCCAGTATGAAAGAAAGATCCTAAAAAGCCTTTGTACAGCCGCTTTTAGATAACGCATCTTCATTCTGGGACCCTTTCACTTGGAAGAACATCGAAAGATTGGAGGCGGTCCAAAGACGTGCAACTGCTACAGGAACATCTCTAGTATTGGCAGCATGCTGAAAAAGCTGGGCTGGTCATCATCGGGTTAAAAAGTCGATTATCCAGGCCATCCAAGATGTTATACAAGATAAATAATGGGCTGGTCCACTGCTCCAGTAGTAAGAACACGGTACAGATCTGCTCATTCCTGCCTAAGACAATCAAGGGCTGGAACAAACTTCCTAAAGGAACAGATGCGGCGACAACAATTGACACATTTGTGTCTATGGCCTTAGGCCTTCCAAACATCCGTTCCTGATAACCTCACTGAGTAGCCCTTGCAACCATTGAAATATCCTCTTCAATACAATGCATGGAAACATTGCGTGTCTCTCTACATCGGTGCTTCTCAAACTTTTTAGTACGGTGGACTGGCAGGAATTTTTTTCATTGCACCAGGGACCGGTGCACTATTTTTCTTGTACTGACGTGGTAGCGAAATGAGTTTTCTTGAAAACTTCTGCGGACCGGTGGATGATGGCCCACGGACCGGCACTTTGAGTAGCACTGCTCTACATACATAGGAGCCAGAATGATCAAGACGTGCTGTGAACTCTTGCTGACACAAAGCTCGGAACCGCATTTAAGGTGTGGCTAACTAAAATAGTCTCTCTTGAACTCGTTTACAACTAAATAAAATTAATTGCCTGTTTCCTTATAATTTGGTAGAATTATCAAGAGAACTCTGGAAAGGAAACCATTTTTTTAATGTCTTTCTATAAATATCAGTAAATCCGAGTATAGGAGGAGAGGAGAGCTATTTTGAGAGGTGTGCTATCATTTTTATCACGAGACATTTTGAGCGTGTGTTATTTTTTACTACGAGACGAGTTTTATTTATGGTGTGTGTGTAGATTCCTTTTCATCATTGTACCTTTTTACAACATTGTACCTGTAAAAGCCAATCATTATTCTTTAAGTCCATAGCTTTAATTATACTTCTTATTATTTTGTAAATCATTTTCAACGTATTAAAATGTATTAATTCTAATTGGTTTGAGTATCGTATTCTTTGTTATTGTATTTAACATATGGTATCGTCTTTTGTTGCGTACTGTTAAAACGAGCAATTTAATTAAATAAGAGATTAAAATCTCTAATCTTACAACAGCACGTTACACTTTAATATATAGAAGCAGAAGAAATCACTTTGGCTAGTGCTCTGCCATCTCACTCAACCACGGCATCCCTGAACCACCATTATTGTATGAGCGAAAATATTGTACAAATATGAAAACTTTGAGAAAACTATTTCCAATAACAAATTATGTCAAAAATATTTTTCTTTTCCTTGCTAGAAACCGTTTGCTACTTACACTATGCACAGTCAACAAGATGCTGCGAGTCTCTGTGATGTTAATTTTGGCGCATACTCATTTCCTAGTTCGATATCAGTTTTTCGTATAAACAATGATAGTTCCTACAATTGATAAATCCCTGATAATAGAATTGGCAGACCAGACATGTAAGCATTTTGCATGAGAAGATATACGCTTTTTTAAATGATACGCTAAGTGCAATTTATGCAAATTGGCATATTTTAGTGTACACACTATGAGAAACAAGGGTTAATTCGGGTGTAATGACTTTTTTCCAGTTACCCCATTCTTCAGCTCTTCTAACAGAAACAGCTGATACGTAAATGTTGAAATATTTTATAAATTGGTAGAATAAGATTACACGTACACTATTAAGTGTATTGTATTCCAAAATTTTAAATTTTGACTACTATTAACATATACATTTTTAACATCGACCAGTAGGTAACAATCGATCCAAATTTCTAAGGGCTAAGAATTTCAAGGGAATATAATTATATTGACATAGCGTGGAGCTAAATATTTTTTAGATAATATTTACATTATTTATGTGTTCCTAAATAATTAAAGACATCTTTGGTAAAAAATTTTAACATCGACCAGTAGGTAACAATCGATCCAAATTTCTAATGACTAAGAATTTCAAGGGAAGATAATTATATTGACTTAGCGTGGAGCTTTATTTTTTTTTTTAGATAATATTTACATTATTTATGTGTTCCTAAATAATTAAAGACATCTTTGGTAAAAGGTTACAAAAAACAAAGATGTTCTACTCACAATGTAACTTAATATTATGTTAGTTGGATTATAAAAGAAAATAACACTATTTCTTGTAACATATTTTTAAAAAAAAATTGTTTGCGGACACACTTGATCAGAAATTTCCTACTATGTATGGAAAGGCTATATTAGTGTTTTATAAAGATGATTTTACATCACATATTTAAAAATGACGTATATTTCTATATGTTCTTGTTCTATGATTGCACTTTATATACTTGTGTGACTGACAATTGATATGACTATGTCTTTTTTCTATTTCTTTGTGCATAGGATTTTGGACGAGGTGTAAAGTGCCAGAGCGAGATAGCAGTGCATAAATGCAGTGTCTGGCAAATTATGTGCACATTGAAATAACACTGGAATTATTTGAAAATAGTAAATTGTATGGTGAATATATTTATCTTCATAGCCAGTGTAAAGGAGCAGTTTTGAGAGTAATTAAGATTTTTGATTTGAAATAGTGTTTCCCTAAATTCTATACAGAGGGACAATACATAATGATATTTCTTTTAAGCAGACATTAAACAATTCTTTTGCTTCTTCGTAATTAGTACGAAATATGTGTAACAATGGGCACAATTTTCCGAATGATTTTCTGTATTTTTCCGTTCATCGCTAGCGGTAGAAGTTTGGTATGTATGTGCAGAACACCACCAAATGAAGACACAAATAAAAGTTTTATTGACTTCAAAAACCCAGAATTTGTTGGTTTTCCGAATCTTGAGGCTGTTCAGGAGGCAGCCTCGTGCAATGGAAAGTGTGGACGAATTCAAATGGACCCTTGCACGTGTGATACCAGATGTGTCGTGTACAGGAATTGTTGTGAAGATTTCGCCTCCGTTTGCCCGGGGATTTTTGAGGTCGCAAACGAGAAATTTGATCACTTACTGAACCTAGATATACGTTGTTGCTCTAAGACAAACAGACTGGTCATATCAAGCTGTAGAAATCATAACAATTTAACGGCCCATGACACATTTCGGGAAGACGATTATATGGATTTCATTCACATTTATGATAATTCTTCAGTTACAGACATTCTTAATGGTCTGGTGTATAGAGACTTTGAAATATTTTTCTGTAATAAGGACAAATTTGGAATGCCAGAATTTAGGGAATTTATTTTATATGAATTTCAACCTCTTTCCAAAATTTATGAAAAGTCAATCGAGTTTATTTCACTTTCGTCACAGGTAGTTTATAGTGACGAATTGCCTTTAAATACATCACATTTTGGTTATTCCTGTGTTTCTTCGTACAACGACATACCAAATGAAGACAGTACAAATGGTAATGCTTTGCATAAACAATTTCTAACTCAGCATTTTTTCTTAGACTGTTATTATATTTTACATCAATATATTCCAAACAGATATTTTATTGAAATATCTTTCAATAATCAGAGTAATTGTTTTTCGCTGGTAAAAAACGACACACATGAAACGGTTACGCGTGATTATGCCATTGTGTCCATATCAAAAAATATATTAACAATAAAATATGTGTATGTTAACAGTAACAGGCTCCATCCTTGGGATGAAATAGTTTGCAACACGACTCAAGTGCACCATGACGATCATTGTAATTGGACATTTGTACGCTGTAACACGAAGGCGGGATTCATGTTGTTAAATAACACATGTAAAGGAAGATATTCGTACAATTTTCTTTTCCCGGCAAGCCAATGGCTCCATGAATTACAACAGTTCTCAACCGTTCCCCGCTTCATGTACTGTCTACTGAAATATCATTTTAGATTAGACATGCAGGACGAATGGATGCCTCCGAGAGAAATATTTCATCCCCTTTTCAACACGAGCCTCTACTCTGTAGACTACATTGTCAATTTACTTGGATCGGATCTTTCATCACATGACAGCACATTCAGAACAAATCTTGAATTATTGCCACAGTTACTTAAAATGTACTACATTGAAAGAAAAAAAAAAGTATTCCTACCGACGTGTCGAGGAATTAACGTGTCGACACGGACACTATTTAAATACATAAAAAACAACAGCAACCACATAGACAAAAATCTTATACCAGCTCATAAAACTATTTGCTTTGAAAGGAAACCTTTACTGGTGTATTCTGAAAGTGCAGCGAAGTTCATCTATGACTTTGAATTAAAAAATGTCCGGTGCTTTAATGACAAAAATTCAAAGATAACTTTCAGTGTTTTTTCAAAGCCCGGCCTGGAGCCCTGTTTAAATGATTGTAAAATGATCAACTGTAAATTAACTTCTATTTTGGTCTGTGGATTGTTTTTTCTTTTTATCTTCTTTTTATTTTAATTTCACCATTGTCTTTCAAGGGATACAGTTTTAATTAAAACTTGTAATGTGAATAGATTTTTACGAACTACAATGCTTCTGCGCAATGGTTTCTGATAAGAAATACAATGACGCTCTGTAAAATGTTCAAAGTACTCTTGAGGTGGCAAACAAGATGTATTTTGTGGTAACGATGCTTAAATTGAAGCTGTAAGGTTGTTTTTTTTAATGTTTATTTTCTCCAGTAGCGTATATAAAGCTTTGATTTGTTAAAATTAAATTTAACATTTTATAATCATCAGAATCAATTGGTAATCAGTGAAGGGTTATATTTTTTTAAAAAACTGGCACCATTTGACTTTGAGCCATTTTTTATATACATAAAAATGATTCCTATTTTTTTTTAGAATGTTTCAAAAAAAAAAAAAATATATAAGCATCTTTGTATCGACGTGTACAAGTAATTTAACACTTCCTTTAAACTTTGAGTCCTTATATCAGTCTTCCCCAATTTCGAGACATGCAGACTACTACGGGGTAAGTCGCAATTTTTGGAAAACAGAGCAGCTTGCTCGTGGTTGTTGCCTACATTTACACATTTGGGTTGGTTCCAAAAATCACATTTGTTACTCGATTCCAGTAAGTTATTTAGGGTTCATTAAAATAGACACCATTATTACAGTTACTAAACATAAAATGTATACTTTTTATTCTGAATAGTTTCTTTTTTTTTGCTCAATTCACTGTGACGTCAACTGATCCATATTTTCTTAGCCAAGCCGTGACAACCCAAAAAAATAGGAAAGCGGCAATGATATGCTCAAAGATTTTTTTAAATCTATGTATTCCTCACACTCTCTGCACACAAACATGAGCATAGGTAAAACCATGCCTTACTGATAAACATTTAATTCAGATATATCAATCAACTTTTTTTTTACATTAACTTGAACTTAAAAATTTTATTTTTTATTTTAATACAATTTTTCAGGTAAAATTGGTTATAATAGGGAAAATCTGCCCCAGGAACTTGCAATGTCTTGATAAAACCGTTTTAATGTTTTATTACCATTTAGCCCGATCCACCAAAACAGAGTTGTACTCAAACTATTTTCTCACCTCATTTAGGGTGAAGGTCAAATTTTATTTTAAAACAAAATTTATAGGTCACATTTCGAGTACAGAGATATGGGATCCAAGGCATTACCAAAACATGGATCTCTAGCTTTCTCAGTGAACGATGCCAGGCAGTAGTGGTAGATGGCACAACCTATTCCTTTGTCGGTGTTAAGTCAGGGGTCCCTCGGGGTTCGGTGCTAGGCCCATGTTTGTTCCTAGCATATATCAATGATCTGCCCAAGAAGCTGACCTCTCAAGCAAGAATGTTCGCAGACGACACGTCAGTGTATAGTACGATCACCAAAAGTTCTTACCAGGACCAGCTACAACAGGACATCCATCGGTTAGCAAAGTGGTAGATGAACTGGGACATGGAATTTTATCCCGTCAAGTGCCAAAAACCTGTCCATCTCCAGAAGCAGATCCCCAATACACCACCCTTACGAATTGCATGGTCATATTCTTGAGTTAGTTTCCTCCGTAGGTACCTTTGTGTTATCATCCAAAGAGAGTTCCGCTGGGTCGAGCACATTAACAAGGTGTGCAACCGGGCAAACAAGACCCTGGGGTTCCTAAGGCGAAATCTGACGATCGGCAACTCAAGCGTGAAAGAAAAAGCATATAAAGCCTTTGTCCGTCCGCTTTTAGAGTACGCATCTACAGTCTGGGACCCATTTATCCAGAACAGCATCGACAGATTGGAAGTGGTCCAACGACGGGAAACACGCTTTGTTCTGAATCGCTACAGGAACATCTCTAGTGTTTGCAGCATGCTGAAAAAACTACGCTGGTCACCATTTGAGGAAGGAAGACGATTATTTAGGCCCTAAATGATGTACAAGATAAATAATGGGCTGGTCCACTGCCCCAGCATTAAATAGAAACTCGTTCTTCTCGCCCTTATTCAGCGACGAGGGCATGACGTGCAGTTCCGTCTCATAACGACGAGAACACAGCACAGGAAATGCTCATTCCTACCAAAGACAATCAGGGACTGGAAAAAGCTTCTTAAAGGAACAATTGAAGCGACAACACTTAGCACATTTGTGTCTATTTTCTCAGGCCTTCCAAACATCAGGTCCTAAACCCCTCAAAGAGCCGCCCTTACAACCAGTGTAGTGTCGCCTTCAAAACCATGGAAAACAGTAACATCGCGAACCCATCTCAAACATAGGAGCCAGTATGATCAATTCATTGAATCGCGGGCCCTCAAAATACAGAAGACATAGCATTTCCGCACAGTTGCTGCTTCTGATATCTATGGGCCAAAGTCAACTAAAAATCTAGTCAAAATTTAGACGGAGTTAGTCTTTTTCATATTTAAAAAAAAAATCCATATAAAAAATAATAACCCTCATTAAATTATGAATTATTCCACCACCAACACCCACGCCTTCCTCCCCTAAATGGAAAACAGTATTTTTGCATGATCGTATATATAAACTTTTCTGAAGGACTGTTGTTATGTAGACGACCTCCGTATGGATAACAGATTTTTTTTTTTTTTATTTAAACAAAATTTTAAGGGAACGCTTTTTTTAATGTCTTTTTTTGTTTTTGTGTTAGTCAGTACCTCTTTAATGTTCCATTTATTGTTGCATGGTACATTTTCCCTACTTTTCTAAAAACCAATTTTTCATAAGATGTTTTTATGTAAAAAAATTATTTAATAAACATATTATGTTCTTTGTTAAACATTAAATAAAACTATCTGACACATTGGGGGACTGGGTTATTTTTAAAAATTATTATACATTGGCATATGTTATATATAGACTAGCATGGCGTAGGGCGTGACTTGTTTTTAAACTTCAACATAGGGCTATTTTTAACTACAACAGTTCGTCTGCTAGTAATGACCTTGATATTGATGACACCATGTAACTGCGCAGTGTTACTTCTTAACTGCCCAACCCTTTCTTGGCTAGGGAAAATGTTGTTCCCATTTGAATGCGTTTGAATTTTTAGATTTCTTTACTGGAACATTCAGATTTAATTCCTATTTTAGGCCCAAAAGTTTTCGTAAGCAGTGAAACTAGAATGGACATAGCGAGAGTTAGACGTTAGAGACGATTTATTATTGTGTGTATAAATACATTGTTGTATCTTGAGGATTGTTCCTTTTTCACTTGCTGTAAGTTGATAAGGATTTTTGCTGCTTCTGTATTCAAATTTGCTAGTGTGGCAGAGCGTTCTAAACTGGCTCAATCCAAATAGTTGATGGTCGGGAGCTCAATCCCCACCAGAGCCAACATTCCAAGCACCCTTGGTTGATGGAACTCTTTAGCCTTGGACGGCAACTAATCTAAGAGAGGGCAAACTCTGAATTTAAACTAAGAGCCAGAATGATCAATACATTTATCGTGGGCCTTCAATTATGATAAAAAATGTATTAAAAATTTAGAATTTTTAAAATATAATTTTAATTTTTTTTAGTATCACTAACTTTGTTATAGTTTCTTTGAATGCTGTTGTATCCGTCTCTTGTTACGTATTGTATCTTCTACGCGCCAAAAAAATAACATTAAATCTATTCAACCATAATGGTACGTAACAGCATATCTTTATCCTTATGTGAGAGAGATATTGGGCTCAAATAGATTCAGAAGAGCGTTTACTTTCCCAAAGGCGATTATCCGAAGTGTCGGTTATCCGAAATTATCCTAACTTTTCATTATTACCTTGTGGTACAAAATGCACATGGCGTGGAATGTTTGTGTGAAAAACAAAGAGTAACTTATGACCACTTTTGAGAGAAAAAAAATATCTTCAGTATTAAAAGTTATTTTGACAACAATCATCAAACCCTAGTACACATTGAAGTAGGTTTAATACACAAATCTGTAGCATTGTTTCACAATGTTGGCCCACAAGGGGTGGGGCTACGGCTCATAGGGTGTGGTGCTATGGATCATTGGGGGTGGGGGTTGCAAGAAATCTTTTTTTTTAAAAAATCATTTCTAGTATTTAAAGCTCAATGTGAATATGTATGTATGTATGCATGTATGCATGTTTATATATAAGTATGTTTGTCTGTGTATGTATGTAAGTATGTATGTATGTACATGTGTGTGTACCAAAATTGATGTATATTAACGGGAAAGTGCTGAATGAATGTCGATAAAAATATTTAAAGTCACTGCGAGAAGAAATTGTGAGACTATGCGAGCAAAACAAAACTGTAAAATTCGGAGATGTAGTCCCGAAGTCGACTCGACGCTGATACTAATTCTATTTGGTAAACGCCCGTAACGCAGTTAGTGCCAAGTTGTATTGACAGTTGTCATTCCATTGGATCAACTGGCTGCTGCTTGGAGAGTGGGAAGATCAAAAAAATATTAGTTGTGATAAGGTTAAATAGGTTGAGATAAGATTAAATAAGATACACTGAGATAAACTAATACAAAATAAGTTAAGATATACTAAGATGAAATAGGATAAGGTAAGTTGAGATAAGAAGAGATATGTTGAAATGACGTAAGATAAGATGACTTAAGAAACGCAAAGGATAACATGAGATAAGTTAAGATGAAATAAGATAATGTGAGAAAAGAGAAGATAAAATGAGATTGATCCAAATAAGTTGATTTTTAAAATTGTCTTATATTTATATTCATTTTCGGCAGATAAATACATACATTAAAAAAGTAATTACAAGATATTTAGAGTATTTCCATGCTTAGAGATCAGACATCATTGTACTCACTTAGTGACAATAAGATTTAATTTTTAATTATTTATGTTTGGTTATCGATGGGGCCATGCGATAGTAAATTCGTACACACAAGGAAACACACATTTTTGTATGTCTTTGGATCATAACTTATATAAAATATAAATATTTAGAGTCGGGGGGGGGGGGGGAGGGTTAGCAATTGTAAGACTACGGGAGTAAACCCTTAAAATTGACGAAAAATTACAATTTTCAGTAATTCGAAAGTTTAGATCGTGAGAAACATTTAAATATCTCAGTATTCTCATAGAATTTCAAATTTCAAACTATAAAGTCTTTAATTGTTAGGCTGTTAAAACTAGGATAAAAATGAGTAAGTTGAGAAATGTCTAATTTTCTAAAATATTGATGTATATTAACTTTATAACATTTAGGAGCGCATAACCCAATATGTTCTATTAGTGACAGTACAGGGACTTTTTGTGCTTCTATTTATATTTATCTAAGAACTTGAAAATTGTTACTGTTCGAGTAACTATATTAAAAATGTATACGGCCTGTAATGTTCTTAATATTCCCAGTAAAACATTTAAACCCTTTTTCACGAACAAAGTCTCATTCGATTACCAATGGACATTTTTAATTTTAATTTTTGTTTTTAAATATTTGTAAAAATGCGTTTGAGAGACGATTGTACTTCATCAATGCAGACAAGCTGAACGCCATAAATGAAATTCCAATATTTATGTGAAGTACTTCTTGTAATTTTCCACAGTTCTAAAAAAATACAGTCTGAGCTTGGAAATTTCAGAAAATTACCGGGAGTAACCAGTTCACTATAATTTTTTATACTTTAAAAGAAATATATTCTTATTATAGAGAAGAGTGTAAATTTAGTGTAGTAAATGCATGCTTACAAATTACAAAACGATACATTTGCTCCTTTTCCTTGGGGATCTTATTTCCCATAAGCATTTCAAATAGATTCTTAAAATTCAAATTTGAATCGATACGAAATCATTTTGTTTCTTCGTTCTCATCAGAAAGTTGGTAGTCTTGAAGGATGACGTGTTTTTAGCATGCCTATCTCGCGTCCCACGTGCATGACCCCCTCGTGAACTCTCGTGACCGCCTTTGAAGTGTGGCTAGAAAAACCTTATTTATTCTAGTAAGGAGAACTGTCGAAAATAATAGAACATTCTGGATAAAACGGGAAGGCAAAACAATGTGTTAGGTGGTTCGAGAGACATTAGTAGGAAATGCCTATAAAAAGGGGCTGGCCGATAGAGAGGGGGAGAGATTTTTCTTTTGATCACGAGTCGTGCAATGTGTCATTATTTAATCCTTTGTTGTGTGTAGATTTTTCATTGTATTTGTATACACAGTACCGGTACCAGCAAATCTGTAAGTTTATAATTTTAATCATATTTCTCTTGCTGTTATTATTTAATTGAAGTTCACAAATTAAAAAGTTATTAATTGGAATTAGCTCTGGCCTTGATTGTCGTTTTATTTGTTATTATTTTTTTTAATTTTTGGTATGAAAATTTTCTAACCCATCTGTCATACGTAAGGTGTAACTATATGACTGCTTTTCCAAACAGATATGTTTCAGCACAATATTTTAGAAATCACAATAGCTGTTTTCCTATATTGAAAATGATAAGCCAGTCGTTAATCGTGATTATGCCTCAGTATCCTTTTCTAAAAATAAATTAACATTTAAATATGTTTATGTTAACGATAACAGGTTCCATTCTTGTGATACATTAATTTGCGACACTCCTAAAGTTCCGGCGTATGAGCCTTGTGATTGGACGTAACACGAAGGCGGGTTTTGTGTCGATCAATAACACGTGCAAAAGACTATATTCCTATAATTTCTTGTTCCCAGTAAATCAATGGTCTCTTGAATTAAACCAGTTTTCAAATGTTCCACGCGTTATCTATTGTCTTTTAAAATATCATTTGAGATTAGACATGCTGGACGAATGGCTGCCTCCAAGAGAAATAGTTCATCACCGTTTTAACACAAGCCTCCATTCGTTCACTTTCTGGTTCTGGTTCTGGTTCGGTACGTTGCTGCATCCATATACTGGCATATGTGCAACGGTTGGGGAAGCGATGTTGCCAATCTAACGGCCCCTAGCAGATGCCAGGGCGGCCTTGTCCATCTATTTGAATTGGAACTTTCCTTTTATGACAAGGAATTCAAATCCATTCTTAAATCATTATCACATTTCATAAAAACGTTGCACATTGAAAAAATAAAAAAAGAACATCAACCGACTTGTCGGGGTAGAAATATGTTGACCAGTACACCATCTCGTCTCATAATAAACACGACTTACACGGAGCAACATCATACGGCATCCCTTAAATATGTCTGTTTTAAAAAGAAACCATTATTAATGTTTTCTGAGAGCTCCGAGAAATTCATCTATGACTCTGAAATGAATCGTTTCACATGCTTTAATGACCTAAAGTCTAGGATCAATATTGCTCTTTTTTTCTCAGCCCGAACTTGCTGCTTGTTTTAAACACATGTATAAAGATCAACATTGCCTCAACTTTACAAGTGTGTCAGTGGTTGCTTTATTTAATTTTTAACGTTTGATTTCAAAATATAAACAATTGCGTAGGAATAACTGAGAATTAATTTTTTTTTATTACATGCAGAGGAAAAATCCCTTTGCTTGTGCGACATTGTTTCTTGCGGGTGTCACAACATGTTAATTAGTCGTTGCAGAGTGTCGTTAAGAAAAAACAAATTAATATGTAGCATTATTTTACACATTATTCATTTTCTATACACTTTATAAACGCATGAATTTGTCAGAATTAATGTTATCATTTTTTAATATTCAGAGACATTTAGTTGTCAGAAAAAAAAAGAAGAAAAAAAACCCCAGAAAATCAGAAAAAAAAACCAAGCACCGCGTCTCCACGAGCCATATATATATAAATAATTATTAGCAAATTTCCCCTGCGTTGCCCGAGATTGCATTCGGAAAAAACAACTTCTACAGCATTTAATTAACATTGAAATGAAGTGCACTGTAAAAATAACAACATCTCATGTTCTTAATCTCCCATAAAAACACATTTAGAATAACGTTTGTAATCCTTTTGTTCCCTGGTGGGATTCCGATCCTGGAATATCCCGATTGGATCCCGTTTTCCGATTGGATCCCGTTTTCCGATGTTTCTTTTTATCTGGAGGGATCCTGACCTCATTTTTTATCCTGATCCCAGTTGAAGGGTGTGCTAAAAGAAAACAAATCCCCATGTAATTATAGAAATGAATAGAACTAAACTAACATTTCAATCAACTTTTAGATTCCATTATAAATTATATATACCCGTAGAAAAATTTAGAACTTTCTGGATCATTCTAGATTAAATTTAATATCCTCCTCAAAACGTGTAAAAATGACTTTTTTTCCAAAGGGAAAGTTATAAAAAGTTCATAATCCCTCAAGAATTCCTTTCGGAAAATGATGGATATATGTGACAAGTTTCTTTTAAGATCCATCAATCCACGTAAAAACATATGTGGAACAAACCCACCCAAAAACAACAAAAAAAATTCACTTTTATATTTATATTTTATATATAATGTGTGGGAAAATGTTTTAAATGTTTTATTTTTTAGAAATAAATATTGTGTCCAAAAAAGATAATTACTCTCTATGCATGGAGTTGTAATTGTAAACAAAGACCCCTACTTTATACTAAATATCCCAGTGATTATGCTCTGAACACAAATATGTTCATAAATGAGATCTTGCCTTATTGCTATCACAGTCATATTTTTAAAAAAATAATTGAAACCATTAAGTAAAATTAAATTGCGTGTAAATTTCTGGCTATTGTGAACCAGAATGATTTAATTCAAGTAATTTGTGTCCTTTTTCTTCATATTAAAATGTAACTATCCTATACATTAAATATGTTTTATGTGTAATTTTTGTTTGTTTGATTGTTTGAGAGAGGCCTGTCTTTATCGGTACTTATATGAGATTTTTGTCAAAAATATATACAGAAGGGCGACAATTTAACAAATGATGATTACTCGAAACTGGCGTTAGTTAGAGGTACACTTTTTTTAATAACGAAAGACTTAAACTTGATAAATCTTTACTTATGTTATTGTTTTGATTTATCTTACAATTATTAATGAATGGAATAAAAGCTTTTTTCTTCTTTTAAAAAAAAAATAAAAAAATATCACCTTAAAATCAACCACCTACTAATTCAAAGTTTCAAAAGAAACACAAAACAAATTTTCAAAATAAAAATTTTGATTAAGGACCTTTGGTGCTCCTCGCACAAATATTTCTCAATGTCATATCCATCATGTAAACTGCGTTATTTATTGTTGCGTCCGGTATGGTTCTAATCATTATTTACATGTAAACCAACCAGGACAACACGTAGACGACTTGTGAAAATGTGAATAGCCCAGATATACTTTTTACTTTTATTATTGAAAACTACTTCTCATAAATAATTTCATAATTGTATAATATCGCTGACGAAACGTTGTATCTTAGTATCTTTGTACTCATCTATCAATGACTATAGATGTCCGCTTGTTGGACTATGCCTCCGTAATCATCTCACGGGCCAGTTTAACCAATAGCAACTAATACTGATACACCAACACCAACCGGTTTGTTGTACGATAATGTTTATTCTACAGCAATTACTTAAATATCGTTGAATATATAATAATGAAGTCGTTCCAGCCAAACACACTAAGCAACAACTATTGTACATCGGCCAACTATGCACAATGATAACAACAGCTAAAACTAACACGTCATTTCCTCCTACCCAAATACGTCACAACTATCTCACACAATAGATACAGCTACACATATAATCTCTAACTAACATCTCTTACGTACCAAACATAACAGCAGTGATCATACCCTTGACAATCTCGATTCACACTACATGACATTTGGAATAGTAATTCAAAAAGGCCCACTACAAATCCAGTAACGCTCTCAGGAATTATTGTCATATCATGCCACTAAACACTCTGCATTCGTCCACCATAATCTAAACACTCTGCATTCGTCCACCCTAATCTAAATACTTTACATTCGTCCACCCTCAAGAATTGAATTTTATTCGCCGCCAAGTTTAACATGCTTTCAAAATGGCCTACAATATATATTTCCTTACAAATTCATTATTAATATTACTCCGCCTCGTGGGTTGAATCTTTGATACGTTTTACTCAGTAACAACAAATATCATGATGTTACACACCCCAAACATTTTGAGAACCAACGATCCTTAGAGAAAAAAAAATCCATTTATGTACATCACTTGAAGTGGCAAATGAATCCAGGTTAATCCTTTTGAAAGTTGTTCATATATCACTTTATAATCCTTTTGTCTATCATTGCTACGTTCTTATTATGATAATCAATACGTTGATTCATATTCAATTCATTCCACTTTTATGCGCATCGTTATTGCATGTAAAATCATTCTTAATAATTCTTAAAATAAATATGTATTTGCAGATTACTCACAAAAAAAAAGCTAAATGAATTCTTAAAAGTCCACATAATTCTATTTTAAGCATTAAATAATTCTTGATGCTCTGCTTTATTTAAATAGCTATAAAAGTATCACATCTCTAAGTTATCATAATAAATAATCACATCTCTACGTTATTTTAATAAATATTCACATCTATAAATTAGCATAATAAACAATCACATCTCTAAGTTATCTTTTGCTTCCCTCTCGGATACTACTTATCAGCTAAATGCTATTTTTTAAATTTAATTATATGTTTTCTTAATTTTTTGTTCACTGACAAAGGCTTCCTGCCGACACGTTCGTTGTTTTGTTGCGTTTTTTTTTTTCAGGTTTTCCCATACTTTCTTTTTTTTAAATTTTCCATTTTTGCTAACCTGATTGTAATCTCTCCCCTTTCACCATTTTATATTCATCAGTTAACAATAAAAAGCCCATTTCGGCGCCTTTACTTGTCATGCACTCTGGGTCGCCTTTTTGCCCCATTCTCCGATGCGTGACGTCATTAGGATGCTCCTGTGTGATTAACAAGATGTGAGTACCGGCTCCTTAAAAAATGCACTGCGTAAGGCAATCAATTTATAACGGCGGCTCTCACCTGTGAGTCGCAACCCCTCAAACGTTTTAATACAAAAATTATCAAACAAACGGTTGTTATGCTTTATAACATTGTATGTAGTAACTGCCTTGCTATGTGTGCATCTTATAATAGGCACCATTATTGGACGACAGTGCAGTAGTAATCTCTAGACCTGTATGTTAGCCTTCTCATCTCACACTGATCCTGATTGTAAGACTGTGTACGTGCTACAATAAATGTAACCCTGCTACATGATTTCGTTTACAATTTAACAATTTAAAAATAACAATTTCAACTGTCACTTGTACAAGTTTATTATAGGATCATCATGCATCTAAGGGGTGACACCTACTTGAAAATCGGACCTTAGACAGAGCAAGGTCATATCGGTTTCATAACCTATTTGTTAAAACACAAAGACAAGTTTCAAACAGAGTTAAAGCATCTGTATTTTATCTTGCACCAAAAACTCAGAATATGCTTATAAATGCGAGATGCTTGTCGTTGAAATAAGGTCTGCGAGTTTTTATTTATTTATTTCATGTTAGATAGCACGCGTGACATTTGACACACTGACCAGATATCTGAGGTTATCAAATATGAGAAAATTCACGATGGGAAAATTGAAGAGTGAGAAGTGTTTCTAGTATTTTTTCCAGTTTAAGTGGACACAAAACTGATCACCTTAGTTCTGACATTCTTAAAAATACTCGAAAATTGTGGATTGAATACAATTATATACCGAGCTCAAGGATATGATAACGCTGCCACTATGTCTAAAATTCATGGAGATGTACAAGACCTACTGAAGAGAAAGAGCAAGAAAGAGTTTCTGAATGGATGCTTGGATCAGTCGCTTTACTTGTGTGATCAACACTCTTTTGCTAAAAAGCATCAAGTGTAATACTTATTTTTGGGTATTCTTTAGAGAATATTTTCCTTTTTTTAGCTTACACATATAGGTGGGACGTTTTAATTGAACATATAGATGGGATGATTTAATTGAACACACTGAAATGTCTGTGAAAAGACGATGCATCTGCTACCTTTAATTCGAGGCTATATACTTGAGGAAGTTAATCTTAATTAGCAATGCCTGCAGATAAAACGCTTAACTCTTGACAAGGTGGTTACAAATGTATAAGCACCAAGAATTTTTTTTCTGCCTGAGCACAGTCAAATAGTGAAGCGAACACTTTAGAAATTAGAACAACTTGTAATTTCAGTAGAGAGAAGACTATTGGGTTCAAGATGAGAATAGCAGGAAGCAAGGAAGAGACGCCGGGCTCTTTCTGCAAGAGGCCAATGATAGGGCGATGCTGGAGTGTATTGGACGTTTTCATTCTTACTTCGGATAAGATCAAGAGGCATACATGAAGTATCAGATATGTTTGAGAATGTTTAAGCTAGGCGCCATCGATAAAGAATGTCATGTAAATTTAGCCCATATTTTTACCCCATCCGCCCTCCCCATCATCACAGAACATGATAACCCCACCCCCATTTTTTGCAAATATAACGTCCCAAACCTCTACACCCCTTTATAAAAATCCATCTGCCCACTAATGTCCTTAGTAAACCATTAAAAAATAGCCTCCCATTGAATTCGAATTACTGCCCCTTTGTCAGAAACATTTCTCTGGAACAGTGGTTCTTAAACAGGAGTGAAATCATCCCCTATGGTGCTGGACACCACGACAATAAATGTCATTTGGTGCCATTGCTAGTTGTTCCTGCTTTTAAAAATGAAATCATTTTTATGCAGTTTGATTAGCGAAAGTATTTTTTCCCCTGGTTAATTTTATCTGCGCGTTACTTGTATTGTTTTGTTTCCCTTGCTTCCAGAAAGTTAATTTAAACAAATATAACGACAATATCTAAAATATTTAATTATTTTAATTTCAAAATTTTTATTACGGTAGTATAACAATATACTTTTTCCTGGGGTGGGGATTGCAGAAAACGTTTAGAAATTGAGGAAAAAAAGGGGGGGGGTGCAGCGCTGCAGAAAGATTAGAACATTTATTAAGATCAGATACCCTATCCAGTCAACCATTTTTCGTTCCATCTCACTTCACGTACTATCTCCAATACTATGAATTTTCGTGTTTACTTTCGAAATAAATTATCAAAACTGTCAATGACACTACACCCGATTCCCCTCCCCCATGATGTCCTGTAACTTGATCAGACGCCATTTTTCGGACCTCGCACATCTGAGTCTCTCAGGAATCGTTGTTAGAAAATAAAATAATTATAATTTTTTGGATAAAAGAATTTTTTTTAATAAAAGCAATCCCTAAAATCAACGTTTTTCATAAAAATTATTTATAAGCATTTTTAATTATTTATTTTATATTAATATTATAATATCAGACCCAATTTTACACCGCAGATTCATTCCATCAACTTTTTCAGAAAAATAAAGAAAATATTACGCATCATACGCACTTGCAATATTTTTACGAATCTCATTTAGCGCAGATATCGGGAATTTTATTTCACGAAACCAGTGGCACACTATTTCTTTCCCCTTGAAAAACAAGAAAAACTTATTTTTATTGGTCGAGGGTGGGACTGAAAATTTGATATAGTCTGTTGTCATCGGTAACGAGACTTTGTGTCAAGTTTCAGCTCAATAGGTTGACGGGAAGTGGGCCAATCAGCCCTCTGACCATTTTCTCACACACCCGAAAAAAAGGAACACACGAACCAAAGCGAAGTTGATATAAAGGTTTTAAAAATATCTGTAAATTCAGTTGCTTTACACCCATCCAACTGTCATACATCATCACAAAAATGTGCCCCCCCTACTCAAGAAGTGTGACGCCCCCCCCCCCCCCCAACAAAGTGTCTATGAATGAAACGATTGGAGAAAAAATACTGGTTTCCACTCCAAAAATGAACTCTTTCTATCATGAGTTATCTGAAAGTTAACTTAATTAAAATACCATGGCCACGGAGGCAGCTCTTTTTGTCATCCCCTTCTAAAAAAACGAAAAACTCTGCAATTGGCCGAAAATGCCACTCCTCTTTAAAGCAAGTGCCGTCTGGGGCACCCCTTTCGCTGGGTAGGGTCCAAAGAGTGACATCATCAGTTTACCTTACCGTCTAACCCCACCCTAGTGACGCCACTGTCCAGGAGCCAGATCAAATTTATCCAAATCACACCAGCCTATTGAAACCCTCGATCCGCACATGCTTATGAAGACAACGCGTGAAAGCGTTAACAAAAAGAGACTGACACTTTGTAAAACACAATAAATATGTTCATTACTTTCAAATTTAAAGTTTGATCTTTAAAAATATAGGTTTGTTTTTGAGGTCGCATCACATTTACAGTTCCCGTTACGTTACGGTAATTAGCCTTTTTAAAAAAAATTGTAAATGAAGCTCTATTGAAATTAAATTATCAGTTAAATCTTAAAACTTTTTTTTTAATCGGTAAGATTTCGATATTTATTATTTAAGTTTCACAGCTATAACACCAATTTACATTTTTTTTAATTGTCGAGAAGACGATTGAAATTTCATGTAACTTCGTTGTAGCTCGGTATAAAGAGGGACCATTTTTGTTTATGTCCTTATATGGTTTAATAAACACAGAAAAGGAAATGGTCTGCTATATTTAACACTAATACACAGCATATACTATGGCCTAGTTTAAGGATTTTTGAATGACGAATGCTACTTTTTAGACTTGAGACCATAAAGTATATATAAAGACTTGCTACTTCTTCTCTACTGTTAAATATGTCTCGTGAAACTAGCTAATATAGGGCTATAATTATTTACAGCTATCAATTCAGTGAATTTACTATCAGTGATCGTCGTTCCTCAAACAAACAACGGAGTCATAATACAATCTAGGATTCATCATTTAATCTTCTTGAATCCTGATTGATATTTAATTTTAATTATTATTAATGATGACAACAATGCCGACAATGGATGTTGATGTTGTTGATGATGTTTTCGATCCGTTACTTCATCCTATTCCTTTTGAAGAACAAAATGTCATAATTCCTGATGATGAAGATACACTATTTCAAGCATTACGGCTCAATGATCTTGCAACCGTTGAACGACGGCTACATGAAGGTTTCAATATTAACAACAAACACCCTGGTAAGTTGGTTGCAATAAAAGCAACTTTGCAAACAATATTAATATACATACATACTACTTATATTACAGATATTATAAATGCTATTGCTAAATTACAGTAGCATTGGTCTCATTGTTGGATGTGCCATGCCATATTGAATAATATAGACTTAGTGTGAATAATACATTCAACTATTTAATATTAAATATGACATTGTGACTACTATTTATCATTAATTTAGAATGTAGTCCTATTATTGAATATTACTATCTAACTAACTAACTTACATTTTCTGCTGAAGTGGGCTTGGCTTTGAGTTTGCACTTTTGACAGTCCAGGCTTGTACTGTGGCAACATGCTCTGTTGGACTGTGCTATATAACATCTTTTGAATAAAGGACTCTCCCACCGCCCTGGCCTCCCCAATGTCAAGTTGGGGCAGGAAGCTAACAGGTGGAATATAGTCTCTCGGGCCATTTCTGCTTAGTTATATCATATTAGTGGGAACGCCTCTGGCTTTTGTGCTGAAGTTGACTAAAGTAGTCCACCAGAGAGGTTTTTTTTTACACTTAGATAAGTGACTGGTGTTTCTGTTAGAACAGGGCAGCCCCATTTTTTGCCAGAGCGTCCGCTCTTTCATTTCCCTTCACATTTACCTGCTTTGGAAGCCATTGCACTGTAACCTTATCTCTGATTTTTTCTATCTTACCCACATCATCCATGATGGCCCCAACCTAAATGGTGCTTTGTGCTTCCTTATTCAAGATCTCAAGAACAGATCTTGAATTGGAGAAAACGACCATGTCAAGTCCCACAAGTTTCAACTTTTGCAGCGTACTTTGCACACTTTCCAGTGCTCTGTGTGTAGTCTTGAGCTTCACATTGAAAATAAACTCAGTGATTCCACTGGGCCCTGAAAGTTCATTTTGGTTGCCATCCTTTTATGTATAGGATCAGCTCGCCTTTCTTCCATTTCTTCTCTCATGTTGGCCGAGCTTCCATTAAACACCTTTACTGGGATTTCAGTGAAACTTTCAACTGTTTTAAGTGCAGCCACTCTTTGAACGTGTACAATGCTTTGTTTTGTTACTGCTGTATCGTTAAAACAAACTGTATTGTTATAGAATTATTTTGAGAAACACATTCTCTCCCAAGACCTTTAACAGTCAAAAGTTTAAGTGAGATTAAAAGAGCCTTTGAGCTGGTAGTTTTCTTGGAGAGCCCTGCTCTAGCCTTGTATCTGTTAAATATTTTGGAGTGTAGAAAAGGGGACCCAGTTTAAGGGATAAACTTGAGATGATAAGTGAGTATGGACAATATGGATCAGCAGTAGGCTTAGAATTGGAGAGTTCATGTATGAGACTGAGGGGTTTGAGATTTTGGTAGATCTGATGGTGAGAGGAGAGTAAGGACTAGTGGGGTTGAGGGAGATGCTTAGGAATTAACATGGGAAAGGATAAGTGGCAAAGGGATAGATTGACATTGGAAAAACTTCACATGAACAATGACTTGGATTTATGCTGCGCAAATTTTTTCTTGTTTGGTATAAAACAAATTAAGAAAATATATATGAAATGGCCCCTTGAAAGGAAATATTTTTAGGAACTCAGAGCAGTACCCCAAAATCATAGCCCAGGCTTTGCTCCATGTTTATATAAGATCATAAGACCTTCATTGACACTAAGTTGGTTTACAGCTGAAAGGTTTATTTACAAACCTGTCAATGTGTATGGAATCTTTAACTGACCATTGCATTAGTGCAGATTAGACTCATAGTAACAATTCATTGAAAGGATCCTTTACAAATTTTACTGTCAAAGCACACTGTAATATAAACATAAATAGCAAAGAAACCTGAACATAAATATATATTAAAAAAATTTAATTAGGGTTGCCCACTATCAAATTCCAAGATTTCTTTGGGTTTTAACTTATTTTATTTGCAACAACACGATTTAAAAACCCCATGTGATTTAACTTAACATGTCATTATTTAAACTCTAGAACCCAAAGGTGGAAAGATTTACACTGTCCAATGTCCAGGCAGAATGACGAGATCATTGAGGTTAAAAGAGTACACAATCTTACATGTAGCAGTTATTCATGGAACTATCCAGGTACATTTATAATAGATTTTCGAAGATTCATATTTTAGTTTCTCCAATGCTAATATTGAGTTCAAGAACTGAAAGCATTTTCAGATTTTAAGGCCAATACACAATGCCCTTTAAAAAAAATAACAAAAGTGTACTTACATTGTGATCAATATAGTAGGTTGTGCATTTCCTCATCACTATACTATAAGAAAATATCATATTTTGTTTCAATTTGATGCTTGGAAAAGTCTATTGTTTGTTTAAGAATGTTTAAGATTTGCAAGATTAAGATTTTATTTCTTTATCATTACATGATTTGTCTTGGCCTGAGGCAAACTTTTGCAGACTGTGTAAGTAGTGCAAAGTAAACAGCTGCAGTTGTGAATATTTCGCTTATTTTCTTATATTGCAGACAATAGAAGCAGTTTTGTCTTATGGGTCAGATGTAAATGCATTGGATGCCAACAAATTTTCTCCCATTTCAACAGCTGTGGCGGTAAATCGCCCAGATATCGTCAGGTTACTTGTTGATAGAGGTACACTAAATAGATGCAATAAGCAAGTGCTTTCCAAACTGTGTGACACCTTCAAGATGTTGGCATGTCACTTGAAAATAACGCAGACAAAAGTAAAAACAGATAAATCTTGGAAATGTAGCTATTATAAATAAAAAATCTTAAAATAAAACATACATGAAAGGTTTTCATGAGATATATTGTGTTGCCATACATTTGATTATAAGAAAACTACTTACTGTTTGTTTCCGTTTCGGTTATTTGAAAATATGCTAGTATACTTTGGAATGGAACTACTTTGTTGCCAAATAATTAATGTGTAAAAAGTTGTGTCACAAACACGAAAAGTTTAGAAAGCACTTCAATGAGCTATTAAGAAATTTTAATTTATATCTATACACAACTAAACTGCATTGCTGAATATTACAGAACTTCTTATGAATGATGAAAGTAAAAAATTCTCATGTTTTTGCGATGATAAAGATAATCACAATTCAAAAGCCATTCTGTTTATTAACAGAATTTTAATCTTTTAAAGTGTTATAGCCTCCTTTGCTAACTTGTTTTCATTTTAAATGCCTTTTAATTCCAATAAAGAATACAATTTGCTATCTGATATAAGGTAATTTAGTTTCACAATTAGCATAGGGATATTTTTGTTAAAATGTCATATAAATAATAATTATATGATTGAATATACTGAATGTTAATATGGTTACAGTTAGCTCACAGTATTTCTAAAATTTAAAATTCACAACATCTTTGCTCTCTACATTAAATTTTTAAAGCTACTCATTCATTGCCAACATTAATTAGGAGCTGATGTCAACATACAGAGTGCAAGTGGGCGAACCCCTCTCATCATTGCAATAGAAAATGTCAGCTTGACAATGGTTCAAGACTTACTTGATGCCGGTGCCAATCCGAACTTACCTGACTCGCAAGGCACAACACCTTTATTCATGTGCTTCAAGTCAAAACGAAGCCATAACTTGGATGTTGTTAGGGCTTTGATTCAAGGTAATTCTGTCATGTAATTGCTTGCATGTGTGTGCCTCAAAGTATTTTCTAAATATAACTTTGTCTATACTACTTTAATACTGTCCTGTTCAATTTTATATCAAAACTAGGTAAAGTTAGTTAGTGTTTTAGCTTATCATTTCTCTCTTAATAAATAGTGTTTATTATAATAATTATATTTTAATGTTCAACTACTTTTGAATAGATTATCAGGACATGGAAAAAAAATTGATGTATTATCCTGCTTGGATCATGAAAACTTATTAGTGTAACTTTAGTCTTAACTTGTTGTAAAACTATCCATAGCATTGTTTTTCTTTGCTTTTGACATATCTAAAAAAAAGTGTTTCTAACTTAATTATATGGCTGCACAAAAATGTTTATTTTTATTTATTGATTTTCTTTTTTCTTTTGCTACTAACTTTTTAAGGTGGCTCTAAAATAAATATGGCAAACAAACAAGGTGCAACACCTTTGATGATGGCTGCGGCCGCAGGAGAGATACCAGCCGCCCAAGTTTTATTGGAGCTTGGTGCGGACATTAACATTGTAGGTCATCAGTTCTGTTGAAGATCAGGAAGGCATATCCATAATTTCTTTGCATCATGTTTTTACAATCTATTTAGACTTAATAAAGATAGATTTTTCCCCACTTTATTAAAGACTTATTTTTTCTCCCTCACCAATATACCCTCATCCCCCATAACACCTCTGCCCCAATTAGTTGATTATGCCCACCTCAGACTTTTACAAGTGAGAAATGACTTTAAAGTGTATCTTTTTGTGAAAAATTATGTGATCAACTTTTTGATTCTTCATTTTAGTTTAAGGCAAAGTCAGGTGCTTCTAGTTTTGTGGGGCATGAATAGACTGATGCATTTGCCTACCATTCCCTTTATGTTCAGAGTTTTGCGTAATCAATTTCCTTTAATGAAATAAAGAACATATTTTTTAAATGCCTGTTAATTTTGGTATTAGAAGCCTGTATTAATATGATAATTTAGATAATGTTCTTTAAGATTTGATTAGATAATACAATATAACAGTTATCTGTAAAGAAATTGCAATGTTTAAATTAAATTTCAAGGGGGAAAAGGATGTTAGATATTTTGCAAAGAAATGTACTTAAATTTTGATGTATTAAAGGTTAAATACAACAGATAAGCACTATAATTATCTTCAATTTCTGTTTAAAAATTTAGATGGATTCTTCAGGAAAAAATGCATTTCATATGTGTTCTGGTGTAAAGATGGCCCTCTATCTTTTCAATAATGGAGCAACAACTGATTACCCAGATAAGCATGGTATGTTTCTGTCTGAAAGAAACAAATTTTCAGTCAAATGATTGTGAATTTCAATTCTTTTTTTTTCTTTTTCAATTTAGATGCAATATACCTATTATATATGTCAAATACCATATTCACGGAAAGGACAAATAATCAAATTTAGCATGAATGTTATCAAATGAAATTGCTCCTTGTGGATTCTTTCTTTTCATTGTTCCTCTAAGTGCCATTGTAGTTATTTGTAATATCTGCAGTAATTATTTGAAGGGATATTTAAAAAAAATTCTTTATGTATGATCAGATTTTTGAAACTGTATTTATTAAAATGTGAATAATATACATATATATCAGTCTTTAATTTGATACCATTAATGTTAATTATTTTGTTTAGGAAGAATAACCATTTCATAAAGCAGCAATATGTATAGATGCCCTAATGATACTTATGGCTTCCATTTAATGGTACTTATGGGATTTTCTAATAATTACAAATGATCAATTTGTCCAAATACCTTTTGGGTTTGGTAGGAACACAAGTTTTTCTCTCCTATCTTACTGAACTTCTTTCTGTCTATTCACCTCTTTGACAGCTTTGTTGCTCCGCAGATATGCATATTCTTTCTATTTTAATGACACTCACTAAAACATACGGTATACAATTTTTCTCTTTTTGTGCCCCCCAAACAATGGAATTCTCTCCCATAACACATCTGCAATATACCGACCATCCAAGCCTGCAAAACTGCCCTCAAGACACATTTCCTCAAACTTATTTATACCGACTCATTCTCAACACCCCCCCCCCCTTTCCTTTCCTTTTGACTGACAAACATTGCTCGATGCTGCTGGGTGCCATCCATGGCTAGACAAGGGTAGATAGTACTTGGTTAGGCCAGGTCAATCTTTTTACACAAAGCTGTTTTTAAATGTATAATTTTATGTAACTGCTAATTTTTATGTGAGCCCGGTGAGCCTAGCGCTAGACTGGGGTACTGAGCTATATGAGACCACTTTAATAATAATAATAATAATAAGTGCTGGTAGACTGACTACTTAAGTGTTTTAGAATATTTTTCTTTTTTCCCCCTCTTGGTCAATTCTATAGATTTTAATGTACTGTGAAATTTCAGGTCAGAGGCCTATTGATGCAGCTGTCAAAGTTGGTCACTATGGCAGGATACGTCTGCTTCTTGGTTCAGACAGCCGTAGGTCAGTTGCCATTTTGGAGGATCCAACAATCATGGAAGCCAGAAAAAACCTACCAGTATTTGACCAGTGGCTACTTGAGGAACTGTATGAGCCCAGGGAATTGAAACGCTTGTGCAGACAAGTCATCAGGGAGTGCTTGAGCCCATTCAACACTGTCAAGATATGTCAACTCCCCCTACCAGGACTACTCAAGGACTATTTGTTGGCCAAACACATTGATTTGTCCTATGATAATCTCATATGTGACAGGGAAGTCTTACGTGCCCGTTCAGCTGCCAGTGCCAATCTATTAAATAAATCATAATGTTAAAGTTTTATGTAGTAAAATTTTCTCAGGAACATAAATAAAAATGGGAGTGCCTTTGTTTTGTAGAAAGTGTAAATTTTAAATAATACATTGGATTTTTATCCTTTACGAATGCTGAGGGAAAATGTTTGTTTTTTAAAAAATATTTTTCCTATGGTTAAATTAAAGTAACACTATATATTTAATATTTATCTGAACAAGATATTCTATATATTTCCATAAGTAGCATGGTTGAGTACATATGATTAAGGGAAGATAATTCCTTTTTTTCCTGAATGCATAATTTTTAAGTTGTCTTTATAAAAGGAGCAAGATTTTAATTTACTTACAGTTTCAGAAAAAAGCATTTTTAATCAACAGTCTTTGAATTATTATTTTATTGTATGCACTTTTACAAATAATTTCACTTTAACTGTCAGATGATAATTAAAACATTTATAAAATTTAAAGCTAAAGGGTTTGTCATGACACAGTGTTAGTATGCAACCTTTAAAAATCACTCTTTCCCTTGCTGAGATAGGTAAAAAAAATAATCAGAGCCACCTATGCATGTAGCACAATTAAATGGAAATGTCTGTCTTAATCAATTTCTGCTATTCAAACTCTCAAACACACATTTTCAATCTTGAAAGTAAAAAAGAACTCATGACATGATATATTGACTTAACATATAACTTTTTTGGGATGTGCAATTACTGAGACAAGTAACTTTAACCAGATGTCAAAACAACTGATGTGTGTTCGCATAAATCAAAATGATAAATCTACAGAAATTTAGAAAAATCTAGCAATTTGCATACTATTCCCAAAAAGTTTAATTTTTTTTTTTCTATTTCATTAAATAGAAATTAAAGTTTATGGAGGAGAAGTTTATGTGTTTGTACAAAAAGGGTAGTGGGCCTGTACGAAAAGGGTAGTGTGCCCACAATGTACAGGTGCAACATGTACATTGAGAAAATGTGACTTTTTGCTATGTAATATATGTCAAATTCTTTAATTTACTAATGTTTCAGATGTGAAATATTTTACATATCTCTTGTGTCAAAAAGAAAAACTTACTTATGTATTACTTCTCTTATAATATATATACATATGTATGGATGAGATAAATATTTAACAAAATTAATGTGGGAAAGAAAACACTTTAATTATCGCTGTTTGAACTTCGGGGAGCATTTGTTTCATATTTTTTATTGTTGATAAAAACTATTATTGTCTTAATGTTTTCACCACATTACATTTCAATGTGCCTCAGGTTGTCATTTGACACATCTGAGTTTTTGTAAATTTAAATAATTTTTTGGGCGTTATTTCCAAACTATGTATTCAATATTTTTTTACAGTTATAAGGAAAATGTTACACTTTTAAAACATATCATCTTTCTTAAACTATATGTAGAATTGAATGGAAAAGTTTTTTTCTCAAGCCAATTTCACTTGTAACACCCTGAACTGTACGTGGCAGTCAGGGAGAAATGAGTATTTGGCACAATGTCCTTGTAACTATACATAGTTAGAATGCAAGTTGAACATTTATTTTAAATGAAAGGAGATTCAAATGAGTTTGTTCTCAAAATGAAACTGGTTTGTTAAAGTGATGTTACTTATTTTCATATCTTGAAGAAAATGGTTCATCTTTCTTATGTTACAGAATTCCATTTCAATCTCATGTTGGGTTGCTGTTCATAAAATGTTATTTTATATTGAGAATATTGTTTTTAAGTTGCTAATTAATTTAATTTTCTTTTTTTTGTATAGTGATGTTATTTTGATAAACATATTTACTTTTGTGATATAATGTAAAAAAAAAATTATTATTATTTGTTACTTCCTCTTTATCATATCTAAAAAGTTCTATTTTTACCACATTAAGTAAATATTATAATGGATTTGATCAATGCAACTAAAGCTATGCAATATACTTTCATATATATATATATATATATATATATATATTACAGAGAGCTGAGATTTCTTTTTCTTTAAATTTTATCAATGTTTTGTATCGTCTCTCATTATGACATCATTTTATCTACAAGAGTAGAATTATCTTAAAAACCCATGCTGAGCAAAGTGCAGTAAATTTCTATCATTTTCATTGTTGACCCCTTAAATTTAATAGAACAAAGTGCCGAATCTTAGTAATCAAAGGGCAGAGAACCTAACCCAAGCTTCAAGTAATTAAATAGCGGTCAATCACATACATCAAACTTAATGACTCCAGGTCCTCATCATTAACATCTTCCCTGATTCATTTTCACATCTGTCTGAATAGTTCTTTGCTCAACCATGCCTGCATGATTGTATATTTGTTCAAAACATATTAGCATTGCCATTGATGAGATTTTAATGAGACACATTTGCTCAAAGAATGAAATATAAAGACCAGAGTAATTGATTTAAATTGTGATCTCTTTTAGGAACTCATTGTGATACTAACAAGGTTGTGATTGCTGCAGTGCACATTTTTTTTTTCAAATACAACAACAAATAAAAACAGAGATCATAGCAATTTCAAATTTTTGTAAGTATAGATAACCTCACATAAAAGATATTTTCTATATTTAACAAAGAGAATTTACATAAGTGAGGAACTGATTTTTTTTTTTTTTTTAAAGTGTGCAATTTTGTGTCTGTGGTTGCAACTAGATTGCAGTATAAATTTTGATTACCAAGTGTATTTGAAAAGGGTGTATGCTTTTTAAGAGTTTGTTTGAGATCATGGCTGGCACCTTTAAAAAGGGGTCACTTGTAAAACTGTTTTAAAAACATGTCAAAAGTCTGTTAAAGTTTGAAGGGATATGTAGCTGTGTTTATTTTTTGTTGAGCACACAAGAAAATATATATAACCTCTGTAACATTCATGATGATGATTGATAATTTATCAATTTTTTTCATGACTCGGACTTTATTATTTTCTACATTCAAAATACAATTTGGTATTTTAATAGTATAATCCTAAAATTAAAAATATAGAAAAAGTCAAGTTAAATAAAAAAGGTTCTTAATTTTGATGACTAACAAATTCTGGTGTGAGCAGAGTTCTGTTTTCAGTCAATCACGTTGTGAGCAGAGTTATGTTTTCAGTCAATCACGTTCAGCTTTACTTCCAAGTAGTTGAGTTTGTTACACGATTTAGTTACATTTATATATTGGCACACAATTATTTTTTAAAAAATCTGATTTACCATAACAATTGCAAATATTTATCGTATCCTGAGTAAAGGAAGATAGACCATTGATTTATCATATCAACACTAGACAAGATGAAATTATTATTATTTTTTCAAGAACATTTGCTTACTAATAAAATCTTTATTAATACTTAGAAAAATTCAGTAACTGAATGAATTTACAGAAATTAGTACCGTGCATAGACAAAGAAATTGATGATTTGTGTAAAAAATATTTTACATAAGACGCTCCAATATATAAGACGCAGACTGGATATGACATGTAAAACTTTCGTTCCATTATAGACACAGGCCTACGTATGAATATTTTAATAGTCTTTAGAAAGAGCACAAACTTTATTTTTGAACTAAAAGTTCAATGGGAAATTTCATGGTCATTATAAAAAAAAAAGAATGTGTGTCATTTTAGGATGAAAAATGAACGTTTTAATAGATTCTGATGCTACGAAAAATAGAGCAAAACTACTTTGCTGATGACTAACAAATGTTTAACTTGGGCGCATCAATTACCATGCTTTTTCCCCCTGTACTTGAACTTTAATGGTAAGCTTTGCATATATATTCAAGGCGGAATATATATGTATGAATCCAACACCGTTAATACTTCAGACTCCCTCTAGTGACCACATAACACAGACCAGCACGAGGTAATGGCACCTCATTGTCGTAACGTATAATGCTGCCAACTATATGAACTGTAGGACACACAAGACTGCTTCAGATTCCCTCTAATGACCACATAACACAGACCAGCACGAGGTAATGGCACCTCATTGTCGTAACGTAATGCTGCCAACTATATGAACTGTAGGACACACAAGACTACTTCAGATTCCCTCTAATGACCACATAACACAGACCAGCACGAGGTAATGGCGCCTCATTGTCGTAACGTAATGCTGCCAACTATATGAACTGTAGGACACACAAGACTACTTTAGAAAAATTTGGAATGGTTTCTGTCTTGCTGTGTGAATTAAATTGTTATTTCAAAGAAAATAAAAAAACAAATTACAATGAAATAGTTAAAAGGCTGCGCTTTTGTTTATATAATAGATAACATTGGAAGGACTGCGTTGAAGCCATGTAAAGGAAGTCAATAGAGAAGAAGATCATGATTACAAGTTGCCGTTAAGGGATATGAGGCGATAGGCTGTGGTGGAAGCCTATGGCCGGTGATTCTAAATATGCAGCCCTGAGAAAGCTGCTCCTAGGCAACCGTTTCGTCCCAGCTACTTCGTGAGTTAGTTGCGAGGTGGAAACCCACTGTAGAATCCCTCTTAGAGGGCGTCCGATGCTTCCCCGGGACGGGTGGGGGGAGATATTAGGACGTTAATTTACCGTCCCGGCCCCTAGGAAAGTGGACTACGGACGCTTGAAACACAGCGTCTTCGGTCGACCAGACGTCTCCGGGCGGGGGGGGGGGGCCTCCATCAGCAAACTCGATCGAGCAGTTGCTGGTGGGGGCATCCCACACCCGGGGAGGTCTCTGGCGTCTTCCCGCACGGCCCGGCGCCGGGGACACCCGGCGGCTGGCGGGTGTGGGTGGACGCCAGGGAGGGCATTAGGAGCGTAAGCTCGACGGCCCGCTGACGCCATTTCCTAATGAGATATTTCAGAAGAAGATTATGTTTAGGCTTGACAATAAAAGACGAGACAATTTAGCGGACTTTTCGGCTAGAAACCTTCTACATAACTTCAGCAGACGAGACCACTAACAACATATATATTCAAATTAAAAAAATTAAACTTAGTATTTTTTTTTTTAAAGATCTCAATAAGTCTTTTTTTTTAAAAAATATTTTGTTACTGATGTAACACGTAACTGATATAGCACGTGGTCTGATTGTGGGTCAATTTTTTTTTTTTTTTTAATAACGAGAGTGTGACGTGTGCAAATTTCCAAACTTATCGTATGAGTTCAGAAGAAAAAAAGTCCGAAAAAATATTGAGGGAATAAGAGTCAAAGTAAAACACCAAATGGTCAGCACTGAAGTTGGCTTCATTATGCAACTGGTTTGGGGGGGGGGGGGGCGGAGGGTATACATCCAGGGCCGACCCTAACAATTGCGGGGCCCTATGCGAAACGGATTGCGCGGCGCCCATTCTGGGTAGAGGATAAGGATAATAAGTGAAAATTACGATTTTTTATTAGAAAATAAATTCGGGGCGGGGCCTATGAAAGTGCGGGGCTCATTGCGGCCGCATAGGTTGCAGTAGCCTAACGCCGACCCTGTATACACCTCTTGTTTTATTTTATTTTATATGTAACGTAAATTGTTGGCAGACTTCTCATTGCATGACCATTCCTACAACACATACAGTATTTACTCAAATTGAGACAGGGTCTCTTAACCTTTTTTCAGCGATGTAACTCTTCTTGATTTCAAATCATATTTCTCGCAAACATAATTCTAAAAATGTTATAAAAATTAAAGTTAACCCGATTCTGTTTGGGTGATATCACAACCCTTGCCGATTCTGTTTGGGTGATATCATAACCCCTGACACGGCCTCCCGCAACCCCTCATTATGCGGACACTCCAGGTTTAAGAACCAGTCAACGAAGAGGAAGTAGGCCGTTAGAAATGGTTATTAGAGATGGCGCATACGGGTCACAAGTTAATACAAATTTAGAGTGGTCGAGGTCAACTAGGAATTAACATCTTATAGCGATTAATAATCATAATTAGTTTGAGATTATGTGTGATCTATAATTGACATTTTGGATATGGGCTTATTGTAACCCGTATTTGAAATAAGAGTTTTCGCTTTTTTTTTTAGTTTTGCTTAGTCACGTGCATATTTAAGATAAGGATTAAATGCGCACCGTGGTCAATTAATTCAGTACTACTTATAGCTCGCCAAACATTGGCGACAGCAATGCGTGAACTTACCATCTACTCAAGTTACAAAACACGAACTCAATTAACGCACATTTAAGAATCTCAATTTTTTGAGACAACCCGATCGCCCGATGACACGCTACTGCACACTTTATATTTCACGCTCTTGAACTATCTTAATATTCTGATGTCCCAACCACTTTTAAACCGAATATTGATTACATCATATTTAAATTGAGATGACTGATTTTTCCAAAGAGGAAATATTTGGCACCAAACTCAGTTGCGTTATTTTTTTGTGTGTAAATATCATTTAGCGTATATATGGTTATCGGGAATTATATTTTGCGCTCTATTGAACTCTCAGTATTGAACCATCCTTTCTGTCAAAAATATAGAATTCTGGTTCTGGTTCTGGTTCGGTACGTTGCTGCATCCATATACTGGCATATGTGCAACGGTTGGGGAAGCGATGTTGCCAATCTAACGGCTCCTAGCAGATGCCAAGGCGGCCTTGAAGCTTTCGATACCAAATTCGCTGAATAGGAAGGAGCCAGATTGTTCGGAAACAGTCGGCTATTTGCATGTCCAGATTTACTATTGTGATGTCTATAAAAAAACATTCGCCTTCTTAGTCAGATGAATATCATAAACTGCGTCATTTATTGACATTGAAGACGAATTCCAAAGACAGCAGTCCACACTTTGTTATTCTTTCTTTTTTGTGTGTGCGTGTTGCCTTTTGTACCTTTTTGCACTGAGAACCTGGCTGTTCTGTTCTTCAGGTAATAGACAAACAAGTGTTATAGATAGATCGGGATAGGCAAGGTAGTGGTGCATATCTGAATAGCAGACCCTACGGTAAAGCTCTGATAATCTCAAGGAAGCGAATTTCTTGTTAAAGTGTTTTCTTTTTTTTTTTTTTCTTTCTTTTTAATTTCCTATTTAGTTCTAACTTGAAAGTAACAATATAAACATTGTTATTGATACTTTCATTTCCTTACGTAATCTTTACTTCCCCTTCGGTAAGATTTGTTTCTTCACTTCCAGTTTTAAAAAAAAAATACCAGTTGGTCTTGTCAGTACAGATGTGCACAATAAATAATTCAATAATGTAAAATTGTAATCGATCTTTGAAAATGTTTTCCACTTAGTTCTTTCATTTTGGTAGAAAGTATTATTCTATTTTTAGCCCTTGGGGTTCAAGGTCATAAATGAAAGAAAGAAATTAAAATGGGTTTTGAGTCAATTACTCTTTAACACAAAGCTAAAGCGTGTCTCTGCTTCGAAAATGTTAAATAATATAATATGTTCGTACTTAGAAAACAACATGAGTGACTGGGGCTTGGGACAAAGTTATATAAAAAGGGGTTATTAATATAATTACAAGACAACCAAATTGGGGTACATCCAACTCGCACAATGCACAAATGCCCCCGGATAAAAAAGGCTTTAATTTGCACATATATCAAGAATGGAATAATGGATTTCTTTCCACTTTAAGTTCTAATTTATATATATATAAGAAATGTGGTCAATTAATTGCAAAAAATCAAAACACGAAAAAAACATTCTAATACATAAACAAAAAATGTTATCAGATTGCTTTACATGAATATAATATTGATTTTATTGATTATCTGAAGTACACGAATAACAGTCACACGTGCACAAGCTGGTGGCGTGAGAATTTAATTTAATGTGCTTTTTAATTCAATACACAGTCATTACTATTTTAAGAAATACAATACATTATTTGGAATGAATAGAGCAACGGCACCCAACACTTGTGGTACATGGAATGGTTAGAACAAGGGAGCCCAACACTAGTAGTACATGGAATGGTTAGAACAACGGCACCCAACACTAGTGGTACATGGAATGGTTAGAACAAAGGCGCCCAACACTTGTGGTACATGGAATGGTTAGAACAACGGCGCCCAACACTTGTGGTACATGGAATGGTTAGAACAAAGGCGCCCAACACCAGTGGTACATGTAATGGTTAGAACAAGGGCGCCCAACACTTGTGGTACATGGAATGGTTAGAACAAGGGCGCCCAACACTTGTGGTACCAGTATAATCATAGTTATGTGCATTCATTTTTAACTGCGACACAAAATTCAGATTCATGCGTTGAGTCAACAGTTTGAAACATATCATCAAAGAAAACATTGGTTGAAAAAAAATCATCATCATTTTAAAATTAAGTAATTTTAAAGTAATTTAA
Source organism: Omphiscola glabra (assembly GCA_964017045.1). Taxonomy (NCBI): domain Eukaryota; kingdom Metazoa; phylum Mollusca; class Gastropoda; family Lymnaeidae; genus Omphiscola; species Omphiscola glabra. Next base: position 16,035,094 of record OZ024804.1, on the reverse strand, counting down.
TACATTTTCCATATATTCTAATAGAATTTCACATTTATTTATATTCTTTTTTCACATAATGAGCGGGAGAATGAGGGGATAAAATTATTGTGAAAATTGACACAAACATTGAATTGCAAATTGGATTAAATTTCGACAGGAAATAAACATCTTACAGAAAAAGTTACTCTAAATACACTTTGATCAAGGCTTATAATCTCTTTACAGCCAATGCCATCATTGGGGGAAGGGGGGGGGTGTGGGCAGTGGACATTACTGGTTGTCATCGTCTCAAAGGGGTTTAGACCCAAGGAAAATGCAAATGTGACAGAGCAGCTCGAGGCCGTGACAGAGCAGCTCGAGGCCGTTCCATAACATAAGTCAGTTAAATACAAGATCTGGCTTCCACCAGAATAGAGTGCAACCATAATAGGGTGTCACCAGAACAGGGTGCCAGAAGAATAGGGTGTCATCAGAGCAAGGTGCCAACAGAACAGGGAGCCAACAGAGCAGGGAGCCACCAAAGTAGGGTGCCCCGGAAACAGATTGCCACCAGAGCAGGGTGCCACCAGAGCAGGGTGCGACCAGAGTAGGCAGACGCTGAGGAGGTCCATGAGGGTGAAGAAAAAGGCAAATTAGTAATCATGTGACGCCAGACTCACTTTGCAAGAAGAAAACAAGTGGGAGATGCTTGAGCGTATGGATCATATTTATTCTAACTCCATATAAGATAGAGAGTCGTCAAGGTGGCAGCAGATACGGTTGAGGCTTTTCAAGTGTCCACTTTTGCGACTGCAGAAGAGTTACTGGTATAGCCTATTTACCCAAACTGACCACGTTCTATGAGTAATCTGAAAGTTTACTTTTAATTAAAATTAAAATACCAAGGCTGTGAAGGCACCCGAAAGCAGCAGATATACATCTCGATGAAGAAAAAGATTGTTCAATATTTGAAGTTTTGACATTCATAGCTAAATGATTTTTCCTAGCATCTATCTCAATACTCTCATTAAGCTAACACTAATTACTTCTTACTAAATGTGTGTCTGCTTCTTCATAGGTGAAGAACTTTTCAAAACTTTACGTAGAAAGCACTATTTGGGTTCTACCATGGAACAGTCCAGGCTTTCTGGTCTAGCAATTTTGACAATTGAAAGTGAAAAGGGGAAGACTTTTGATTTAAAAAAAAAGGCATTGGCATGTTTGCACCTGTAAGGCCCAGAAAAGCAGTATTTGAATTATAAAGTTTACATTTTCGAAAAGAAGTAAAAAAAAAAAGAAAAGAAATTTAACACTGTAAAATCAAATTATATGTTTCCTTCTTAAGTATTTTGTTGCTTTAGGACATACTTAACAAATACTACTATTAGCCAGGGATGGCCAACCCGCGGCCCGAGTTAAATATTGCGGGAATCGGGTGTTTGATTTATCACAAAAAAGCGTATTTGTTCATCACTCAATTCACACACAAAAATATGGATTTAAAAAAGTTGCAGTTTGATTACAACAACAAATATCACATGAGTTAATTTAAAAAAAAAAAATTCTTTTGGATTTTTTTATGCATTTCATTATGTGCATTAAGAAATGATATTTGGCTCTATACAGCATTTCCAAATTAGGTGTAATTACATTCGGCCAGTGAATGGTTTAGTTGTTATCAAGGTAACACATGGGGCTTATGGGTTCCTGGGGGCTTATGGGTTTCATGGGGCTTATGGGCAGGGCCGTCTTAACAACATAGGAGGCCCTGGCCCTGGGCACAGCAATACACTGGGCCCCCCTAGCAACACAACGCAACTGAGAAGGGGAGGAGGCGAAAGGGGGCACTTGCCCCGTGCTCAAACATGAGGGGGGGGGCAAACAGTTCCTGCTCCCCACCAACTCACCAAGATGAATAAAAATGTAAAATAAAAATAAACTTTAAATTAAGTTAATTTTCGATGAATTCAAAAACTTGTTGAATAGAGTTATTCCCCTTTAAAAGTTTTAAAATTATCCAACTTTTATTCGCATTTTTAATATTCATTTTGGAATGTTTTGATATATTTTGTGGATTAAAATTTAAGATTTTAAATCCATTTAAAATATCGAAATCTTTCAATATTCATTAAAAATATGTAAAGCACGATGCTTCTGTAAGAAGAAGTCTCTTAGAAACGAGGGACCCCCTACAAGCGCAGGCCATAGGCCAGTGCCCACTGGACCCATGCCTTAAGACGGCACTGCTTATGGGTTGACCACCACTGCTATGGGTGGGAGAAGTCTGGAAAAGGAGTTGTGACACCACGAATTTACCACACAGAGTGGCAACAACCCAAGTTACTCCTCTGTATACTGCCACGGTCAAATTTTATTTGGAATGTAAGTTTTAAAAACTAAATTAAGGTATTTATATAGACATATGTTATCAGTAACAAGACTTCATACATCACAGGTGTCCCACATCACAGGTGTCCCACATCACAGGTGTCCCACATCACAGGTGCCCCATATCATAGGTGTCCCACATCACAGGTGATATACCAAAATGTAGAGATAAAAACCGCACTATTTTTGAAAGCTTATGATATGTAGTTTGTACATTTTCCTTGCTGTTCTGTAATAAGGTTACAGAATAGCACAATTCTTTCCCTTTTTTGTGAGTTGTTGTTCATATTCTTCCATGTCTTCTAAATAGCTAAGAGGAGGCCATCTGTATTCTTTTACATATTTACTGTCTTCAGGATTTAGTTGAGCAAACTCTTTTCTCATGGAAAATACATTAAAGTTTGTTGCGATAAGATGGAGACAGAATGCTACCAGCTGATTTGCATTAAAAATCTGAAATTTAAACAAAAAAAAAAATCATAATTAAACTTCATAACTAGAAGTAAAATAGATAATGTAATTTTCTGGAGGGCTACTTATGTGTAAAAATATTTTCAATCAAATTTTAATGTGGATTAATATCATGAAACTTACATACGCTGTATTCAATAGGCCAATAATATCAATCTCTTCTTTTGTCAATGTGGCTCTAGCATGCTCTGTCATTTATATCATGAAACTTACATGAGCTGTATTCAATAAGCCAATGACATCGATTTCTGCTCTCTCAATGTGGCTTTGCCATGCTCTGTCAACCTCTTTGCTGATATACAGTTCACACAAGTTGACCAATCGCTGCTGGCAGTTCTCATCAGCCAGAGATAAAACACCAACTAGGTCACTGCTTTCTTCTAGTGGGGCATGGTCAGTATAGAGGTACTCTAGGAAGGTTAGAAAGTTCTCCTTGGTAGCATAAGGAATATTGACCTTGAAGATGTAACATGAACGTAAGACTAATTTATTCAAATTGCAACTTAAAAACACAAAAAATGTATATGCTATGTATAAAGTTAAATAATTGTCCACTAGCACATTAAGTATAATTAAAATTTGAATATAGTTTAATAACTTTTCCCTAGCATGTAAAGTATGAAGACAACAAGTTTTACTGCTTTTTCTTTTTACCTGTGCAGTCCTTTCATTGTTGCCTTCCATAAAATTGCCTGACAACATGGCAGCCATAACATCATTTCTAGTACAAAGTACAATTTTATGGGCAAATATTGGATCGCCTGAAATTAAAATGATAATACATATATAAAGGAGAAAAGCATAAAGTATGTAGAAGAAGGCTCTAAAAATAATTTTTCTTAAAATAATAACTAGATTTTACTTTAATGCAATTATCTAAATCTCTTAAAGACAACATCAATGATTCCCAATTTTTTTTCTCTGCTACATAAAAGAAAAAATACAAAAAGATGTTATGCTCTGCTTAGCATTTTATGTAAACATAATTTTCTCAAGATATTATTTTAAAATACTGTTATTATTACGAATCTTATCTTTATAACTTAAAATATAATAAATATTTGTCAATAGTCTTTAATCTAATACATTTAAACTAAAAGCAATGGCTAACATCAATTTAATGTTTCATGAGAATAATTTAAAAATACTATTTTACAATGCGATTATAAGTGCTCACTGGTTATTCGTCCTATTTCTATCAAATTTCTAATTAGACTTCAAGTGGAGTAAATGCTCAAATTGAATCCTCTAAATAAGTTTCTTGAGTGTATTTCAGTTGGTGAATGTAATTAATAATATTAAAAAAAACTTGTATAAAATTATTTATTTTAAAAGAAAAGGGCTGGCTGAAAAACAAATGAATAATTAATTTGATTCAAAATCTAAGCACACATTTTTCAATTTAAAAAAATGTATCTACAGAATAATTATCTGTATAGGAAAAAATATCATTTTAATATAATCAATCATTACCTTCAACATTAAAAATAATGTCAGCATTTGCCTGCTGGTTAAAGAAAAGCTCTTTCATCTTTGCCCCAGTCTCATCATTGAGGTTTGTCCTAATGTTAGGGTTGAGGAACTCTTCTTCTCTCATGATGTTATCACAGATTGTTGTCAAGTAAGGTAATTTAAATATGAGGGATGCACTGCGCAGGTCTTGCATATCTTCTTCACTTGCATCCTCTGGTATGTTAGGTAAGCCTGATATCAAAATGAAAAGCTTTATTTTTATAGTAAAAACTTCATTGAGATGAAGAATTATAGTCTTGCTGCCCATAACATGAGCAGGGCTTTTAAAAGGTCAAGTGAGGCAAGCGGTCCTTAACTTTTTAAGGGCATCTTGTCTAAAAAATAAGAGCACTGATGTAAATGAGTAATGTATATTTGTATATAATAATTGTCAATATTTGAAGCCACTATGAGAACTACTCTGAAATATTCTAGCTGACATCTCCTTTGAGAGGACTTGAATGGGAATATTTTTCCAAAGTATTCACTTAATAAACACTGTTTATTAATTTTTCCATATTATTTGGAGCATGTAAAACTAGAATATATATCCCTAAATACTTTTTGCTAAGCTAAATGATCAGCTGCATTCTGATTACATCTTTTTTTACAGCTTCTAATATTCCTTCTAATTAAAAGACAAGCTTTTTTCTTCTTCAATTATTTTCTTATTAAGTGACAAAAGACATAATTCTAGGACATGAAATCTCCATTTTTATCTCCTATTTCCATAGCTGACTAAAACTATTTGGGTCAACAAAATTAGTGGACTGGATAGTTCATTGTTATAAATAATACATTCTAGTTTTATATTACTATTAAAGATATCATCTAATTATTGTATTAAGTTCTTAAAAAATACTCTTTTGTTTAATACCTGTGTAGAGAAATTCTAGTACTCTAACAAAAGTCTTGGCTTTTACATCTGCACTTATCTCAATGAGAGTGTCCTTGCCATCGGATGAACCAACATCGTATGCGGAGCAGATTCCTGGAATAAAAGAGCACAAAATGATTTATGTTTAAAGGTTTTGAATACAATGTTACTACTGATGGTAACATGGCAAAATAGCCACTAAATTAGACGTATTTAATTTTGATAATGTTGCATAAAAACAAGAAAGTGGGATTCACATAATATCTATCTATCTATCTTCTATCTATCATCTATCTATCATCTTTCTATCATCTATCTATCTATCATCAATCAATCAATCAATCAATCAATCAATCCTATCTAACTATCTATCCTATCTATCTATCTATCCTATCTATCTATCCATCCCATCTATCTATCTATTCCATCTATCTATCTATCCCATCTATCTATCTATCCCATCCATCCATCCCATCCATTCATCTATCCCATCCATCCATCTATCCCCTCCATCCATCTATCCCATCCATCCATCTAGCCCGCCCTCCCATCCATCCACCCACCCATCCATACATCCATCCATCTATCTATCTAGATGATATATATATATATATATTGTTACATCCCGCTATAATGTGTTGAGAATTGAATCTCTTATTTGACTATATTGTCAATATGGCTCGTGACAAGCAGTTCTTAACAAAGGACGATACCCTAACTAATGCTAACTACAAAAAATAATTTATTAAGCTAAAATAAATCTAAGGCCATTCACTTACAGTACAGCAGTGCACTTGTACCAGTACAATAATGGGAAGGTGTATGTGATGATCTGAGGCTGGACTTTATAAAATTCTGCTATCGTAAATCCGCCCTTGGAAACACTTGTAAAATAATACCATTCCTCCCCCTTGTTTTGCCCCACAGTCACATGACACGAGTGACTTCCCTTGGTGTTATTGTCTTCTTACACCTAATAGCTCACGCAAAAGCGTGATTATGGAGTTTCTACCTCACACCGATAAACTTTGAGGGTAGAAGGTCATACCCACAGTAGCAAAAGTGAATATCATTGGATGGGAAAATATACAACATTTAAATCACCCAATTGAATCATCAATCAACTTGAATAAATAGCCAGAACAAGCAAGAATATGTCTTTTATGATCTGATCACTTGACGGTGGAAGCTGGAAGGAACTAGACTTAGACCTTCATTAGCGTGATACATAACTGCAACCCAGGCTATTAGAAAGTATAGGTCTTTTAAGATCTGATCACTTAACCGTGAACGCTGGCAGTACCTAGACTTAGGACTTCATTAGCGTGATCATTAACTGCGACTGCTACCTGGAGTACTAGTGAGTACGCAACCATGATTTTGATATCATGTTATTGCACTTGTAATGTTCATATAGCTATATAGCAAATATTCGATCGTGTTTTATCATATTCTAATAATGCCTATATTACATAATATTGATATTACGCATTATATTATTGCCTTTGCCGCGGGCTACGATACACCGCCATCACATCATAGAGATGGTAGGTTGTTGTTCCAGCTCGCTCATGTCTCTTTTAACAAGAGGACATTATGTATACTATGTACATGTGAATTTAATTGTTGTTAATGATTCAATGTCCCATACTTCATTAATTAAAAGGTTTGCTTGGTCCAACATTGTCGCGACAATGATCAGACTTATAAATCCATCCACAAATTGGAGGTATATAATGTACAAGCTATGTCACTTTCCATACATCGATCTGAATTCGATGCTGTTGGAACGGGACTTATCAGCGTATGACTATTCGTTTGGATACTTATCCATTGTTGTATCATACTACCTTCAGCCTGGTTTATATCACTGGACCGACTGACCTTGAAGCTGGAACTATGGGATTGCTTTACATCCTACACCAAACTACCTGACGGCTACTAGGACTTCGAGATCCAGGGACTCTTACTACCACGATTCAGCGCTGGAGAGTCATCTTCCCCATCGCAGAGATCCCACGGAATTTGTGACCGGGAACTCCGCCTTCACTACTCTGCGCTTGTGATCCATCGAGATCATCAGTGAAATATATAAAGGCTAAGTCCCCAAAGGAATGAACATAGTATCTTGAGCATTTATAATGATGATAACGTTAGTAGGACAGTGACACTTGCAGTGCATTGAAATACCTGTTTTACCTGTTTTATTAGAGGACATCTATTTTATGTATATATATCAATAACCAAGAGTGTATTACGGAGAAATTTGTAAATATATTATTCAATAAATAATTGTAGTTTTTTTCTTCTGTAACCAAGACTTCGTTTCAGTCTAAACTATATGTATATAGATAGGTTATTATGTCTGTGTGGTAATTTGGCTTAATTAACGAAACCCTAGACAGAGTGCCAAGAAGATATCTCATACGAGAGATATCCCTAAATATTATATCTCAAGTCAGATCACCACAGTGTACACACATAAAATAAATAGATTCTACAAATCTATTTTCAGTACAGTATGGTAATCTATCATATATATTATATTGTAATTGCAAACTCTGTCTCTCTCTTTGTCTCGCATTCTCTATCTAGCTCTCTTCCACTCCCTATGTCGATTGGCTTATTTATAGATTTCATAGAGACTCTAGAAATGGGGTACACATTGGATCTGTACCACGGAATGTCTCGTATGTCCTAAAGAATTTGCTATAGACTATTTGAATTGAATAGACTATAGACTGTGTTTATATGTAGTCAAGGTCATTGTAGACAATTTATAATTAAGCCAAACCCTGTCGCGATGCCAAACATGGGGTCAGCCAAAGTTCACGCAGGAAATTCAAAATTATATATAAATAGACGTCTACATAACACAATGTCAACAAGGCAAGCTTCTATCGTAACAATATAATCAAACTAAAGATATATACCCTATTATAATATATTTAAATTTCAAAATCTGTGGGTATTTTTTACCTTCTATTTTTCCTGCATTTAAGTCATCACGACTGAAGTTGTCAATGTGATTGAATTCTTGGATCTGTGTGCTCCAGATTATATTTTAAAAAAATTTAAAAATTATATAACTTTATTAAAATTATTTATTTTTAAAATCATATATTTTATTTAATAACGGGAAATGTTGTCAGATGACTATCACTGTATTGAGAAATTAGTAGCTTCAATTTTTATGGTAAATTTTAAAAAGTATTTGTAAATAATTAACACTTTTCCACTATTTTAGCGATGTTTATGTTAACTCAATTCATTTATATTTTATTAATTGAAATATGCATTTTACAATAGAAAAAACTAACACCAAGATTTGATTTCTAAATGTAATAAAATTCATTTCATATAATATATGAATAAAAAAATGTACAGATTAGTTATTTCCATTAAGTTAAAATGATTTTAAAATTTATTTAAAGTATATTATTTCTAAAATTATTTATAATTTAAATTCCAATTATTCTTATATCAACATTAAAAGTTATTTCTTGGAATTATTTTCTTTGATTATTTCTTCTCTTTTTTATTGGGATGTTAAAAGAAACTTTAAATTATCATCTTTAATACAATATATTTCAAAACATCAAAATTTTGTTCTATAAAACTTTATTATTTTATAAAACAAACAAACATACATTTGATGGAAAGATGCCTGCCAGTATTTTACCAAAAAACTTTGATGCTGAGCAGAGAACTAATTTGTGTGCATGAAGCCTTCTTGTGCCTTCAACCAGAAATGTCACATCATGAAATTTTGGATCCTGAAGTGCTTTGTACCAGTCTGAGGCAAACACTGATGATTCAATTTCCATCCGTGGAGCTTTACCTTGTTAAAAAATGTTAATTATAAGTGAAAAATCAACTAAATCTAAGCAAATTGTTTTTTCCTGCTTTAACTAAACTTTTATGTTTAAAGTGAACTTTTCTGCTTTAAAATCTATAATTAAGCATTAAAAGGAAAAAGACAAAATTATTTGTTTTACCTCTTATAATTGTATTCTTTTTAATTTATTCATGTTAAAGTATCTATTCATCTAACCAATTATGAATGTAAATTAGATTTGCAGATATTTATCACTTCATATTCTACAGAAACAAAATGCAATATTTATATTTCAGATTGGTAAGCTTATTTCATTAATAGTATTTTATATAGATACAATAAAATTATAAAAACTTTTTTTTTTAATTCAGTATTTACTTTATTGGAGAAATATTGCATGGTAAATAATAATAATTTTTTTTAAAGATCTAGTACTAAAGATGACTATCCCAGAATTTTGTGTTTTCAAATGATACTTTGGTTTATAACAAAAGTATGAAAAGAATGATCAGTTTAATACTTTGTTTAAAAATTACTACCTGCAGGGGGCATGATGGGTGGAAGTAAAATTGCTCCATTCTTTTTTTTACTTAAAATTGAAAAAATAGACTTTGATTGTTGTGCTTTAGCATTTGCAACAAATATCTGCAGCTGGAAAGAAAAGAACAAAATTAATTAGTCATTAAAAATAAAATTCATAAAATTTAAATCTTTAAAAATATAAATAAGTCAATCTGAAAGCTCCAGTATAATAGAACAGATTTAAAAGCTAATATTATAATATTTCAAAGCAAGGTAATTCTATGACACTATCTCATAACAACTGCTAAATATTTTTAAGGCTATCAATGTAATATCATGTTTAATTTTATTTAAAAACACTGTTTTGAAAAGTTCATTATTTCTTCTTTTTCTTTTTGTAAAGGAAACAACTTTTCATATCACCTTAAAGGGATGTTAAAAGTTTAACATGAACTTACTGATCTATAGAAACAATCTTTTAAGCCATCTTGATTCAGAGCACTTGTTTCTACATAGTTACATCCCAGCTCTTTAGAGAGTGCTCGGCCTTCCTCATATGTAATGCTTCTCTCTTTGACATTTGAATATCTGAGGTCTTAATAAAGAAAGAATATGAATATAGTGGTAGGCCATACTTATTTTTTCCAGACAGCATTATGAGTAAGCTTTCCTTACCTTCCTTTAGCTACTTTTCCATCAAGTGTTCGAATGACTATAGATAGATCATGCTTAGAGGCCTACTAGGTTTTCTTTTCTCATTATGAAATTAAAGGATACATTTGTCTTTCTTATTTAAATTATCTGTCTTTGCTTTGACCATTTTAGTAGATCTGAATAGATTATTTATGGGCTAATTCAGATAGATGGTACCTTATCATTAGGTTTAGGGTTCAGGTTAGGGTGAGGGATAAATTTAGGGTTCAGGTTAGGGTGAGGGATAAGTTTAGGGTTCAGGCAACCAAGATGATGGCCATGGTAAAAAAAACGCGGTAAAATCTATACGAATTTACCTATTTATGTCTAATAATTGAATATGGGTCAAAATTAGTTATGGAGTATCATCCCCTATTGTGTAAGTAATAGTTCAAATTTAGTGATACTTTACAAGTCGTAAACTTTATATATTGTGTTTCAATCGAGAAGTTTAAAAAAAGTTGATAATGCCTCCTGAAATTTAGTCTATTAATTAAAAAGTAGGCCTATAATTTAAAAATAAAACTAATATTTACATATATGAACTTATAAATGACAAAAATCTAATTTTTAACCAAACAAAAAGCTTGTTTTAAGTTTAAACAAACATTTTTTTATAAACCTTGAATACAAACCTGTTTTACATGCAACTAATACAATAGGAGTTTCTGGGCAGAAATGTTTAATTTCTGGCAGCCATTTATCTTTAACATTATCAAATGACGAACGTCTCTCAACGCAGAAGCAGATCAGAAAAATGTCAGTTTGTGGGTAGGACAAAGGACGCAGTCGATCATAGTCTTCCTGTATAATTTGAATAATATAACAGAGTTAAAGATTTAATACATAACTTATCTCTAACACAGGTGTCACAAAAATTTTACACAGCAGTGCTGAGATAACTGGAAAAAATGACGAACGCGGACCGGATAATCATTCTGCACAATACTTGCAAGTCAGAAAGAAAGCTTTGGGAAAGAAGACGAAAAACTAAGTTTAGTATTCCATTTTAATCATGGGTGAGTGGTGTGCAATGCAAAGAAGCAAAGACAAAAAACATATTAATTTTTATTTACTTTAAAAGTTTGCAAAGAAGGCGACGTTAGCAAAAAGATAGTAATATCAGACCTAGTGCGCACATATTCGAATCTCACAAATTAAGTAGCAAAAAAGGTTAGTGAGATTTGTGAAACTGACATTTGGCTTTCAAGATATCATCAATGTTTAGTTTGGAATTGCTGCATCCAACAAAAGAATTATTTTCAAATGTTCAACACTCTCTCTCGTTCATTATGTTGACTTCACTTTCTTTATTTTTGAAAATATTTGCTCACAGACATACGTTGTTCCATTCACGCTGCCAGCGGATGCCAACTCTTCCGTTATCTGAAAGTCCAAATTGACACCACACATAAACACGAGAAGTTTTGAGAGATCAGGAGACTCATCCAGTCCCAGAGAATACCACATCAAGTTCCTGGCTTTCTCGCGTATCTGTAGTACCATGTTGCCATGTTCTCTCATAGTTCTCCGCACAACTGAACTGGTTAGTTCCAACCACCGTGACTATGATTTTTAATGTCCCCGTATATTTCCCGCAGTACTCTTTCTTGCACCCATTTAGTACACAGTTTCTGGTAGTTATTTGACTAAAATATATTAGCAGGAATATGCTTATTAATGGAAATTGATTCTTATTTTACAATTTGTTTTTCTGGTTCTGGTTCGGTACGTTGCTGCATCCATAAACTGGCATATGTGCAACGGTTGGGGAAGCGATGTTGCCAATCTAACGGCTCCTAGCAGATGCCAGGGCGGCCTTGAAGCTTTCGATCGTTGTCGAGTTCACGGCGTTATTGTCCAGGTTGTTCCAAGCAATTATGGTGCGTGGAAAGAATGACTGCTTATGTTGCACTGTGTTACTCCGAGGCACAGTGAAGCATTTGTTATTGTTTCGGGTGTAATTTCTCATGGGGTTGTCAGATGTTAAGTCAGTGTTAAGTGACTGTTTGGCTCTAATTAATCGGCCTGGCTTCTGTGGGGTAAGATAATTGTTTGCTGGGATGGCCGGAATTAGCCCCATGACCACTTTATATAAGAATGTTAGGCGGATCTTTTCTCGTCTGTCCTTGAGAGTGGGGATGTCAAATCTGTTTAAAAGGCCAGTGACGTAGCCAGGAGTGGTTGTTTTATAGTCACGTGCTATGAAGCACATTGCGTTACGTTGGATTCGCTCCAATTTGTCCACGTCTTGCTTGAGGTATGGGTCCCAGATGATTGCACCATATTCTAGTATCGGACGAACGAGTGCAAGATAGGCATTTCGTTTGCAGGATGTTGGGCAGTGGCGCAGATTTCTTCTAATAAAACCTAGTGTGGAGTTGGCTATTTTTGAAATGTTGTTTATATGGGGTGACCATTTTAGGTTATTTGAGAAGAGAATTCCAAGGTTTGGATTATTTGTTACTTGTTGAAGGATTGTCCTATTTAGGGTGTACATATAGCTTGATGGTTTTTTTTTTTTTGAGATGCTCATTATGTAGCATTTGGTTTCATTAAATTTCATGCCCCATTTGTCTGCCCAATTCATAAGGCACTCCAAATCTGCTTGAAGTTGGTTGTGGTCATTGTAGTCGATTATCTCTCTGTAGACAAGACAGTCATCTGCAAACAGCCTCACTTGAGATTTTACAGTATCAGGGAGGTCGTTTATGTGAGTTTTGTGAGTTTTTAAACCAGATTTTCCTAAAAACAACAGCCTCGGGTTACTTGGTAGGTTTTTTAAATGAAGGCATCATTTGTTAATGAATTCTTACCTAAATTCAACTTGTTTTACGCTGATCTGAGTTCGAGTTTGAACCACGTTAAATTTCACCACTAACTATATTTTCCTCAATGATAGACTGTGATAATGTGATCTGTACGTCCACTCAATATAAATTAATATCAATAGCAAATACACGTATGCAAAGCAAAGTGACCACTGACTGTATTATAAACTCGGTCATCTACTTTTATTAGATAACTTTTTTTTTTGCGTCAGCTAAACTCGATCCAAATAGGCACTGAGATGCGAGTAGTTATTGTATTCATTTTAATATACTGTATGTTTATTTATTTACTATTAAGATACCATATTGTCCGATTTTGAGACCATATTGTTACAATTTTAGGAGTTCGGTGGTAAACAGATCTGTAACTGTAATGAACAAGAAAATTTGGATACAATCATTCAAAATTGAAAATGGTAAATTAAACCAGGAGGTCTCCGCACGTATGAAGATATCCTAGTATTCTAAACATAAACTTTAATTTTAAATTGTACCACAATGTCTCGTGTTCCATATGTTTTGTCAAGCAAGTTCAAGTACCGTCGGCGGTCCCGATTCGCAGGCCGTAGTTTGGTGACCCATTCTCTAACACATTGTATAAATACACATTTTAACAAATTGGTATCACAATATCAAGTTTCAAATAGTAATTAATAGTATTAATGGATGCATTCAATAAAAAAAAAATCACCTGTAACATTTTCAAAACTCTAGGGTCAACAATAAACATTACAATTTAAGTTAAGGTTTTTTTAATTTTTAATTTGGTTTTTTATAATTATTTTTTAAAACTGTATATTTGTAAGGAAGGCTATTAAAATTGTAAATCAATCTACTTATTAACAACAGTTCTGTCCCCTTCAATTGTAAATTGAATAAAGAACAACTCTATTACCCTATACTATACTAACTCTGTACAGTCCACAGCCAAAAATGACACTTTCGGAATAGTCTTGTCTAATAAATCCTGATTTCAAACAGAGCCGTCAAAATATACAAAATAAAGCTTATCTCACCCGTCCAGGTGTGTCCCAGAGCCCGAGATTCACCATTTCTCCGTCCACCATCACATTTGCACTGTAGCCTCCCATAATCGTTGGCACATATTTCACAGGGAAGGCTTTTTCTGTGTACGCTATTAACATACAGGTTTTACCAACCCCACCATCCCCTACTACGACGAGTTTACAACCCTGCCATGGCACCCATGGCCGCATTGTTGATACTTTTTTCTAAGCTGGGGTAAATATAAAATTAGAAACATAATGATCAAAGGCCCATCAACAACAATGTTTCATAAACAGTCATATAAAATAACATTTCTGATCCAATTTTTATATACATATCTTTTTTCAAATTTTAAACACAGAGAAACTTTTATTTGGCATTAGTTAGGCCAATAGCCTACTATTACTACAGCTGTCATGTAAAAATGCACACAACAGAACTAAAGAGGCTCGATAATATTCAACAATATTAATAGGTTACAAAACAGTTATGAAACGGATCGATTCCATTGCATATTCTGCAATAGTTTTTAAAATGTAAGCACAGGTTACTTAAATAAAGTAAACTGAGAATTAAAGTTAACTTATGGTAATAAAAAAATATATTTTTTAAACATTAATATCGAAATTCTTAAAAATAAACAAAATATAGCAATAGGCAATCAATAATAAGCCATCATATTGTAAATTGTAAATTAAAATGGTTCAATTTCAATTCATTATCGTCATTGTTGTCATTAGTATTAGCTTAGTATTAGGTTTACACTTTAAGTTTAAGTTCAGGTTTAAAAAAAAATGATTCATTTTGAATAAATAATTTAATAATTATTATGTTATTTTAATTCATATTTTAGTTAATTACCTTCAAGTAAGGCAGATGAAATGAAAAATAAATCTGCTTTCTCAATAACTATAAAAACAATATATGCCACATGTCTATCCTAAAGTTTATTAATTATTATTTATTTACATCTATTAATAATTAAATAGCACTGCACCGATGATAAAAATAGCCCAATGTTGAAAGATAAAAATATCAGCAAATAAAACGAATCGTATTAAAAATCTATTTAAAGCTCCAACTCTAGCCAATCAGTAATCGTCTATTATTAGATATTATTTTGATGGAACTGCTCTGTTCCGATTTTAAAATTCTGTATGTCAAATAAACCAAGTTTTATTAAAATTGACTATTGCTTTTAAAAACTTCAAACTTTTTTTGAAAGAGGGAGAATTTTAAAAAATTGATTTTAAAAATACACAATGACATAAGAAATAAATGTAAATAATAGTTTACTTAAAATAAATGATACAAATACAAATAAATGATACAAGTACAAGTTTAACTCATAATAGTCATAATAAAATTTAATATCAGGTAATGAGACGTAGTCATGATCCGTGAGGCTATTTCAGTACTTGAACATTGATAATTCAAGTAAATGTGTAGATTTATGGTTAATTTATAACTATGGTTGTCACAAATTGGAAAATACATTCCCGGGTACCGGTCGACCTGGTGTACCCGTCATTAAAGTTCACCGGCCATCACTATGGGTCACCAATGCTGGTCAGTTTTTTTATATTATCTACAGATTTAATGGTATTGATTTTTATCGTTTGTTTGAAATTATATTCTAAACTAAAAGATCATCCTTATTGACAAGTATTGCGTAATACATTCATCCATGCCTGCCTCACTACTACCTTCCACTCAGACCTAACTAATGCTTTTCTTTTCCATGCTCGGATTCCCAGTTGTAGATCTTTTTCCACATCGTCCATCCATAGCCTAGGTCTGCCTTTGAGCCGTTTTTCTCTGGGGTTTTGGTGATTCACCCTCTTTACTTCTCTGTCATTTTGGCATTCTCTCTAAGTGGCGCTTTACACATTAATTTCAATAAAATCTGCATCGATCTGTTCGATTGTTTCATCATCTAAACTTTCTAGTATATTAAACTTTCATGTTTTCGCGTATAGTAGGAGATTAGAAAGACATGATGGACTTTAAAAAATCATTTTTAAACGAAAAAAAGATAGTCGAACGCAGATTAATTTTTTTAAAATAATAATAATAGCACTTAAACGTCATTCTCATCGAAGAGCAGTAAATTTTAACTGACGTATGTATGGTAGTTTAGTTTGCTAATCCCCTGAACGTGCATCATTCTTGACAGTCCGTATGGCATGAAATCTAATGTATTTCATTTCCCGTGGGTTAGCTATGTTGTGAACTAGATTTAAGGGCGTGCATGTTTTATATAGAAAGTTGTTAATCGTGAGAGGTTTTGCGATTGCGTGTTTCGCTCAGAGAGTATTTGTATAGCTCTTGCTATATTATTATGGTTGTATAGTTCTTGCAATATTATTATGGTTGTATATAGCTCTTGCTATATTATTAGTCTGGGCTTTTGTGATGTATTTGGGTAAGAGTAACAGCAAATGACGTTGTGAATGTTGTTATGGCTTTTGGAATAATAGCAGTGATGGAGTGTTATATTTTCGTAATTGTCTTTTTTAAAGTAAAGAAACATTTGTTTTATAAATCATTGGTTTGTTAAGTAACTAAATTACCCCAGACACCGAAGATTTTGTGTCGAAACCTTTGGGATTCCCTGTCCGAAATCACCTGTACCATGCCTTTCGTCCGGAGATTGAAGCCTGCCTGCCCCCGTGTACTCAAAGACGCTGGCGGATGTATCCTGCTGTGATTGTCCTCTTGATGGTCCTGATAACTGCTGATTCTGAATCCCGAAAGTTTACCGCTGTGACTGAATAAAGAAAGTTTACTGCTATGACTGAATCCTGAAAGTTTACTGCTATGACTAAATCCTGAAAATTTACTGCTGTGACTGAATAAAGAAAGTTTACTGCTGTGACTGAATAAAGAAAGTTCACTGCTGTGACTGAATAAAGGAAGTTTACTGCTGTGACTGAATCCTGAAAATTTACTGCTGTGACTGAATAAAGAAAGTTTACTGCTATGACTGAATAAAGAAAGTTTACTGCTGTGACTGAATCCTGAAAATTTACTGCTGTGACTGAATAAAGAAAGTTTACTGCTGTGAATGAATAAAGAAAGTTTACTGCTATGATTGAATAAAAAAAGTTTACTGCTATGACTGAATCCTGAAAATTTACTGCTGTGACTGAATAAAGAAAGTTTACTGCTGTGACTGAATAAAGAAAGTTTACTGCTGTGACTGAATAAAGAAAGTTTACTGCTGTGACTGAATAAAGAAAGTTTACTGCTGTGACTGAATCCTGAAAATTTACTGCTGTGACTGAATAAAGAAAGTTTACTGCTATGACTGAATAAAGAAAGTTTACTGCTATGACTGAATCCTGAAAATTTACTGCTGTGACTGAATAAAGAAAGTTTACTGCTGTGAATGAATCCTGAAAGTTTACTACTGTGACTGAATAAAGAAAGTTTACTGCTGTGACTGAATAAAGAAAGTTTACTGCTATGACTGAATAAAAAAGTTTACTGCTATGACTGAATCCTGAAAATTTACTGCTGTGACTGAATAAAGAAAGTTTACTGCTGTGACTGAATAAAGAAAGTTTACTGCTGTGACTGAATAAAGAAAGTTTACTGCTATGACTGAATCCTGAAAATTTACTGCTGTGACTGAATAACGAAAGTTTACTGCTGTGACTGAATAAAGAAAGTTTACTGCTGTGACTGAATCCTGACAGTCCAGTTTACTGCTGTGACTGAATACTGCTGGTCAATTATCCTGCTGGGTCCGTATCCTTGTGTCCTATATCCCCCGCTATGCTGTATCTTGCTGTGTCCGTTCGACGCGTGAAGGACAAGTTCAAGACCATGCGCCCGCAAGTCAGGGAAATTAGTTTAAATTATGTATATATACTGTTGTATTATGCTAATGTTTACAATTTTGTTCTCTGATGATTACGTCAAATGAGTGCCTTACAATTCTTTTTAATTTTAGGTATTAGTGATAATTTAATTTTGCTACTGAGTACATCATAAAACTGAGATTAGTTAAATGTGTTTTGTATATTAGAAGTTGCAAATTTAGATATTATTTTTTTACAACACAGAGTTAATTTATAATTGCACCGACGAGAGTGTCTGTCAGTAATTGGGAAGAGACATTGTAAACTAAATAGTAAAATTGAGACAAGTGGTTACAAAATACAATTGTTCCAAAAGCTTAGGGAAGAGGGAGAGGAGTGGGGTCTCAAAGACGAAGCTCTCAGTCAGTGGATAGAAAGGGAATAACGGGGTGAAAGAGAAAGATGAGACTTATAATAGTAGGAAGGGAAAGGGAAGAAAGGGGAAGAGAAGAAAGGGAAAGATGAGTTAGAAGAAAGAGAACAGGAACTTAGGACAATGAAAACAGAAGCGGATAAAGAGGCTGAACTAACTAAAAGACAGGTTTGAGAAGGCAGAAAGCAAAAATAATAGAGAATTTATAACATAGGCAGCCATCAGACAGGCAGAAATAGAGGCAGAAGACATATTATGACAGTGACAGTGAAGAAGAATTGATTAGTGCTAGAATAGACAGTATAATTAGTCTAGAGGTAATAGTACTAGAGAATGGCCAGGGAATGAATTAGATGATTGTTATTACATGACAGAAGTGGAAACTAAGAAGAATCAGTTCAGATGGGATAGTTAAAAGAAGACCTGGGAAAAACGAACGTACAATGATAAAGATACGAAGACCGGTAGGCCATACGTTGAAGTGGAGGGGAGTAAAGTCCATCTATTAGGCTTGAAAATGAGTTAACTGAGAATATTACCAAGTTTGTCGAAGAGTTTTTAAGTATCCCGAAGAACGTCATGCTATTATAACTAAGTGTAGGGACAATGTAATTTTCATAGCATCTAGTGAGGTGTTAAACATAATAGAACATAGTGTGGACGTTAAAAAGGTCAGAAAACATGTTCATGTAAAACAGGATAGTCATGGGGGAGATTGTAATCATCACAGTCAGGAATAAGTAGATACCTGGAAGCACATGCTAAAATGTTTTTTAAATGTACATGTGATTTGTGATGATGATGTACAAGATATGGCTTTTGAGAATTTAAAAAAAAAAGTAGATTTTTTGTTAATGTACAACAGAGATATTTAGATTTTTTTTTTACAGGAGGGAGATGTGTATATTGTACAAAAGGGAGATTTTGATTTCGTGAAAGATGAAGATTTGTATTCTGTACAAGAGGGAGTGGCTAGTTTTTTAGTTGAGATAGATTTGTGATTCGTGTGGCCTTTTAAGGGTGTTAAATGTTGGACAAGGCCACGATGATCACGACGTGGAGGTCATGAGCTTGTCAAGGGCAATCTCAATAAGGGGGCGGAGTTTCAACAAGGTAGAAGTCATTGGGGGGGGGGGGTGACCTTACGTGGAGCTATGAGGGTCGTGGTCCAATGGATGAGCTTTGTAATGTGGTAGACACGGGTTGCTCGAGGATTGAGAACCGCTGTGTAATCGAGTCCCTCTAAGACTCAATCTTGTTGTGGCCAACGGCTTTGATCTTCCTTGGGGGAGGGGAGCTTTCTACCTGAGGTGGGGTTAGGTGAGATAATTTTTTGTTTTTTTATATTGTGTATGGTGTAGGCCCCTATTATGTCATGAGAGCAGGGAGTGCTCAAAGTTTGAGAGAAGAGATTGCTCGGATTTAAAGTTTTTTTTTTTAATGTTTGATTTTGTTGAGGAGGCGAGTGTTTCCCAACAGTTGGGAGGCGAAATATCCCGCCCTCTTAAAATGTTATTTATTAAACTGGACAATTTATGGCGGTGCGTCCGAATACAAGGGTGTTGATTTTTTTCCTTTTCAAACGAGTTCATTTTGAGGTCAATATTTGGATGTGTAGTTAATCAACTAAAATCGTATGTACTAAGGGTCGGTTCACACGATCAAATTTTCCTTCAAGCATTGATGCAATTCGTGTACGAAACCTTGTCACAGCTTTCAAATTACTATTTGAATCAAATTCCCCCAAAAAGAAACCACGCACAAAATAATGCGTGCATACAACAATTTGACGCAAAATTTGATCGTGTGAACTGACGCTACATCTTTTGGTTGATATAGTTGGTGATATGTGATTTTATTAACTGATGGTTTTGCAAAGTAAATTTTTCATTAGTAACAATGTAATATTGCGAGTGATTGGTTTACATTTGGCAGTTGCTCTTGCTTGGATTGTAGAGACACGGCAAATCATAATTTTATTGACATATTTTATGATATAATTTATATGTGTGACATCACTAGTGTAAGTGATGTCAACAAAGTGGCGGAGGAATATCGTTAATTAGATTTATGGGCTGAATGTTTGGTGTGGAAAAGGTGTTTTTCCTACAAAGTGTATGTGTAGCTGTATCTATATGCTGGGATTTTGTGACGTATTTGGGTAAGCCGAATGATGTGTTTGTGTTTTAGAATGATAGAAGTGATGGAGTTTTGGATTTTCGGCGTTGTATATATAATATTGAGACGTTTTTTCTATAAAACATTAGTAAATAATTATCTCACATACTCCAAGTTCTAATATATATATATATATATATATATATATATATAAGAAATGTGGTCCATTTAGTTTGTTGCAGTAAAAAAAAAAACATGAAAAAACAATCTATATATTATATTAATATATTTTTAAAACTTTATTACATTGAATAACATCAACATGAAAATTATATTGATTTTATTGATTAGTGGACATACAGGAATAATAGACACACATGCACACGCTGTGGGCGTGAGAATTTAATTTAATGTGCTATTTAATTCAATACACAGTCATTATTATTCTAAGAAATAAAATACCTTATCTGGAATGAATAGAACAAGTGCACCCAACACTAGTGGTACATGTAATGGTTAGAACAAGTGCACCTAACACTAGTGGTACATGGAATTGTTAGAACAAGTGCACCCAACACTTGTGGTACATTGGAACAAGTGCATCCAACACTAGTGGTACATTGGAACAAGTGCATCCAACACTAGTGGTACATGGAATGGTTAGAACAAGTGCACCCAACACTTGTGGTACAAACATGGAATGGTTAAAAGGGCACCTAACACTAGTGGTTCATGGAATGGTTAGAGCAAGTGCACCCAACATTTGTGGTACATGGAATGTTTAGAACAAGGGCGCCCAACACTTGTGGTATGGTTATACTGATAGTTATGTGCATACATTTTTTAACTGCGACACATAATTAAGATTCATACATTGAGTAAACAGTTCAAAACAAATCATCAACAACAAAAAAACAAAAAAATCATTGGCTAAAAAAAAATCATCATCATTTTAAAATTAAGTGATTTTAAAGTAATTAGCCTACTAATAGAATTTCACATTTACCATTTATTTACAATAATTTTTTTTTACATAATGTAGAGTTAGTGGGTGGGTTGTTAAAATTGAAAAGGGCATTAAATTGCAAATTTGACTAAAATTTCCTCAGGAAAAAAATATCTCACAGAAAAAGTAAAAATTAATTTAATTTGATCAAGTGGCATCATTTTGAGGTGGGGTGACACCGTGAATAGGTTAAATATAAGAGCAGGGTGTCAACAGAATAGAGTGCCACAAAAATAGGTTGTATAACAGAATAGGGAGAAACCATAACAAGGTGTCACCAGAATAGGGTGCAACCATAACAGGGTGCACCAAGAATAGGATGGCCCTAGAGCAGGTTGCCAATAGAAATGTCTGTCACCAGGCAGAGCAAGGTGCGATTAGAGTAGGATGCAAAGATAAAAAACATACACCAGAATAGGGTTCTAAAAAAATAGTTTGCCACCAGAAAAGGATGTCACCAGAGTAGGCAAAAACTGAGAAAGTTCTTGAGGGATTATTGATGGTGTGGGAGTCCGGACAAGGGGGGATGTTGACACCATTAATTTAACATACCGGATGACACCAATCCTAATGATTCCTCTGTGTACAGCCATGGCTAAAATTATTTGGAGTGTAACTTTTAAAAACAAAATTAAGTTATTACATGACAGCACACTTCTCTCCCTTTTTTGAGAGTTCTTTTTCATATTCTTCCACTTCTTTTAAATAGTTTAGTGGAGGCCATCTGTTTTCTTTTACATATTTACTGTCTTCAGGATTGAGTTGAGCAAACTCTTTTCTCTTGGAAAATGCATTAAAGTTTGTTGAGATGAAGTGGAGACAGAATGTTACAAGCTGTTTTGCACTAAAAATCTGAAGGAAAAAAAAAATTTAGAAATCATAATTAAATTTCATTATTTAAGTAAAATAGGTGATGCCATTTTCTTAAACTTAAAGGCTACTTATATGTAAAAATATTTTCAAACAAATTTGTAATGGGGATTAATATCATGAAACTTACATGAGCTGTATTCAATAATCCAATGACATCAATCTCTGCTCTCTCAATTCGGCTTTGGCATGCTCTGTCAACCTCTTTGCTGATATACAGTTCACACAAGTTGACCAATCGCTGCTGGCAGTTCTCATCAGCCAGAGATAAAACACCAACTAGGTCACTGCTTTCTTCTAGTGGGGCATGGTCAGTATACAGGTACTCTAGTAAAGCTAGAAAGTTCTCCTTGCTAGCATGAGGAATATTGACCTTGAAGATGAAACACTAATGTTAAGTTAACAAATAAATTAATTTAATCAAATTACAAATTAAACACACAAGAAATGTATGTTAAGAATATTTTTTGAAAAGTATTGACTAGCAATTAAGCATAATTACAACAAGAATATAGTTTAATAAATGTACCTGAACGCATAAAGTATATTTACAACAAAAATTTAGTTTAATAAGTGTAACTTAGCATGTAAAGTATATTTATTGCCAGAATATAGTTTAATAAGTGTTCCCTAGCATGCAAAGTATAAAGACCACAAGATTTACAGCTTTGTTTTACCTGTGCAATTCTTTCATTGATGCCTTCCAAAAAATTGCCTGACAACATGGCAGCCATAACATCATTCCTAGTACACAGTACAACTTTATGGGCAAATATTGGATCACCTGAAATAAAGTAAGAAGCTCTAAAAGTCTTAAAATAATAATTAGATTTTACTTTAATGCATTTATTTAAATCTCTTAAAGACAACATCAATGATTCCCATTTTTTTCTGCTACATAAAAAAATATTACAAAAAGATGTTATGCTCTGCTTAGCATTTTATGCAAATGTAATTTTCTATATAATTTTTAAATTTTGTTATTATTAGGAACCTTATCCTTATAACTTCACATAATATATATTTTTCAAGGGACAAATGTGAATATTCCTTAAACTAAAATAGTTAAACTAAATGCCATGGCTTACATCAATTTAATGTTTCAGTTTCATAAGAATAAATTAAAAATATTATTTTACTATGCCATTATTAGTTCTCACTGGCTATTCTATCTATTTCTTCATGTGCGTAGTTTATCTATCAAAGTTCTAATTAGACGTCAAGTGAAGTAAATGCTCATATTGAATTCTCTAAATATGTTTTTAATTTAATTCAGTTGGAAAATATATTTAATAATATAAAAAAATTGTATAAATTATTTATTTTGAAAAAAAACAGGGCTGGCTTTAAAACAAATGAATAATTAATTTGATTTAAAATCTAAGCACACATTTTTCAATTTAAAAAATGTATCTATAGAATAATCAGATAATTATTATCTGTATAGGAAAAAATATCATTTTAATATAATCAATCATTACCTTCAACATTAAAAATAATGTCAGCATTTGCCTGCTGGTTAAAGAAAAGCTCTTTCATCTTTGCCCCAGTCTCATCATTAAGGTATGTCCCAATGCTAGGGTTGAGAAACTCTTCTTCTCTGATGATGTTATCACATATTGTTGTCAAGTAAGGTAGTTTAAATATGACAGATGCACGTTGCATGTCTTGCAAATCTTCTTCACTTGCATCCTCTGGTATGTTAGGTAAACCTGATATAAAAATGTCAAGTTATATTTTTAAAACAATGAA
The DNA here is from genome assembly GCA_964017045.1 of Omphiscola glabra. Taxonomy (NCBI): domain Eukaryota; kingdom Metazoa; phylum Mollusca; class Gastropoda; family Lymnaeidae; genus Omphiscola; species Omphiscola glabra. Next base: position 16,011,008 of record OZ024804.1, on the reverse strand, counting down.
TTCATGAAGAAACATAATAATAATTTTGCTGTCTAAAACATGAGCAGAAACTTTTAAAAGGTGAAATGGGGCAAGGTTTTAAGAATATCTTGTCTAAAAACTAAGAGCACTGAAGTAAAAGCGTTTATGTCTATTTGAATATAATTATTTTTAATATTTGAAACCACTGTGAGGTCTAGTCTGAAATATTCCAGCTGACTTCTCGTTTTATTAGAGAGGACCTAAATGGGATTTGTTTCCAAAATATTCACTTAATAAACACTGTTTATTAATTATTCCATATTATTGGGAACATGCAAAACATCCTTAAATACAATGTGTCAAGATAAATTATCAAGCCACATTCTGATCACAGTGTTTTTACAGCTTCTGGTATTTCTTCTAAATAAAGAGACAAGGCCTTTTTCTTTTTCAATTATTACCTTATTAAATGACAAAATACACATTTTGATTCTAGAACATGTATACTCCTCTCTTGCCCCCCCCCCCTTTTTCCGACCCCTATTTCCATAGCTGAATAAAACTATTTGGGTCAACAAGATTAGTAGACTGGATTTTTCATTGTTTTTGACCATGCCAAACATTCTAGTTTAATATTATTATTAAACATGTCATCTAATTATTGTATTAACTGCTTAAAACAAGACCCTTTTGTTCAGTACCTGTGTAAAGAAATTCTAGAACTCTAACAAAAGTCTTGGCTTTTATATCTGCACTTATCTCAATGATAGTGTCTTTGCCATAGGATGAACCAACATCATACACTGAGCAGATTCCTGGGATAAAAGAGCACAAAATGCTTTAGTGTAAAGGTTTTGAATATAATGTTACTACTGGTGGTAATATGGCAAAATAGCCACTGGATTGTTATTTAATTACTATACTAATGCATTAACATAAGAGAGTGCAATTCAAATAATTTTTTTATATATTTATTAGAGACCAACTGATTTTCGGCTTCGGTTTCTGCATTGAAAGTTGCCATTTGATTACCTTCGGCATAGTTTCGGTTTCCGCCAGAAAAAGAAAAGTTATCTTTTGGTTTATTTTCAGTTTCAGCCAAAACAGAAAGTGATCTAAGCCTTCAATTTTCTACCAGATGTCAGATTGTCACCCTGTCTGTCGTCCGGCAATCCAATATTTATTATTGCTTGACGTCTTGCTGTCTATGTATAATATTAATATATAAGTAATCCTCTGTGATTACTGTGAACACTGTTCACAGCTGCAGTGATGGCTTACTTGTCCAATATTTCCAAAAATGAAATTTCAAGAAGGCCAAAGGAAAGTTAAATAGTTTTATGGAAAAAAACAACAAGAGGAATGGTAAAAATTATATTATCATTTTTGTTTTTATTTTTTTTAATTGGGAACTCTAGGTTTATTCAAATCATTCTTTTGTGACATATATTTTTATTTATCATTATCTTGTACATATATGTTGCCATAGTCAAAGGTAAATAGTATTGTTCAAAGAAAAAATCTTAGGGAATGGTAATATTTCCTTTATTATTCTTTTTAATTTGGGATCCCTAGGCTTATTAAATTAATTAATTCGTTGACATTCATCATTATCATGCTCACAAATGTTTTCATGGACAACGAAATAAAATTTTAAAATATCACGCCAAATTAGTCATGTGTAAGTGTATGGACACAAATGTAAAGAATGAGAATAATAACTTTAGTAATATTTAAAAAAAAAATACAGAATCTAATCTTTATCCTGAATTTATAATTAAATAGATCTAAAAAATACTAACTAAAAGGAAGCTTTTAACTTAATTTTAAGAGAGTTGTAGAAATACTAATATAGAAGTATTAGTTTATTAGGTTATACATTATTAATTACTATAACCTTTTTTTTTATATTGTAGGCCTAGTACTAGTTACAGTAGGTGGAAGAAAGCTTAAATAAAATTTGAGGCGTATTATTGATTTCTGTATTCTAAAATTACATTACAAAAAAAAAAAATTATTAGATTTATTCATATATTTAAATGTTACAGGCAAAGTGTGAAATGCAGCCATTCTATAGAATGCCTAGGGAGAGTGTAAAATACATAAGCCATTATACACTTTGCCTAGGCATTCTATAGAATATCTGGATTACATATTAAATATTTGATATGGATTGTTATCGAGAGCCGTTCACAGGTCAGTGAAGATACAAAAAATGGTAAACTGTATTTTTGTGTGCGTGTATGGCCGGGGGGGGGGGGGGGGTCATGATGACACGCTTAAAAGACTAACAGCCAAGAAAAAATGGTAAATTTACTATTTCAAAGCTAATCCTGTTGGATGGTAAACAGGGTTGTTCAGGTCCGAATAAGTTCGGTTGGCTAAAAAAATTAAGTAAAGGTATTTATAGCTTACCAATGGTCAAAGTGACACTGCAAAAACAAAAGGGGTGGGGGTGGTGGGGAGGTTCACTTCCTTGGGTAAATTGTATGAGAGTCAGTTAAGACAAATAAAAATTGCCACAAAAGTTCTTAAGTCATTTTCCGCAGTGGGCAGAACGTGTGCAATAATGAGTTTTAAAATATTTAAATCTTTCGGTTTCGGCGTCCGTTTCCGTCAAAAGTCTTGTTAAACCTTTAGTTTCAGCTTTGGTTTCAGCTGAAATTCTTGTTAAGCCTTTGGTTTTGGCTTTGGTTTCAGCCAAAAATCATTTTTAACTTTCGTTCTGTTTTCTGCCGAAATCATAAAAATCAAATTCTGTCGGTCCCTAATATATATATATATATATTAACAAATTAAACAAAATATATATATGTAATGAATTATAAATGTGTGTGTGTGTGTGGGGGGGGGGGTTACCTTCTATTTTTCCTGCATTTAATTCATCACGACTGAAGCTGTCAATCTGATTGAATTCTTGCAGCTGTGTGCTCTAGAATATTAAAAAAAATGTTTACAAAAATATCAAATACTTGATTACAATTATATATTTTTAAAATCTTATATTTTAACGAAAGAAGGAATTGTTTTCAGATGGCTAGCACTGCTTTGAGAAATTAGTATTTACTGATGTAAAGTTTAAAAGTATTTGTAAGCAATTAATACTTTTACACTACTTTAGCAATGTTATTGTCACCTCAATTTATTTATGTTTTATTAATTGAAAAATGCATTTTACAATAGAAAATCTAACATCACGATTTGATTCCTGAATGTAATAGAATTCATTTCATACAATAATATATGATTAAATAATTTAAAGCTTTGTTTATTTAATCAAGTTATAAAGATTATAAAACTATTTTAAAAGAAAAAATCATTTCAAAAAAATTTTCTTTTAAAATATAAATAATTCACTTTTAAAATTAAAAGTTATTTACATCAAATGATTGTCTTCTGTGAACATTTCTTCTTTTCTTTCCATGCGATGTAAATAGAAATTTTAACAATCATTTTTAATATAATATATTTCAAAACATATTTAAATTGTTTTCTAAAAACTGTATCATTTTATAAAAATTACATACATTTGATGGCAGGATGCTTGCCAGTATTTTCCCAAAAAACTTTGATGCTGAGCAGAGAACTAATTTGTGTGCATGAAGCCTTCTTGCGCCTTCAACCAGAAATGTCACATCATGAAATTTTGGATCCTGAAGTGCTTTGTACCAGTCTGTAGCAAACACTGATGATTCAATTTCCATCCATGGAGCTTTACCTTGTTACAAATAATTTTATTAATATAAGATTATAAGTGAATATCAACTTAAGCTAACTTAAATTTATGTTTTCTTGCTTTACTAAACTAGCAAGTAAAAGTGAACTTTTCTGCTTTAAAATCTAAAATTAAGCATTAAAAATATTTAAAAAAATTTAAATAAAAAAATTTCTGTTAAACTTAAAGATTCTATTTTTTAAATCTTTTTTATGGTTAAGTATCCTTTCATCTAAACAATTATGAATGTAAATTAGCTTTATAAATATCTATCACATAATATTATATAGAAACAACATAAAATGTTTATATTTCAGATTCGAAAGCTTATTTCAGTAATAGTATTTCACATTGATACAACAAAATTATAAAAATATTTGGAATCACTTTTAAAAATGAGTATTTAAGTTATTGGAAATATTATTATTATTATTATTAGTTGTCTTATATAGCACGGTACCCCAGCCTAGGGCTGGGCTCACCGTGCTGTACATAAAAATATTAGAAAAAGGGACCTAATCATGACAATAAAATAAAATACATTTATGTAATAAAGAACAGGTGTATAAAGACAAAACAAAAACTAATGCATATTCACCCCATCCACCCCAGAACGTTTACATGACAAGCCATGGACGGCGGCCTGCAGCATCATTTATCGGTCAGATGTGGGGAATCAGTCGGGGTTGTAAAGAATATTGTGTCTTTAAATAAATACATTTATTTATATCAACACTATAGAAAAGATGGTCATTTTAATACTATGTTTCAAAATTACTACCTGTGGGGGCATTATGGGTGGAAATAATGTTACACCATTCTTTTTTTTACTTCCAACTGAAAAAATAGACTTTGATTTTTGTGCTTTAGCATTTCCAAGGGAAATCTGAATCTGGAAAGACAAAAATTAAATTAGCTAGTAATTAATATTCATGTAATTTTAAGTATTTAAAAATATAAATAAGGCAGTCTGAAAACTCGAGTGTGATAGAACTTATTTAGAAGCTATTACTATATTTCAAAGCAAGATAATCATGTGATATCATCACATTGCAGCTTCTAAATGTATTTAAGGCTATCAATGTAATATTATTTTTTTATTTTATTTAATCACATAACTTATGGGTTTTTGTCCTAAAGGAAACAAATTTGGATACCAGCTTAAATGGTGGTTAAAAGTTTAACATTAACTTACTGATCTATCAAAACAATCTTTTAAGCCATATTGATTCAGGGCACTTGTTTCAGCATAGTTTAATCCCAGCTCTTTTGAGAGTGCTCGACCTTCCTCAAAGGTAATACATTTCTCTTTGGCACTTGAATCTCTGAGGTCTTAATAAAGACAGATATGATTATAGTTGTCAAAAACCATACTTTTTTTTTCCAAACAGCATTATAAGTAAGCTTTCCTTACCCACCTTTATCTCCTTTCTCATCAAGTGTTCTAGTGGCTATAGATCATGCTTAAAAGATTTTCTTTTCTCATTAAGAAATTAAAGTATAATTTTCCTTCCTTACTTATATTTTCTCTCTTTGCTTTGACCATTTTTAGTACATCTGAATAGATTATTTATGTCTTATAATTGATTATGGGTCAAAATAAGTTATGGAGCATGGTCAACAATCATGTAATAGTTACAATATATTTAAACTTTACATGTGTAAACTTTATATTTGAGTTTCAATCTAAATATGTAAAAGAAGTTAATAATGATATTTAGTCTATAAAAAGAATTAATTAAAATAAAACCAAAAATCACATATGCATATGGTTTTAGGAACTATAAATAACATTAATCTAATTTTAAGGAAACATAAAGCTACTTTTAATTTTAAAACCAACATTTTTGTTTATAAACCTTGAATACAAACCTGTTTTACATGCAACTAATACAATAGGAGTTTCTGGGCAGAAATGTTTTATTTCTGGCAGCCATTTATCTTTAACATTATCAAATGACGAACGTCTCTCGACGGAGAAGCATATCAGAAAAATGTCAGTTTGTGGGTAGGACAAAGGACGCAGTCGATCATAGTCTTCCTGTATAATTTGAATATGATATATAATTTATAATATAGTTAAACAATTAGCACCTCACCTAACGTTTCTCTGACTAGTCTGACACATACTGTAAATACAAATTTTAACAATTTACTAATTTAGTCTCACAAAATCAATTTTAAAATAGCCAACCAGATAATCATACGATTTTTTAAGCATTCAATAATTTAAAAAATTACATGGAACTGTCTCAAAACTGTAGGCTCAACAATAAACATTTAAATGTAAGTCAAGATTTTTAAGATTTAATTTTTTAAATTTTTTTTAATTTTGTGTTTTTAAAAATATATTTGTAAGGTAGGCTATTAATATTTTAAATCAATCTACTTATTAGCAACAGTTCTTTCCCCTTCCATTGTACATAAAACTCATTAAACAATGCAAATACTAACTCTGCAAAGTGCATACCCAGATTAAGTATGATGTAATTTAATTTAATGTATTAATTTTTCACTTCGTGAAAGTCTTGTCTAATAAATCCTGATTTCAAACATAGCCGTCAAAATATAAAAAATAAAGCTTATCTCACCTGTCCAGCTGTGTCCCAGAGCCCTAGATTCACCGGTTTTCCGTCCGCCATCACATTTGCACTGTAGTTATCAAACACAGTTGGTACATATTCCCCAGGGAAGGCATTTGTTGTGTATGCAATTAACATACAGCTTTTACCAACTCCACCATCCCCTACTACGACGAGTTTCACATTCTGCATTGTTGATGCCTTTTCTAAGCTTGGATAAATACAAAATGAGAAACATAATGTCATTGTTTAAGAACCATCCAAAAATAGCTTTTGGTAATCATATCAGTAATGCTTATAAAGTAACATTATTTCAATTTTTTAACATATCTTTTTCAAATGTTTAAACCCAGGGGGGAAATTTTATTTGGCATCATTTGACCAATTACTATCACTTACTACAAACAGTGTTCATGTTAAAATGCAACTATTGAACTAGAGGCTCAATTATATTCGAAAATTATAATAATAGTTTTTAAAAAATAATTTTAAAACGGATTGATTCACTAAAAATAAAATGCTTCAAAAACTAATTACACTGACAGCCAAAATAATTAATGGGTAATCAATAATAAGCAATATTGTAAATGGTCCATTTCTTGGAACTGGAATTCACTTATAATACTTATATTCACTATTATTATTACTAATATATACTAATTCGTGAGCTGCTGTTCGCTGACGATGCCGCCTTAACATCTCACACAGAAGAAGGTCTTCATGGTCTAGTTAATCGTCTATCACACGCTTGTAAAGAGTTTGGATTGTTAATGAGTCTACAGAAAACACATGTCATGATGCAAGAAGCACCGTCTCCTCCATTCAAAACTATTGAGGGCCATAATCTGTCGGTTGTTGAGCATTTCACATACCTTGGATACAATATTTCTAGTTCTCTCTCTCTCTGTTGATGAAGAGATAAACATCAGGATCGCAAAAGCAGCAGCAACTATGGCTAAACTGAATAAGAGGGTGTGGAATAATCTCAATTTAACTGAAAAAACAAAACTAAGTGTCTACCATGCATGCATTATTAGTACGCTCCTATATGGCAGTGAAGTGTGGACCACATACACCAGTCACGCGCGAAAACTCAACAGCTTCCATCAAAGATTTCTGCGTCGCATTTTACGCATCCGATGGCAGGACAAGGTGCCTAAAACAGAGGTCTTGGAACGTGCCAAAATGTGTAGCATATTCTCCGCTCTTAGCAGAGGCGCCTTCGCTGGTTAGGCCATGTAAGGAGAATGGAGGAAGGCCGTATTCCAAAGATGCTGCTGCATGGAGAGTTGGCATAAGGGACAAGACTTATTGGAAGACCACGCCTGAGATTTATGGACGTTTGCAAAAGGAGCATGAAGGGAGCCAATGTAGAACTCAACAAATGGCGAACAGCAGTGTACGAAGGGGTAAAAAAGACAGAAGATGTGCGAAACGAAGCCCTTGCAACAAAATAAAAACAGCACGGAATGCCAAAATTAACCAGGAACCAATATTCTCCTGCGAGAAATGCAGTCAAGATTGTCACTACAGGATTGGCCTAGTGAGCCACTCGTTGAGTATGACTAAATAGATACTCCATCGTCTCGCGAAGACGGAAGAATGCCATATATTATATTATATATATATACATATATTTTACTAATATTGAGAATGGTATTATTATTACTATTAGGCTTAAAGTTGAAGGCCTACTTAGGCTTATTACTATACTGTGGACTTCAAGGTTATTATTCATTTAAAATATAATTATTACGTTATTTTAAATTTAATTATTATTTATTAAAATACCTTCGAGTAAGAAATATGAAATGAAAGATAAATCTGCTTTCTTAATAACTTTTAAAACAAGTCATTCTACACTTCTATCTTCAGGTGTATTAGACTAATTATTATCTACTCACATTCATTAAATAGCCATGCTTCGGATGATAAAAATAGCCGAATGATGAAAGATATAAATATCGACAAATGAAACGAATCCTATTTAAATCTATTTAAAGCTCAAAGTCTAGCCAATCAGTAATCGTCTATTATAAGATTTCGTTTTAGGGAATTTCCGCTCAGTTCTGATTCTAAAATCAGTATGGCATCTTTGCGTCTACGAGAGACGATCGATTTATTTTTTCTGATTGCAGCTCTTGGTGTGGCTAGTGAGACCGATCCTCGAGTGGCAGTCTCTTTTGCATGTACCACAAACGAATGCGGTGGAGCAGTGTTTTCTGACCTTTCTCTGCGCTCTCTTTACAGCTGTTTCCTTGTCGTTTTGTCACCTTGTCGTTTTGTCACCTTTTCGTTTTGTCACCTTGTCGTTTTGTCATCTTGTCGTTTTGTCACCTTGTCGTTTTGTCACTTGTCGTTTTGTCTGGTTACCGTTTCCGCCATGTAGAGCTCTTCGGCACGTAGTGATCCTTCCTTCACGATGCCCCGCCATGTGGCTCGATCCTCCGCCAGGTCCTCCCAATTTGAGATGTTGATGTTGGCCGCCTTCATGTCTCTTTTGCATATATCTATGTATCTGAGACGAGGCCGTCCAACTGACCTTTTCCCTGTCGCCAGCTCGCTGTACAGCACGTCCTTAGGTATGCGACCAGGTTGCATTCGTTTAACGTGCCCAAGCCAGCGGAGGCGTCTTTGGATTAAAATGGCTGGGACGCTGCACATATTTGTTTGAGACAAGACATCCGTGTTGGGGACTTTTTCTTGCCATTTGATGTCAAGGATGCGGCGCAGGCATCTGAGGTGGAAGCCATTGAGCCTTTTTTCGTGCCTGGTGTATGTGGTACAAGACGCACATCCATAGAGGAGTGCGCTCAGTACGCAGGCCTGGTATACCTGCAGCGTAGTTCTTGTTGTAAGTTTGGCATTGGACCAGACTCTTTTCTTCAGTCTCGCCATGACAGTTGCGGCCTTCCCTATCCTACCACTTATCTCATCCTCCATTGGTGTTCGAAATTTTCGACCCTAGATATGTGAATCTGTCAACAGCATCCAAGTCGCAGTCGTCGATGGAGATAGTAGGGAGAGAGCCAGCGTCCTGAGCCATAATGTTGGTTTTCTTCAAGCTGATCATCAGGCCAAACTCTTTGCAGGCAGCGGATAAACTGGATACAAGGCTCTGCAGGCCGTCTGCTGAGTGAGATACTAAAGCGGCGTCATCTGCAAATAAGAGCTCGAGTAGCATGACCTTTCTTATTTTGGTCTTAGCTCTAAGGCGGGAAATGTTGAATAATCTCCCGTCAGCTCTAGTGTGGATGTATATCCCCTCGCTGTTGTTCTTGAAGGCATACTGGAGTAAGATGGATAAGAAGATTGCAAATAAAGTAGGAGCCAGCACGCAGCCTTGCTTTACTCCACTACTTACTGGATTCTAACATACTGTATGCTAAATAAACAATAAACGAAGTTTTATTAATAATTAACTTTAACTATTACTATTGCTTTTAAATACCTTGAAAATTGTAACGTTAAAAAAAAAAAAATGTTTTTTTACAGTCGGTTTCAGATTATATCCTCAACGAAACGATCATCCTTATTTTTTTAAAAATTAAGTTAAATAATTTCTACGTCACTACGTCTGCATCGATCTGTCAACTCAATTTATATTGCCAATTAAATCTTAAATTAAACATTTAATTTTTTTTTTCATATTTCTAGTATGTGGTCAGATTTTTAACAGAAAATATGAACAAAAAGTATTTAAAGACCATTATATTCCGTGTAATTAAAATCCCCTCACTTTTGTAATGTAGAAGTTATGAGAATACACATAACTAGAAGCCTGTTTATATTTAAAGGTCAGCCATTTGTTAAAAAAGCTGGACATTTAAAGATATGTATATTCAATCTATGTTGTTTTTCCCTCTACCATTATTCTATAACAGGTCTTCGTGTTGACTATGGGTCAACTCAGTTCAAGTAGAGTTCAAAAAGGAGAAAGGTAAGAAAAGTATTAATTTAATTAGGTACTCCAAACCGCTGAGTGGCAATGTTTTTTGTTTTTTACATTTTACGTTTACACAACTTCCATTAACACATTTTCGTTCAATTGTAACATGTATAGGCCCTACTAATAAAAATTATACCATTTAAAAATCGGTAAATTCCAAGAATTAGCTCCGCGATGTCTCATACGTCCGCCATCTTGGTTGCCGCGACCCGTAAAATTAAGAATAAAACGTTAAAAAAACAATGAAAAAAATTCCTAATATATCCCTAAACCTAACCTGAACCCTAAATCTATCCCTAAACCTCTAAAAAAAATATATCCCTAAACCTAACCTGAACACTAAATTTATCCCTAAACCTCTAAAAATATATCCCTAAACCTCTAAAAAAAAATATCCCTAAACCTAACCTGAACCCAAACAATCACGCTGGGCAATAATTCTAATAGTGTTAAATAGCAAAAAAAAACAACAAAAAAACAACCGATTCAAGCACTTTAATAATATGATGTCGAGTTTTAGCGGCATTTTAAAAGATCGTTTTTTACCACGCTCTGTTTTAATCGCGTTGAGCTTTTCAGCTATTTATAGAATGACCTCAGAATTTCATTTACTGCATGCATCAGTGGATAACCTTTAACCTAGTATTTATAAAATTGTATTTAATACACTAGAAATGTAAAAAAAAAAAAAAAAAAAGATAATCATCACAGAAATCATACTATCGCGTGTAAACTTAAGTGTATTCTTTATAAAATTAAGTCCAGACAGTTTTAGTTAACACTAACACTAACTCACTTACACTAAATTGTAGGCTACACTGTTAGTACAGCACAAACGTTTCTTTTTATTAATTTTTATAGCCCCCATTATTACGGTAGCGTAAACAATCTCTCCATTTTCATTTTTTAAAAATTCACCCAACATTCATCATGCTAGATTGCAAGTGTCCATTGCTGGTCCATTTTTACACACAGATACGAAAACAATGCTAAACTATGAAGTATAGAGAAACCACTCCTAATGCCTAATGCCCAAACACAGTATTTCTCAATCATCTTAAAATGCTGTGCCCCTTTAATACAGTTTCTCATGTTTTCTGAGATCCCCAGACACAAAATTATTTTTGTTGCTACTTCATAACTGTAGAGTATGTGTTTTACGATGGTCTTAAGCAACCTTTAGGAAAGTGTATTTCGACCCCCAAAGGGGTCGATCCACATAGGCTGAGAACTGCTGTCCTAACAGAACCTCTAAATTTTCGTGGCGCCCATGATTATGCCACGAAAATTTAGAGGTTCTGGCAGGGTTACCACACCTTGGGAAATTTCCCAAGATCTTGGGAATTCACGACCCCCCATTAAGATCTGGGGAATAATTTTGAAAATCAGGCAAAACCTTGGGAAATATTAACAGGAGGTAGATTTATTTTACATTTTTTGAAAAACGCAAACAACATATGTGATAAAATTTAAAGTGAAAATAAAACAAAATAATTTTTAAAGAAACCATTGAAATATCCTCATCAACACCAGGCACAGAAAAATTGCAAATCCCATCTACATTCAAGGGAGCCATAATGATCAATAAATTGATCGTGGGCGTGGGCCCTTAATACGGTAAATAGAAGAAGAAGAACAAGGAAAAAAATTAATAGTTTTAATTCTTTTTTGGTTTTAATTTTTAAAACCTCTCATAAATAAATAAGAAATATTTTTAATTAAAGTCAATATTGTGAAGTATTAAAAAGTTAATAAACAAAGAAATTCAATTTTCCCCCCTTTTTTTTTTTACGTTGAAGATTTACAAATTACATCCAGGTGTTGAATCCTTATCAACTTGACAAAATACACCATATGCATCGAACAGTCTCAACAATAAATAAACTGATAATAAGTCTTGAAATCTCAAAGGAAATCAATATAGACTACTAATATTATAGAATTTGGGGGGGGGGGGGGTGTGGTAAGCTCGGAAACTTTATCCTTCATTAGGCCATTAGCAACCATACGAAAAACAGAAGCCAAGAGGAGTGAACGATAGTGTTCAATCAAGAATCCGTAGTAAAATTAAAATTGAATGAATTTCAATAACTTATACAACTAAAATGTGTTCAATCTACGGTGCGATGCATCTGTAAAAAAATCCAGCCTAATTTTTATAAATTGGAAAAAAATATTTGTGGATTGACACACAGATAATTAAGGTATTAAAAGTATTGTATACATTATAGGATTATAAATGAAAAGTTCAATTAAACAGTATTTTCTTTGAAAAAATTATTAAAATGTAAATTTACAAGAAAAAAAAAAACCCCCAATTGTTTTCATAATAATATCAATCCATTTTAACTTACAATTAGTATTATTAAATTCAGCTTAATTGCTTTGCAAACCCCATTACTAATTAACAGGCTTACCATAAGAAATATTATTTTATGTTGAAGAGCCTTTTGCCTTTGTAAAAGAAATCAATAAATGACGTCAGGCGTCTAGGGGGAAGGTGGTCAGATTTTTGTGACGATGGGGAGGGGGGGGGCGCCCTCAAGCAATGTGACGTCACATGAAAAGCGGAATATTGTAGTACATAATTGCACTTAGAAACCCTAAATTACAGATATTTTTAACATTATTCTTTTTTACAACAATTATAATTATTTTATTTTTAAACTACGATTACTGAGAAAATCAGTACAGGTATGTGAGGTTCCAATAATGCCATCTGATCAAGTTACAGGAAGCCAAGTAGGAGGAGAATTGGAATGTAGTTATTACAATGGCCAACAAAATTCACCAGAAAAACATTTACTGCTGCTAATCAAAATGCATAAAAAGCAGCAACAACTAGCAATGGCAGCAAAATCAGTGGCGTAGCTAGTGTCGGTGTCACCCGATCCGGTAAGCTCGTTGTCACCACTCCCCCCCCCCATTTTTTCCACGATGTAATGCTTCTCCTCTCGTTAAACTTAGTCCACTACTAGCCACTACAGTATAGCAATGACAAGAACAAAAATAAATTAATTGAAGGTCAGGAGGTAAATGTATTTAAGAACTGTGACATGTAGGCCTATTGTTATCAAAGGATAGTTTTATTTCTCATAATTTAGATAGATATAGCTTCCTGTCACTTACAAAAGTTACCGAACACTTCATTTGGCAATGAAACATGGTCAAAACGGTGTTTCTGACCTTTTATGAATTTCGGTTAGACCGAGCAGTGTGTGCTCTGTAAATAAGCAATTTTTCAATTTGGTGTCACTCTTTGAGATGGTGTCGACCGGTGCGGTCCGCACCCCCCTAGCCACACCAATGAAGACAATTTACTTGTCTTTTACACCTCATGGCTGGGGAGGTACTTTTAACCCTGGTTAAGAACCACTGTTTTAGTGACTAGTGAAATGTTTCTGACTCGGGTGCAGTAATTTGATATCCACTGGAGGTGAATTTAAGGGTTTGTAATGGACAGTAGTGGACACAGGGGCTTTTTATAGGGGAGGGGGGGTTGCAGAGATTTAAGACGTTATATTTGAGGGGGGGGTCTAAAATTTTGTGACGATGGGGGGAGGGGGTGAAAAATCGGCAAAATTTGCGTGACGTCATTTATGGATGGCCCCTTAGCCTTGTTACCAAGTGACCAGTGGCGTAGTGAGGGGGGGGGGCATCATGCACCGGGAGCTACTCACAAAGGGGCGCCAAATGGTATATTTTACTATAATATTGTATGGTTTTCGAATGGGGGGGGGCGCGCTAAAAAGGTATTGGGGGGGGGCGCTAAAAAGGTATTGTGCCCCGGGCACGAGTTAAGCTCGCTACGCCACTGCAGGTGACTTCTATTAAGTATTACAAATGTATTGTAGATGATATTCTTACCAGAGAATTTGGAGGTAATATTTAGTAGCCTAACTCCAGTGAGTAATGAATTGACATTTTGGATTATAAATTAATATACCCCGGTAAATATTTTTTTAAAAAGTTGTTTATTTATTTTATGTCGTTGACTTAAAAAATTCTTTTAAAATAAATTTCTGTCAATTACTGTACCATGTGTTTCATGTGCATTAATTCAAGCTATTATTGCATTAATTACATAGAAAACCCCTTTCTTTAAAAAAAACTCTTATATATTTATATTATGATCTTGGGAAATCTTTTGACCGAATTTTGGGAAATTTAAAAAAAGTGAATCTAAGAAAATAGCCAACTCACTCGGATAGTCAATACAGAAAATTATGCTTTATCGGATCCTCTACATTTAGCATGTATGTAAAAACTAAATAATGTAGTGAATTATTGGTTAAAAATTAGTTCATATGCCGTGGGCCTTTTTCATGTATGTTACACAGGTAATCCCTTATTTTGACACATTTTATTTTCTGTAAAGCCCAGAAAAGCAGCATTTGAATAGCCATATAAAGTTTACATTGTCGAAAGAAAGTAAAAAAAAAAAAATTAAACAAAGTAAAATCAAATTATATGTTTCCTTCTTATGTATTTTGTTGCTTTAGGACATACTTAACAACTAATACTATAAGCCAAGGGTGGCCAACCCGCGGCCCGAGTCAAATATTGCAGTATTTGTATTTGTTCATCACTCAATTCACACACAAAAATATCGATTTAAAAAAGTTGCAGTTTGAGGACAACAACAAATTTCACATTAGTTTATTATTTTTAAATATTTGCATTGGTTTTTTTATGCATTTCATTATGTGCATTAAAAAATGATATTTGACTATATACAGAATTTTAATATTAGGTGTAATTACATGCGGCCAGTGAAGGGTTTACTTGATATTAGGGTTGCCCATGTGGCTTATGGGTTCAATGGGGCTTATGGGTTCCATGGGGCTTATGGGTTGACCACCACTGCTATGGGTGGGAAAAGTCTGGAAAAGGCATTATGACACCACAAATTTACCACACAGAGTGGCAACAACCCTAGTGACTCCTCTGTATACAGCCACGGTTCAATTTTATTTGAAATAAAAGTTTTAAAAACAAAATTAAAGTGTTTATATATACATATGTTAACAGTAACAAGATTTCCCACATCACAGGTGCCCCATATCACAAGTGCCCCAAAACTCAGGTGTCTCACATCACAGTTGTCCCCCATCACAGGTGCCCCACATGACAGGTGCCCCACATCACAGGTGTCCCACATCACAGGTGTCCCACATCACAAGTTCCCCAAAACTCAGGTGTCCCACATCACAGTTGTCCCACATCACAGGTGTCCCACATCACAGTTGTACCACATCACAGGTGCCCCACATCACAGGTGTGCCACATCACAGGTGTACCACATCACTGGTGTCCCACATCACAGGTGCCCCACATCACAGGTTTCCCACATCACAGGCGTACCACATCACTGGTGTCCCACATCACAGGTGTTAAACCAAAACGTAGAGATAAAAACCGCACAATTTTTGAACGCCTATGATATGTAGTCTGTACATTTTCCATTGCTGTTTTGTAATAAAGTTACAGAATAGCACAATTCTTTCCCTTTTTTGTGAGTTGTTGTTCATATTTTTCCATGTCTTCTAAATAGCTAAGAGGAGGCCATCTGTATTCTTTTACATATTTACTGTCTTCAGGATGTAGTTGAGCAAACTCTTTTCTCATGGAAAATACATTTAAGTTTGTTGCGATAAGATGGAGACAGAATGCTACCAGCTGATTTGCATTAAAAATCTGAAATTTAAAAAAAAAAAGAAATCATATTTAAACTTCATTACTAGAAGTAAAATAGATAATGTAATTTTCTGGAGGGCTACTTATGTGTAAAAATATTTTCAAACAAATTTTAATGGGGGATTAATATCATGAAACTTACATGAGCTGTATTCAATAAGCTGATGACATCAATTTTTGCTAGCTCAATGTGGCTTTGCCATGCTCTGTCAACCTCCTTGCTGATATACAGTTCACACAAGTTGACCAATCGCTGCTGGCAGTTCTCATCAGCCAGAGATAAAACACCAACTAGGTCACTGCTTTCTTCTAGTGGGGCATGGTCAGTATACAGGTACTCTAGGAAGGTTAGAAAGTTCTCCTTGGTAGCATAAGGAATATTGACCTTGAAGATGTAACATGAACGTAAGACTAATTTATTCAAATTGCAACTTAGAAACACAAAAAATGTATGTGCTATGTATAAAGTTAAATAATTGTCCACTAGCACATTAAGTATAATTAAAATTTGAATATAGTTTAATAACTTTTCCCTAGCATGTAAAGTATGAAGACAACAAGTTTTACTGTTTTGTTTTACCTGTGCAGTCCTTTCATTGTTGCCTTCCATAAAATTGCCTGACAACATGGCAGCCATAACATCATTTCTAGTACAAAGTACAATTTTATGGGCAAATATTGGATCACCTGAAATTAAAATGATAATACATATATAAAGGAGAAAAGCATAAAGTATGTAGAAGAAGGCTCTAAAAATAATTTTTCTTAAAATAACAACTAGATTTTACTTTAATGCAATTATCTAAATCTCTTAAAGACAACAACAATGATTCCCAATTTTTCTTTTCTACTACATAAAAAAAAATTACAAAAAGATGTTATGCTCTGCTTAGCATTTTATGTAAACATAATTTTCTCAAGATATTATTTTAAAATACTGTTATTATTACGAACCTTATCTTTATAACTTAAAATATAACATATATTTGTGAAGGTACAAATATAAATAGTCTTTAATCTAATACATTTAAACTAAAAGCAATGACTAACATCAATGTAATGTTTCATAGGAATAAATTAAAAATACTATTTTACAATGCGATTATAAGTGCTCACTGGCTATTCGTTCTATTTCTATCAAAGTTCTAATTAGACTTCAAGTGGGGTAAATGCTCAAATTGAATTCTCTAAATAAGTTTCTTGAGCGTATTTCAGTTGGGGAATGTAATTAATAATATTTAAAAAAAAACGTGTATAAAATTATTTATTTTGCAAAAAAGGGCTGGCTTAAAAACAAATGAATAATTAATTTGATTCAAAATCTAAGCACACATTTTTCAATTTTAAAAAATGTATGTACAGAATAATTTTCTGTATAGGAAAAAATATCATTTTAATATAATCAATCATTACCTTCAACATTAAAAATAATGTCAGCATTTGCCTGCTGGTTAAAGAAAAGCTCTTTCATCTTTGCCCCAGTCTCATCATTGAGGTTTGTCCTAATGTTAGGGTTGAGGAACTCTTCTTCTCTCATGATGTTATCACATATTGTTGTCAAGTAAGGTAATTTAAATATGAGGGATGCAAGGCGCAGGTCTTTCATATCTTCTTCACTTGCATCCTCTGGTATGTTAGGTAAGCCTGATATCAAAATGAAAAGCTTTATTTTTAAAGTAACAACTTCATTTAGATGAAGAATTATAGTCTTGCTGCCCATAACATGAGCAGGGCTTTTAAAAGGTCAAGTGAGGCAAGCGTTCCTTAACTTTTTAAGGGCATCTTGTCTAAAAAATAAGAGCACTGATGTAAATGAGTAATGTATGTTTGTATATATTAATTGTCAATATTTGAAGCCACTGTGAGAACTACACTGAAATATTCTAGCTGACTTCTCCTTTGAGAGGACTTGAATGGGAATATGTTTCCAAAGTATTCACTTAATAAACACTGTTTATTAATTTTTCCATATTATTGGAAAGAATGTAAAACTAGAATATATTTCCCTAAATACTTTTTGCCAAGCTAAATGATCAGCTGCATTCTGATTTCATCTTTTTTTACAGCTTCTAATATTCCTTCTAATTAAAAGACAAGCTTTTTTCTTCTTCAATTATTTTCTTATTAAGTGACAAAAGACATAATTCTAGGACATGAAATCTCCATTTTTATCCCCTATTTCCATAGCTGTCTAAAACTATTTGGGTCAACAAAATTAGTGGACTGGATAGTTCATTGTTATAAATGATAACTTTTAGTTTTATATTATTATTAAAGATATCATCTAATTATTGTATTAAGTTCTTAAAACAATACTCTTTTGTTTAATACCTGTGTAAAGAAATTCTAGTACTCTAACAAAAGTCTTGGCTTTTATATCTGCACTTATCTCAATGATAGCGTCTTTGCCATCGGATGAACCAACATCGTACGCGGAGCAGATTCCTGGATTAACAGAGCACAAAATGATTTATGTTTAAAGGTTTTGAATATAATGTTATTACTGATGGTAACATGGCAAAATAGCCACTAAATTACACTAATTAATTTTGATAATGTTGCAAAAAAACAAGAAAGTGGGATTCAAATAATTCTATCTATCATCTTTCTATCATCTATCAAATATCAATCAATCAATCAATATATCTCTCAATCCTATCTATCCATTCCATCTATCCCTCCCATCTATCCTATCCAATATTTCTATTACCCATTTATCTATCTATCTATCCAATCTATCCATCTATCTATCTATCTATTTAGATGATATATATATATATATATTGTTAAATCCCGCTATGATGTGTTGAGAATTTAATCTCTTATTTGACTATATTGTCAATATGGCTGGTGACAAGCAGTTCTTAACAAAGGACGATACCCTAACTAGTGCTAACTACAAATAATAATTTATTAAGCTAAAATAAATCTAAGGCTATTCACTTACAGTACAGCAATGCACTTGTACCAGTACAATAATGGGAAGGTGTACACATTAAATAAATAGATTCTACAAATCTACAATCAGAACAGTATGGTAGTCTATTAGTCTCGCTTCCGACCCATATCGTAATTGCAAACTCTGTCTTTCTCTTTGTCTTGCATTCTCTATCTAGGTCTCTTCCACTCCCTATGTCGATCGGCTTATTTATAGTATTTCATAGAGACTCCAGAAATGGGGTACACATTGGATCTGTACCACGGTATGTCTCGTATGTCCTAAAGAATTTGAGTATAGACTGTGTTTATATGTAGTCAAGGTCGTTGTAGACAATTGATAATTAAGCCAAACCCCGTCGTGATGCCAAACATGGGTCAGCCAAAATTCACACATGAAATTCCATATTATATATATATAAACAGATGTCTACATAACACAATGTCAACAAGGCAAGCTTCTATCGTAACAATATCAATAAACTAAAGATATATAGACCCTATTAAAATATATATCACTTTCAAAATCTGTGGGTATTTTTTACCTTCTATTTTTCCTGCATTTAAGTCATCACAAGTGAAGCTGTCAATGTGATTGAATTCTTGCAGCTGTATGCTCTGGATTATATTTTTTGAAAATTATATACTTTATTACAATTATTTATTTTTAAAATCTTATGTTTTAATTTTAAAAAAAGGAAATGTTGTCGTATGACTATCACAGTGAGTATTGAGAAATTAGTAGCTTCAATTTGTTATGGTAAATTTTAAAAAGTATTTGTAAATAATTAACACTTTTCCACTATTTTAGCAATGTTAATGTTAACTAAATTCATTTATATTTTATTAATTGAAATATGCATTTTACAATAGAAAAACTAACACCAAGATTTGATTCCTAAATGTAATAAAATTAATTTCATACAATAATATATGTATAAATAAATGTATAGATTTGTTATTTCCATTAAGATAAAATGATTATATCATTTATTTAAAGTATAATACATTTTATAGAAATATTTTTAATTTAAATTATTCTCAACATTAAAAGTTATTTCTTTTGGAATTATTTTTTTCTGTGATTATTTCTTCTCTTTTTTGATTGGGATGTTAAAAGAAACTTTAAATTATCATTTTTAATACAATATATTTTAAAACATCTAAATTTTGGTCTATAAAACTTTATTATTTTATAAAACAAAAAAACTTACATTTGATGGAAAGATGCCTGCCAGTATTTTACCAAAAAACTTTGATGCTGAGCAGAGAACTAATTTGTGTGCATGAAGCCTTCTTGTGCCTTCAACCAGAAATGTCACATCATGAAATTTTGGATCCTGAACTGCTTTGTACCAGTCTGTGGCAAACACTGATGATTCAATTTCCATCCGTGGAGCTTTACCTTGTTAAAAATGTTAATTATAAGTGAAACGTCAACTAAATCTAAGCAAATTGTTTTTCCTGCTTTACTAAACTTTTATGTTAAAGTGAACTTTTCTGCTTTAAAATCTATAATTAAGCATTAAAAGGCAAAAATATTTGTTTTACCTCTTATAAGTGTATTCTTTTTAATTTCTTCATGTTAAAGCATCTTTTCAAGTAACCAATTATGAATGTAAATTAGCTTTGTAAATATTTATCACTTCAGATTCTACAGAAAAAAAATACAATATTTATATTTCAGATTGGTAAGCTAATTTCATTAATAGTATTTTATATAGATACAACAAAATTATAAAAACGTCTTTTTAAAAATTCAGTATTTACATTATTCAAGAAATATTGCATGGTAAATAATAATATATTTTTTTTAAAGATCGAGTACTAAAGATCAATATCTCAGAATTTTGTGTCTTCAAATGATACTTTGATTTATAACAAAAGTTTGAAAAGAATGATCAGTTTAATACTTTGTTTAAAAATAACTACCTGCAGGGGGCATGATGGGTGGAAGTAAAATTGCTCCATTCTTTTTTTTACTTAAAATTGAAAAAATAGACTTTGATTGTTGTGCTTTAGCATTTGCAACAAATATCTGCAGCTGGAAAGAAAAGAACAAAATTAATTAGTCATTAAAATTCTATATAATTTAAATCTTTAAAAATATAAATAAGTCAGTCTGAAAGCTCCAGTATAATAGAACAGATTTAAAAGCTAATATTATAATATTTCAAAGCAAGGTAATTCTATGACACTATCTCATAACAACTGCTAAATATTTTTTAAGGCTATCAATGTAATATCATGTTTAATTTTATTTAAAAACACTGTTTTGAAAAGTTCATTACTTATTCTTTTTCTTTTTGTAAAGGAAACAACTTTGCATGTTAAAAGTTTAACATCAACTTACTGATCTATAGAAACAATCTTTTAAGCCATCTTGATTCAGAGCACTTGTTTCTACATAGTTACATCCCAGCTCTTTAGAGAGTGCTCGGCCTTCCTCATATGTAATGCTTCTCTCTTTGACATTTGAATATCTGAGGTCTTATTAAAGAAAGAATATAAATACAGTAGTAGACCATACTTATTTTTTCCAGACGGCATTATAAGTAAGCTTTCCTTACCTTCCTTTAGCTACTTTTCCATCAAGTGTTCAAATGACTATAGATAGATCATGCTTACTAGGTTTTCTTTTCTCATTAAGAAATAATTTAAGTAAGGAAGGAAAATTATACTTTAATCTATCTTTGCTTTGACCATTTTAGTACATCTGAATAGATTATTTATGTCTTATAATTGATTATGGTTCAAAATTAGTTATGGAGTATCATCCCCTATTGTGTCAGTTATAGTTCAAATTATTCAATTTCAAAAAAGTTAATAATGCCTCCTGAAATTTAGTCTATTAATTAAAAAGTATAATTTAAAAATAAAACTAATATTTACATATAGGAACTTATAAATGACAAGTTTAAACGAACATTTTTTTTATAAACCTTGAATACAAACCTGTTTTACATGCAACTAATACAATAGGAGTTTCTGGGCAGAAATGTTTTATTTCTGGTAACCATTTATCTTTAACATTATCAAATGACGAACGTCTCTCAACGGAGAAACAGATCAGAAAAATGTCAGTTTGTATGTAGAACAAATGGCGCTCTTGCTCAAAGCCTTTCTGTATAATTTGAATAATATAACAGAGTTACAATTTTAGGAGTTCGATGGTAAACAGATTTGTAACTGTAATAAACAAGAAAATCTGGATACAATCATTCAAAATTGAAAATGGTAAATTAAGGCAAAATTAGCCAGGAGGTCTCCGTACGTATGAAGATATCCAAGTATTCTAAACATAATCTTTAATTTTAAATTGTATCCCAACGTCAAGTGTTCAATATGTTTTGTCAAGCAAGTTCAAGTACCGTCGGCGGTCCGGATTGACTGGCCTCGAGGGCCGCAGTTTGGTGACCCATTCTATAACACATTATATAAATACAAATTTTAACAAATTGGTTTCAGAAAATCAAGTTTCAAATAGTAAAACATTACTATTTAAGTAAAGGTTTTTTAAATTTTAAATTTGTTTTTTTATAATAATTTTTTTTAAAGTATTGGTAAATTCGTATAGATTGTACCGCGTTTTTTTACCATGGCCGTCATCTTGGTTGCCTGAACACTAAATTTATCCCTCACCCTAACCTGAACCCTAAATCTATCCCTCACCCTAACCTGAACCCTAAATCTATCCCTAAACCTAATGATGAGGTACCATCTATCTGAATTAGCCGAACCAAAATATATATTTGTAAGGAAGGCTATTAAAATTTTTAATCAATCTACTTATTAACAACAGTTCTATCCCCTTCAATTGTAAATTGAATAAAGAACAACTCTATTATCCTATACAATACTAACTGTGTACAGTCCACAGCCAAATACTTATTCTTTAATTTATAATAGTAATGGACACTTTTGGGACAGTCTTGTCTAATAAATCCTGATTTCAAACACAGTGCACAGCCATCAAAATATATATAGGCCTACAAAATAAAGCTTTTCTCACCCGTCCAGGTGTGTCCCAGAGCCCTAGATTCACTGTTTCTCCGTCCACCATCATATTTCCCAAAATCGTTGGCACATATTTCACATTCACAGGGAAGGCTTTTTCTGTGTATGCCATTAGCATACAGGTTTTACCAACCCCACCATCCCCTACTACGGCAAGTCTACAACCATGCCATGGCACCCATGGCATTGTTGATACTTTTTTCGAAGCTGGGGATAAATATAAAATGAGAAACATAATGATGAAAGGTCCATCAACAACAATATTTCATAAACAGTCATCTAAAGTAACATTTCTGATCCATATTTTATATACATATCTGTGTCATACCTTTTTTCAAATTTTAAACACAGAGCAACATTTATTTGGCATTATTAGTTAGGCCTACTATTTATGAATCTTTTGTCTTTTAAGGCGCCATTGTGGTAAATTTAGGAGAACTCATTTGTCCTTAAAGATACCTTATAAAAGTAGCCCAATTGGATGTTTCTAGATTAAAATAGATATGTTGTATTTATTTTATAACTTTAATTATGATTATGTCTAGGTGTCGATATTTCTTTCTAAACAAATGGTGGGTTTACAATTTTAAATATTTAGGTCTCACATATTTTAGGTATCTTTTATCGGTTTATTATTGTGAAATAAAAGTCTTGTTTCACTTATATATTGGATATATTTACATAAATGCCTATGGTTTTTTAATGAATTCACAAATTTCTTTACAATAAATAGGACGGTTATTTAATTTCTGCCTGGGAGCAAATAGCAGAAGGTTGCATTAACTATATAATAGGTGCCCTATTTTCTTCATTCATAAATAGTTGTACCAGGAACAAGGTCATTTAAAAAAAAAAAAATGATAATGATTATGACAAAGTTCCAGTGTCTCTTCTTTTTTATGATGCAGCGGTTCTCAACCTGTGGGTCATGAGACTTTGGGGGTCGAATTACCCTAACTCAGTGGTCGTCAACAACCATCAGAAAAGCGTATTTATGAAGTAGTAATGAAATTAATTTTATGGTTGGTGGTCACCACAACATGAGGAACTGTATTAAAGGGTCGTGGCATTCAAAAGATTGAGAACCACTGTTGTAATGGATTTCCAACATTGTGTTTTTATAAATCCGCTACCCTCCCCCTTTCCCTCAGAGCATGATAATCAGCATCATGCACGCTCACCCCCAGACACATTTTGTCTCCTCTCTCTCAGAAGTGTCGGGGGGGGGGGGGGGGGAGATCGGCCATGATAGCCTGGGGTCTATTTCTGATGGTCATCTCCATAGACACACAGATGAATAGACTGTGGGCAGTAATCCCTGTAGCCGCGCTGGAGAGAGTAATTTCCCCTTACAATGCACCCCATCGATGGTGTCGCAAACAAAATGTCCTCAGTAGATTTCCATAATTTCAGAGTGAAAATACAGTTTAGTTCAGGTGATAACAATATTCAAATAAATTATCTGCATGGCATCGATTTTTTTTGTTTAGTGTGTCCCACATAATAGGATTCTCATATGGCTATGACCGCTATGATCAACAGAGCATTACTATAAATTATGTAACATTGACTAGCATATATATAAAATTAATTATTAATGATATATTAATTTTTTTCAATATTAGTTATTTATATTACTATTTTATAATTATTGGCCAAGATTTTAACCTATAAGGCTATTCACGTTGACTATTTTATGACAAACTAAAAGAACTGTACAGTGTGTTCTGAATTTCGTTTTGATTTAAACTAATAAATATAGAAATAATGTAGGCTCCTATATTTTATATTTGTTATTTTATCTGCCATAATAATAACTCATGTCTATTATGAAGTAAATAGTACGTTAAAATATATGTCCTTTGTTAATTATTTGCTGAAATGCTCCATTCCAAGATCTATAAAAGCTGCCCTTTCTGTTTTTACATTGTCTACAGTGTCAATCTACTTACCTCCAGCAAGTAGGATACTCACAGTAAAAGTAGCTATTCTAAATAAAAATTTCATAATGAAAATAAATTAAATTAAACTATTCCCCTAAATAGAGCTTGGCTTAATCAGAACGACAGAAAAGTGTAGTTTTGGCACCGGCTATCTTCTAAAATAAGTACCGGTAAGCTGGAACTTTAAAATCTCTTGCAAACGCAACCAGTTATATCTGTTACTGTTATACATTTAACAAACAATTTTTTTTCAGGGTTGTCACTAAAATGTAAAATACAATTTTTATTCATCCAAAAATGAGCCGAAGCTCAATTTTACAAAATATTAATAGTGAGACAAAAAGACAATTTTGGTTCATTTTTAAAAAATCATAACAAATCCATCAATTAAGTTATTATAAAAATACAAGAGTCAAGTAAAAGGTAATTCAAGCACATCAATGTGAAATCATCAGTGAACGGTGAAAACAACCAACTATTTTACAGAAATTATTTCAGCACGGCATGTTCACAAAAACTAAGAATTTCATAGATTTTTATAATGTGATAAAAAATTAACAAAGTAAGATATCCTAACAAGTTTTACACAGTATTGTATAACACATTAATCTTGTTAATAATAAAGAAACAGACTAAGGTTTAGGATACAAACTTCTGCTCAATAAATATTATAAAAATGGGTATTTTCGCTCTGAAAATTTAGAATTTCCAGCACTTTAAAAACATTTATATATAATAAATAAGGGGTGTAGTATATAAAAACATATATTTTTGAATTAAAAAACTTAGCAATATTTTTAATTTTTCAAAATGAGGCCTCAAATTTTTTTGGCCTAGGGCCCCTAAAATTGTAAATCCGGCCCTGTATATATATAGGCCTATATATATATATATAATAATAATAATAAAGTTCATTTGAAAAATCACGCTTCATCCCCAAAGGCTCGAAGCGCGGTTCAAAAACAAAGCTGGGAGATAATAACTAGCTGGAAAAGATGGTAGACAACTTCACTAGCATATAATTTTATATATATATATATTATATCTATATATATAAATCTGCAGGAATCATTACCTATAAATGAGTATTAATGAAACTCAATTTATAAGAACAAAAGGATTATTTCAGCAAGGCATGTTCACAAAAATGAAGTATTTTGTTTTTAATCATAAAAGATTAACAAGCAAGGTATCTAGTATCTACATAAAATTTATAACACATAACACTTGAAAATTAGTTATGATTGCACCCCCCTCATCAACCATATTAATACATTTTTGAGTTGAGGGAAAATCTTTAAAAACATGATGAAAATAATATCAATGACATAGCAAGTAGCATAATGGACAGGATTTTCACTACTTGCTAGGAAGCTCCACTAGAATAATGGACAGGAGGCTCCACTAACATATGGACATGAGGCTCCACTAACATAATGGACAGGAGGCTCGACTAGCATAATGGACAGGAGGCTATACTAGCATAATGGACAGGAGGCTCCACTAGCATAATGGACAGGAGGCTCCACTAACATAATGGACAGGAGGCTCTACTAGCATAATGGACAGGATTTTCACTACTTGCGCATTTGTTGGTCTATTCTTCTTTTAATGGTGATAAGCAAAATAATAGCAAGCATACATTAAGGGTCGTTCGCAAATTACGTCATGCTCTCATGCTCAGGGGGGTGGGGGTCGATATTTCAAGGGCATTGACTTACAGTATATTGTTTGGCTTGTATCAGTACGATGTTAAGTAAAGCACAATGTGCAAAAAGAGTACACTGATGAAAAGAAATCTACACACACAATGTAAACAAAGCTCTGTCTCGTAGCAACAAATAACACACGCGATAGAAACTCGTGATAAATGATCTGCCTCTCTCTGCCATTTGTCTCCACACGCTTTTATAGTATATTCTACTCATCTTTCGAGAACCACCTTATTTTTTTAAAAATAAAATTCTGAATGAAACGGACAATACTTATTTTGTTGTAAACAAGGTCAAAGGGAGACTATTGTTCGCTACCCACACCTTAAATGCGGTCTCGAGTTTGTTGTCTGCTAGAGTTCATGCACGGGGAACGCATTAAGCAAACAAGTCGCCTACATAACATTGACGCACACATGATTGTCAGCAGGTATTGGTGACCTGATTTTGTCTTTGGCAGAGGTCCAACGGAGTCTATTATGACGCGACTGAACGGTTCTTTAAACGCTGAAATGGGCTGAAGAGGAGCTGCTGATAGTGATATCTTCTGATTTGGTTTCCCTACCACCTGACAAGTATGACATGATCTGCAGTGGTCAACCACATCTTTCTTGATCATGGATCAAAAGAAGTGTGACGCTATTTTGTGATATGTCTTGTTCACTCCCAAATTGTCTGAAAGTGGGGAATCATGGGCTAAGCTCAGGATTTCGTTCCGGAAAAGTGTAGGAGCTACTATCTGATGAACTATCCTCCATTTTTCGTCAGCTTTTGCGTCTGGAGGTCACCATTTTCTAATAAGTATGTCATCTTGTAAGAATTAACAAACAGGGAATTGCTCAGCTTCTTCTTTGGTCAAAGCGTTAGCTTGAAGTTTAAAGATTTCTGGATCATTCTTCTGCTCTTCATTGAGCCTTGATTGACTTGGTGTTTTGTGATCCTTTGACTCTTCGTTCATCATCATCATCATGTCCCTTAGTCCTTGGACCGTTGGGGCGCCACAGATGACACGAAAACTATCCTTCAAAAATATATTTTTAAAAAATCATAATGGATAATAGATTAAATTATATGCGGCTGCTTTGAAAATGTAACGTTTACTTTTCGACGCACATAAATCTCAAACCCATTTATTTTGTTTGTGCACAAGTACACGTATGTATTAATGCTTTTGTACTGGAAGGCATATAGGGCGTTTTCGCGTTCAGTAGACAAATCAATATTTCCCGGAACTATAATTTCAGTTTCACAACTAAAGGACAACTGAACCGTTAATGCATTGAAACCTTCACGTATGTGTGTACGCCTCGTTTTGAGGACTCAACGGACTCAAGTCTTTTGGTGAACATGTAAACAATTAACAAAAGAATTGAGTAGTGTACCGGTAACTGAATGGCTAAAAAGATATCATTGACACTCATGGAGAACGTACACTGTATCTCAGCTGGCATAAACATAACCAAGTCCAAAAATATTAAATGTAACATTATAAATGGAGAAAGCGGTGCGTTATAATCGAAGAAAGCAAACATTAAATGGATATTGTAAAAAAATAAATAAATCACCTTGCTGTGTGATAGTGATAGTGCGCTTAAAATACACTGTTAAAAAGTGTGTTTAAAATACACTGTTAAAAAGTGTGTTTAAAATACACTGTTAAAAGTGCGTTTAAAATACACTGTTAAAAAGTGTGTTTAAAATACACTGTTAAAAAGTGTGTTTAAAATACACTGTTAAAAAGTGTGTTTAAAATACACTGTTAAAAAGTGCGTTTAAAATACACTGTTAAAAAGTGTGTTTAAAATACACTGTTAAAAAGTGTGTTTAAAATATAACTTACTATACTAATTATAATGTTCATCATGACAAAACGAGTCGTATTGCTAATATAGTGACATATAATTGGCTAGAAATAAGATTTTACGAAACATAAAGACTTCAAAAAAAAAACAACCAAGACCTTCCACTTCCAACAACCCAACACACTCTACTTCGCTGAATCCCACACCGTCCTTTTCCACAAACACCACACCTTTCACTTCCACAAACCCTACACCTTCCACTTCCACAACAATACACCATCCACTTCCACAAACACCACACATTCCACTTCCACCAACCCCACACCTCCACTTCCACCAACATCATACCTTCCACTTCCACATACCCTACACCTTCCACTTCCAGCAACCCCACACCCTCCGCTTCCACCAATCTACGCCCTATAAAAAAGACCAAAACAAAACAAAATAACAAAACAGAATGAAAAAATTCTTCAAATAGTGTAATTTGTAAGGCAATACTTTATTTCGATTCTGCTATATACGCCTGAGAAATGTATTGATCCTGTAATACCAGGGGGCAATGTAAAGGGCTCAATCGTGCATGACGAAGCACGCCTAATCGATAAGTTACCTCACCGCCATTTCAAACAGGTTATTGAGCAGTGAATCTCTTGTCTGAAAGCTCAACGCGTGTCTTTCTATTAAAGTCGTATTATCGGCCAAAGGATGTCTTTTTATTTTTAAAATACGGGTTCTTTCTGTCTTGACACGCTTGGTGTGATGCTGCATGGATACTGGTGTCCTAAGATTTTTATGGATAGGTCAGAAGGCAGCATTAAATAAATATGTATAAAACATTTTTGAATTTCCCAGTCTTGTAATAATAATGATTTATAAAGTACAAAATATATGTTCAGATAATAATAATATGTCAATGTTTTTTAATCCCATTTGCTCATAATAAAATGCTAATAAAAAGCGAATCATACAAAAGTGATATTGAAGAGGATGTCACATTATTTAGCATGACTTAATGTTACATTTCATTAAAAATAAAATTAGCGTATAATATTTATTGTTCCCACATAATTTTTATCGAGGTGCCCAATTGCTTATCCATTGAAGCAATTCTTTTTTTTTTTTGTTTGTTTACGCCTTACAAATTTATTTCTCATTTGATATCACCAAAATATGATGCATTACCTTTCGGTGCATTAGGTAACATTTTAACACAAGCAACAGTTAAAACAAATTCTATGTAAATGAAAGTTTATTACTATTATAATTATTAGTCCCTTTGAAAGATATAGGAAAAGAGAGATAGAGAAGGAGAAAGATATATAGAGGGAGAGATAGATGGGGGAGAGAGATAGAGAGAAAGAGACAGAAGTAGGAAGAGAGAGATAGAGAGACAGAAACAGGGAAAGAGAGTGAGAGAGGGGCAGAGATAAAGAAAGAGGGAGAGAGAGAGGAAGAGGGGCGGAGAGAGATGGGGAGAGTGAGAGAGAGGGAGGGGGGGAGATTGGGAGGTAGAGAAAAAGGGACAGAGAGGAAGAGATAGATGGAGAGGTAAAGGTATAGCAAGAAATATAAATATTGAGAGAAAGGTATACACGAAGAGAGAGTGAGGAAAAGGATCAGGGAGAGAGTGAGAAATGAGAGATAGAATGAGGGAAAGAGAAAGAAGGGAAAAGAGATAGAGAGGTAGAGGTAGAAGAGAAATACAGGGAGAAGAGGGAGAGATAGAGAGAGAGGGATAGAGAGTTAGCAAGAGAGAGAGATAGATATATAGATATATAGATAGATAGATAGATAGATAGAGGGATAGAGAGATAGAGATATATATAGAGAGATAGAGAGAGATAGATAGAGAGAGAGATAAAGAGAGATAGAGAGAGATATAAGGAGAGAGATAGAGAGAGATAGAGAGAGAGAGAGAGATAGAGATAGAGAGAGAGAGAGAGATCAAGAGAGATAGAGGGATAGAGAGATATAGAGAGAGATAGAGAGAGAGAGAGAGAGGGAGATCAAGAGAGATAGAGAGATAGAGAGATATAGAGAGAGATAGAGAGATAGATAGATAGAGGGATAGAGAGATAGAGATATATATAGAGAGATAGAGAGAGATAGATAGAGAGAGAGATAAAGAGAGATAGAGAGAGATATAAGGAGAGAGATAGAGAGAGATAGAGAGAGAGAGAGATAGAGAGAGAGAGAGAGAGAGATCAAGAGAGATAGAGGGATAGAGAGATATAGAGAGATAGAGAGAGAGAGAGAGAGGGAGATCAAGAGAGATAGAGAGATAGAGAGATATAGAGAGAGATAGATAGATAGATAGATAGAGGGATAGAGAGATAGAGATATATATAGAGAGATAGAGAGAGATAGATAGAGAGAGAGATAAAGAGAGATAGAGAGAGATATAAGGAGAGAGATAGAGAGAGATAGAGAGAGAGAGAGAGAGATAGAGATAGAGAGAGAGAGAGAGAGAGATCAAGAGAGATAGAGGGATAGAGAGATATAGAGAGAGATAGAGAGAGAGAGAGAGAGAGGGAGATCAAGAGAGATAGAGAGATATAGAGAGAGATAGAGAGATAGATAGAGAGAGAGAGATAGTTAGAGAGAGAGAGAGAGAGAGAGAGAAGGATAGAGTAACGTTAGACATAGATAAGGTTTGTGGGAATTCAAAATTCTTGTTAATAAAATTAATAAAGCACAATTAAATATTATTTTTAAAAATTTTAAAACCAGAAATAAAATTTAACCCCTTCTTTCCGAAAGAAGCATACCATTCTAACCCATTATATTTTCTATCCCAAAAAAAGCATACTCTTTTAAGTACCCACGGAATAACACCACGCCTCTACACACTCCTAATATATTTCTTCTCTGTTGTAAGGCAGTAATCCATTTCAGAGCATTGCTTATCAAGTTTTAACTTGCTCGGAGAGTACCCCGCACGTTTCTTTACACTTAGTTGAATGGTTCGCTTCTCTCTCAATGAGTATTGATCAACAACGGCTGAACTACATGGAAAATGGAATTCAGTATAAGACAACCGAAATTGAAACAGCAAAGTTAGTCAAAGTAGACATGAATTCCGGCAGGATCTCATTCGTGGTGAGTTAAACGACATGTTTGCATTCGGAGATCTTGTGGTGTATAAATTATAATGTGCTAATCAGCCTTTTACCTTTTAGTAGCGTATCTAGAATATTTTGATTTAACAAGAAAAAAAGAACTGATTTTGGTTACAGTTATGTAAGTAATTGTTTTTTAAAATTAATTGTTCACTTCTTGATCATATGTTTCAAACCCCAGCTCCAACGCCAGCCCAAACACCGCGACCACCTCCAACAAAACCCACAATACCACACCAAACACAAACCAAAAACTACCTCTGCCAGCACCGCGACCGACCGCACCTAAATTCCCAACACCAGCCCTGGCTCACCCAATGCATTGTTAGTCAGATTAAAAAAAAAAAGTTTTAAATTGTTTTCCCTTTAGAGCTGCTGGGCAAACACAATTCAACAAAGAGTGTCTTAACAGAAACTAGAACACTACTGCATGAGTGGACCTTTACGATTTGACTGTTAACCCCTGTGAAGACATGGTGTCTTCAAAGACTTGAAGCATACAAACAAACCTGACAACTTTTTTAAGACAATAGAATCTGTGTCCATGGACCGGCTAGATATTCACACATAATGATGCATCCAAAGGTATTATAGAATTTGGATATATATCAATATTTTTTTTTTTCAGTTTTTTTAAAAACAAACTTTTACTTTTGAATATATTTTGATGTTTTTTGTTTTAAAACCATTTTGTTATTTAATCTGAAATTTTAATTTGCGGTGAACGATAAAATAATTTAAAAAAAACTCTGATGCATGAGTGGATGGAATTTAATCAAATACAAACAGCGATATTTCCGTTTTTATGTGACATACTTTAGCAGGTTTCTGAATTTGTACAACCATTTTGCAATATTCAGTTTTGAACCGGGGGGCTCTAAATTAGATTTTTTCCTGCTATTAGCTATTTAAATACAATTTCCGTATGCGTTCTTATACCATGCATCTGGATGCGTTAAAACTTTGGCGAGTTGTGTGCTCGCCCGCAAAATGTTTCTGAATAAGTAAAACCATTTTACAATATTCAGGTTGGGGACCTAAATTCTTTTTTTTTTTTTCGTATATGGGCTATTTAAATATAATTTCAAACGAAGCTATTGCATGGATGAATGGAATTGAATCAAATACAAAAGGCGATATTTTAGTTTGTATGTGACACAATAAGTATGTTTCTGAATTAGTACATCCATTTTAAAATATTCCGTTTGGGGCCGGGGGCCCAAAATTTGTTTAAATGTACCAAATGAGCTATATAAATACAAATTCAAAAATAGTGGTGGATAGCATGGGTGGATCAATCGCGACAAGTGTTTAGATTAAATTTGAAAATCCACGCTTCTCACATGGACAGCTGTGGGTGGCATGCTCACGATTCGAAACACCTTCTAATTTAATCGAGTAGGCACCAGACGGTAGAAAAAAAATTGTGTATATAAAAAGTACGTTAAAAAACATAACAAAAACACAAACACTTTATTTCTTTAAGTGGCATTGCAACGCATGCCGGTTACTCGCTAGTTTAATATGGTTTACTTTGTACCGCTCGTGGAGCTTTTGGGGATGAAGCGTGATTTTTGAAATAAACTTTATTATTATTTTTAATATTATTATTAGTTACTCGATATTTTATTTATTGTTGCGTTTAATATAAAATACTAAAATGCAAAGTTTAAAAATTATCAATAATTCTGTTTCAGAATAAGGTTGAGCCAGTATCAGATTCTGTGAGTGGCAAAACTCAAGTTGTGTAAGTTTATGTTTATCATGAACGTTACTTGAAATCCCAGGTGGTAGTAGAATCTCCAATTCTATGAAAATATGTGCGTTTCAATTCTGTATATAACTGGACCGAATCAAGCTCGGTTGTGTCCGTGTAACCGAAAATGGACACACCCGATAACTTTTATCTTTTAAAAGTATAATTTTCCACCTACAAAAAAATCTCACAATTCTAAATCTTCTAACCGGAATAATTGATCTGACACAAGTAACCCCCCCCCCCCCCCCAAACCAAGTAACCCCCCAACCAACCACCCCCCCCAAGAACCTCACCCCCCCCCCCCCCCCCGTTCTTATGTTTTGTAACTGGTGCGAGTATTTATTTCTCTGTTTTAAAAATAGTTTAAAATATTAGTTTATTATTTAGGAACTTGAGGTGTTTTTTTTAATGAACTCATCTCATGGTTAAACATAAGTTAATTTGTTAAAGGAAAATTATCATTAAATCAGGTGTTTAAAAAATGTGATTTGTATATTGATAAGTTTTGGGGAAACGTTTGCATAGTTTTGTATACTTCATAACACGATGGAGTATCTCTCAAGTAACCCGAGAGCTACCTGCATACAGAACGTAGGATTTAAGGACCTTGAGCTTTTATAGAAATATTCCTACCTCCTTCCCTAGGTCATTCATCCTGCCTGGGGCATAGTGTATCTTACGTCAATCTACGAGCAACCTTCCATCAATCTTTGTCGTGTGCTTTCGTCTCATTGATTTAAGAACAAAATATTCAGGCTTAGTGGTAGTGGACGTATGGGAAATGTATAAGATTTGATGAGTAGGCGTGGGATCGTTGGTGCCTAGGTAGATCCTAGAAGAGGGTGAAGACTCAGGTAGGGCAAAATAAGTCTAAAGCCATGTTCCACACCATTGCCACCAGCTCGTTGACTTGTGTGGTTGTTTTTATCTGAAAAATGGTTCCCCCTTGAAACATTAATTATATCTTACGAATTTTTAAAGTAATTTGTTTGGAAGCGTTAATAAACATTTTCAGAGGTTTGTCAAGCATCAAAACTAAAGACAGTTAAAGACATGCAATGCTGACCTTGACTATTTAGATATTTTACCAGATAATGAATTATGTTTCTAGCCCCAGTGGTAGCCATGTTGTCATTAGATATGTCACCAGAGAATGAATTATGTTTCTAGCCCCAGTGGTAGCCATGTTGTCATTAGATATGTCACCAGAGAATGAATTATGTTTCTAGCCCCAGTAGTAGCCTTGTTGTCAACTCAGACATCACAACTAATGCAGCTTCTAGGACCACAACACCACTGGCCTTCTCAGACGTAGCTGAACGAGTGCAGTCAGACAGGTTTGTTTTCAAAGTTCAACAAGTCTCAACAATTATCTTAAATCTCCCCCTCCCCAACCACCCACCCCGAAAAAAAGATTTCTAAAGGCATTTATAAGGAAAAGGGGAAAATCATTTGCAGTCCGTGTGAAATAAAATATATATTTACAATCAATGATCTGTTAATGATAGGATTATGTTTTAGTGAAAGACGCATGTGAGGGTATGGAGACAAATACTATTGGACCTATGGCTTACATGACAAAGACACCCAGTGATGTAAACTTATCATACGCTTTTTTTTTTTGTTGTTGTAAAAATAATAAATGAATGGTGGTAAATGTCAATGTAAATGCCTGCAATTCGTCTTCATGATCGACCGGTGATAGAGGCTGCTTGAGTTTTGAAGTCAGCATTAGTTTGATGCCGGCAACGCCATATTTCTCTCACACTCATCGTTTATGTTTGTGTGTGTGTGTCACTCTGCAGCTTATATTGTAGAGTCCATTAAGGTTTTCTTTTCCTATAATGTAAGTTGGCCTTGACCTGTTCTGGGAAGTGACTTGATGGTCTTCCACAATCCCGCTGGCCTTGACCTGTTCTGTTAAGTGACTTGGTGGTCTTCCACAATCCCGCTGGCCTTGACCTGTTCTGTTAAGTGACTTGGTGGTCTTCCACAATCCTGCTAAAGTGACGTTCCTGTCCGTAAAGACAGTAGAGTAGGAAGTAGGGTGCGGGGTGGGGCGGAGGTTGGGGATGGTCAGCCCCGGTAGTTACTCTATTTAGTGAGGGCATTTTCGGTCAACGGCCGAGTTGGGTTTTTTTTCGTTGACAGGGGCGGTAAATTTCTCAGCACGCCCCGGATGTCACTAACCCTAATTACGTCATGGCTTAAAGCTTCCATTGTACGTTTCAACTCCGAGCGACGATTTAGCTGTACAACAAAAGTCATTCTTTATGGGTTAAGATTATATCGATCCATTCATTATAGAACTATGAATGAAATCTGAAAATCTAAACATTGCAGTAGGATTGAAATGTGATTATTTTTGGTTAAAACATTGTCGCAGTAAGAAATTGAGACCCTTCTATGCTACTGTACCAAGGCCGCCTTAGCTAGGTAAAACGTACACATGTTTACAAAAAGAATATGGGGGGGGGGGGTGGCAGGTGACGTCCAAGTTGTGTCTCCTAGAAGAATATCCCTGATATGACGTCGCTTTGTGAAAATCAGGCTAATATGAATAAGTGATTCTATTTTAAATAGGAATACTTGAAATGAACAAAACAAAACAAAAAGCCAGAAATGTAACAATAATCCCTTAAAATCTAAATCTTAAGTAACTTAGTCGAGGTTTAAGTAAAACGATAACATCGTTGTGGTGTGGTGGGGTGAGGCTACTATTCTTGTTCGTCCTTCGCGTGCGAAGAGAACCAAGGCTTCAGTAGTAGACTTGACTTGAGTTATATTTTGTTCAAAGTGAGGTAGATTTGCTCATTTCGTCAGCCTGACTCTCTCGTCCGTGCATATTTATTCAAATGGAAAGTGTTTGTCAAGGCGCCTGGACATAGACCAGGATGCAGTAGATGACCAGCAGGGTTTTCGTGTGTTTCACTGTGTTCTTTATGCGTTCCACGTCGTAGAAGTTGTCGGAATTTTCACTCAATTATTCTCATACCACACTTGTTAAAAATAATAGGACACAGAGTGGTTTTACTTCCGAACGACAGTAATTAAGACTTTTTTAAAAAACTCATTAGAGGGAGGGCAGTGTGATGTGTCATAAAAAAGATATCATGATTCATTGACAATGTGTAGAGAATCATATGGGAAACGAAAGGTATTGATGGGTAATTCAAATAGTTCTGGACCACGATATAATTGAAGTAGATTAAAAGACAAAATATGTTTGTAAAGTAAAGACTATGATTATGCTGAATATATCTTATCTGATATTTTTAAATATACAAAAATAATTAATAGGTTTATTTTAATTTTACAGGAGGCTAGAAAGGAACACACTCGTTTGGAAGGACACAAATGGAGATATATTCACGACACTCTCCTCTGAAAGCAATGTAACTTTTCAATATTCCTGTCATTCACAAAACCTGGAAAATGCGAACATATGAAAGCCATTATAGTATACATAGGTTATAATAATATAGGTTAATATTATGTCATGAAATGGAAGGGCAAAATGTCTTTCGAATATTTAATGGGGAGCCAAAACAAAAGCTCGGAATCGCTTTATTAAATAAATGATCAACGTAAAATGTGTCACATATGTCTTTGTAGCTTAGTTTTATGTTTACATTATAGCTAAAATATTTCTATCAGATGCTTCAGCCAACATTAGAAAAAACAAGTGTAATACAATGCATATAAATATTTAAATAAATAAATAAAGTTTTCGAAAGTTCATCATAATACTTCATTTTGATAAATAATGCAAATATTTATAGTAGTAAAGAGTTTTGATTTATTAGAAAGTGAACTCTCTACACTACTCCTCTTGGTCCTCAGATTGAGGTTGAGTGTTCCGATGTCCTGGATGGATTTAATTTTGATCGGCCTGAGCTCATCATCAGAATTCTTGGAAGCGCTGAGCATAACACGACTTCCTATGATTATAGGGAAATCCCGGAACTTGAATATTGTGTTTCATATACAGGTTTGTTTGCTTGTCACATTTTGTGTGCTAAAGCATTGCATTTATAGGTAGCTCGTTTCATCTAGACTGTATAACTCAAGTACATTCATGGGATTAAATACTGCTAGAAGCATAAATGAATATTCTATAGGAAGGTTTGGTAGTAGGTTTCATTTCAATAGTTATTTGGAGTTAATGGTCTACAAAGCAATTTTTTAAAGGGGTAGCTCTGATACAATGGCGTAGGAATAGGGATTCGAGTGGGCATTCCGCAACGGGCGTCACCTTTTTCCTTTCATTTCGAGGGGTGGCATTTTCGGTCCAGTGTAAGCTTTATTTCGTTGAAGTGGGCTGCAAAATTTACAATTTAACAATTGCTTTCCAAGCCCTCCAGTTTCTTGCTATTATCTACTTTATCCATTGATCCCTGTGGCGCTACAGCCCAAGGTGGGCTTTGGCCTGCCTCACTACTTCCTTCCACTCTTACCTAACTGATACTTTTCTATTATATGCTTGGATTCCCAGTTGTTTCAGAACTTTTTCCACATCATCTATCCAATTAAGCTTAGGTCTGCCTTTGAGCCATTTTCCCCTTGGGATCTTATCTTACTCATTCCAAATTTTTTCAATCTATATTACATCATTTTCGTCCTTTATTCTCCATTTTTTTTGTTTTTTTTAAAAATAAAATATTTTTCGTCATTTAAATAATCACCGAAATCAGTTCTATAGTTAATGGTACGTATATAAAATGTTATTGACCATCTTGCAAAATAGAACTGATAAATACAATAACGATAAGAAATAATAGCATTTTCCAATGCTTCGTGTTTATGCGCTTGTTTTATTCTGTATCTCAAAGGAAAAGGCGGCGTCCATCTCCTTCCAATACCGCTGAGAAGAAGACTTATTCAACTGGTGCATGAAATAGGTGCGTACACCATTAACATTCCACATTATATGTTAGTTTTTCTCGACAATAATATTTTTTGTACTTTATCTAAGTCAGTTTTTTAAAGAAAAATATGAAAAATAAAAAGCAAAATAAAACATTTTTCATATTCGGAAATTCGATTGAAAGAAATTTAGTCGCGGAAAATTGGTGGAAAGGAAAATGATCGAACAAAACTTTGGTCGGATTTTATTATTATACTTTTTTTGATACGTCTTAGAGGTGCGCGTTAGAAATGGGGCGATTTCGATTTACATTTGTAAAAATAGGTTAAGTCTAGGCGGAGCGAATTAGAAAATGGGAGATTCGTTCCTATTAAAAAGAATACAAAATATTGCACAGTAACCTGCAATTTAGTACTTGGGGAACGAGGTAGAAGCAAATATACAACCAGTAAACAGATTTTTTTAAAAATGGCCAACATTCATTAAGTGTTGCTACCATTTCAACGGAACCTTCACCAACAAATAATTTAAAAAAACGTGCGTGTCCATGTTAAATTGTAACTGGTAATGGTGCTGTAGCCAAACAAACCAAGCAAATGAACATAATCATGCAAGTGACAGCTCCAACATTGAAGAAAATAAAATGATGAGCAGAATTTAAACTGATGTTGGTACTACAAGTGACTCTCCTCGTAATATTTTGTATGATGATCCATTGAATTTTTAAACGCCTTGGCAACGAAAGATCAAAGGTCAACTACCATAAGTTGAAACTATTTTTAACAAAATTTTCTTTTTTTTTTATATGAACACTTTTCCAATTGAACAAAATTCCTTTCGCACAAATTTCAGTTTGACTAAATTTCTTTCAAACGAATTCCCGGTAACCCTCATATTTTCACTATGTCAGGTGCATGGATAGTATGTGAATACGAAGGCAAGGATATTCTTGAGAGCACCAACCAGCCGTATGTGATGCCAGACCAGCTGAAACCCAAGGTATTATAATAGCCTAATGTCTAGAGCAAGATGTGGGAAAGCTTTGAATCGTATTGTAAAATAATATAACTTGCGTTTTCTTTTAAGAAAATCGAAAGACTATTATTCTTATTTCTTCTTGTTTTGTGCAGTCCACTGAATCTTCCACTTGGCCAAGGGCCAATTTAAGAATATTTCGCATACCTAACCTTGAAGATCTTGTTTAATAAATATTTAATAACTGATTACCGCAAAACGTGTCCACGCTTACTATTATGTTTTGTTAAAAATTACGAATTTAACTTATTGTCTTTCTTCAGTTTTCTCCAGAGTCTTCAATTTGGCCGCCAACTTTAGGCTACAGCTCCGTATATCTAGCAAACGCTCCAAGAAGTCATGAACAAAAACGTAACGAAAATCCTAAGATACTTACGTATTGCTATTTTAAGTGTTGTCTTTTAGCCACTAAAATGCCTTTCTGTTCTTAACTCAATCACGCTACATCGATTTATGCAAGAAATATTCTTTAATGACCTTTACATTTGTAAAACTAACATTTCGCTCTATCTCTCTCTCTTCTCTCTCACACTTTCTTTCTATCTCCCTCCCTCTATCTCTCTCTCTCAATATCTTATTTTTACGTCGTTGACATTTGCACATCTTTTTCACTCTTTATCAATCAAAATTAATATTTGTCACATCGTAACCAAAATTGTTTTATTTTAAAATCTCAATTTTATTTTTGGAAAGTCATCAAATAATTTAATTAACTTGCGTCAATCTTAACCTTAAAGCCAAACCACAGAGCTCTAACGATCCATATGAATGTGTTCTGCTTGCTAATGGAAATGTACAGAGTCTAGAAAAAATGTTAAGCACGCTGGACTTGTCAAAGACTAATATCCTAATATTAAAGGTAAGTTATATATTTAAGTTTTATGGTTTTTTGTTTTTTTTAAATCTGCAGTCGGCAGGTAATACCATCCCTAAATATATTGGGCAAAAACTGGCAACCGGTGTTGACAGCCCTCCCCCCCCCCCACGCACTCAGCACCTTTCTTTATACGCCAGTGCTTACTGTAGCCCATTTGCTTAAAGACTTGTTCACCACCCTTGATATGACTGTGATTGTTTGTATTTTTTTTTGGTTTTAATTATACAATTAAAAAAGGTAACAATCTCAAAGAAAATTGCTTTACTTTGTCTCTACCGGTGTATGTTGAACACTTTAAGCCGTATTATTTAAGTTTCAGCGCTTAGGGAAAATCATGAATGATATCCTAATTAAAAAGAAGTTTATTTCTGACACTTTAAAATAAAATACATTTGTTCGTAAATATCTAAATTGTATTTGTTTAAAAACAAGATTTAACTTTTCAAACCTTTTAACAAACCTAACCGTTATTTTGAGATATATGATGATAACTCATTATCTGCATGTAATGAAAATTCTACACGAATTGTGTTTACATAATGCTACAGTTTCATTAACTTGTTATATTCTTTAAAAATTTCAGGGCTCGGGTGGACTGGCTGATGCCCTTTCCAACTCTGTTTCAGGGGAGACGAGCAAGTATGTAATTACCATCTACATTGATATAGCCCCAAAAATGATGTACTGTCATCCATTTTTCCCAGAAACAAAATCTTAATTTCGTATATTTTTAATGAAGCTCAAACTGTTTAAGTTTTCAAAACATACCTTACGTTTTGTACAATTGTTTGATTCCATAGTTCTGTTCAGAAAAAAAATAAATAAATAACCTTAGCCAATGCGGTCTGGAGTTGATATTCAATGAAAACAACTTAAAAGAATAATTTCTATTTCGCTATTAGATTGAAATTAAAATAAGAAAAACCAATTATGATCCATGCTTCACTTGATTGGCATAGAAATTAAAATTATGACTGAGATATAAACGCAATTAGTCTAGCCCAAGGCTGGGGCAAAGCGCTAGTTAAAACAACTTAATAATTATAATACTACTATAATTTTTACGGTTTTAGATTGGACTCGGTTTTGTCAGCACTTGGGATACGGTGGAGTCCCCACAAAACGGATGCCGATTGTTACGTCATAGAAGATGATTATGAGATGCCTGAAGATGATTATGAGATGTCTGAAGATGATTCTAAGGCTACTGGCAGTAAGGCAACTATACATCACCAAGAAAAAATCCATATCAATGACGAAAGGCTAAACATTTCGGATACATCAATTCCAGAAAATCTTTATACAAGACAAGATCATTTGACCGTATCGAAAGGAACGGGAACGCCGAGAGCCACTTTTCCACAAGATTTTGCAGGAGCTTCTTATGCCCAGAGATCAGTAAGATCTGAATTGGTGATCAGTGTACACAATTTTGAAAAGTTGCGTGCCAAAGTCAAGATATTTGAGGTTGATCTGACGTTGCCAGATTATGGATTAGGGAAGGCGATACTTCAATGCATTCTAAAAGGTATTTTTAACTCTTAAGTTGTCTGGGTATGTGTCTCTCAAAGTGGTGGTACGCAAATGTTACAACATGAGCCAAGGAACTGCTTTAAAAAGATGTTTTCTCATTTATGTCTACCTTTAAAAAAACTTGAAAAAAAAATCAAACGAGATTGTCTTGTGCATACATCATGACATCTTTCATAGTCAAATGGGTTTTTGTTTCAAGCGCATGTTTTCCCTGTGAAGACAAATGATAAAAAACAACAATTGAAGGGCTGAGTAGAAAAAGTACTTAAGTTACAAATTTTCGAAAATGAGTTAAGACAGGCATTATATTTTAGTACTTCCCCTGAATCATTTCTGTAAATATCATTCATGAAAAATGTCCAAAAGTGTTTGATTCACAGTTACCTCGAACAGATTTTAATATATCTAAATAAGAATTTAAAAATTTTAAACTCAATTTTCTCAAAACTTCAAAAATACACTTAAGTACTTTTTCTACTCGGCCCTTCAATTGTATTATTCGCATTTTTTAAATCAGCAAGAACTAAAAAAAATAGTATTAAAAAGGCCTCATTTAATGGTAATAGGGAACAGAGTCCGACTCAAACACACCAACAAAAGCAAAGTTAATGTAAAGGATTTAAAAAGAAGAAATAAAAATGGCGCCGGTACCTGGTGCAGTGATAAACGTGTCCATCGGTTATAAACTCATGCGATTAGGAAACATTGGTCCTGGTTATCAAATTCAGAGAAAAAAATTAATTAGAAATTGGGCAGATTGAAAATCGATAAATCAAATTTGTGTGGCTCAAAGATATTCATCTTTGAAATATTTTGATTTGAAATGTTTTTTGTGAGATTTTTTTTTTCCACCAAAAAGTTTTGTAAATATTTTGAATGATAATCTTAATTTTTTGGGATACATTGCTGATATTTAAAATATTTTTGTAGATTTCAATTTAGGTTTAAAAAAATAATATAAAAAAAATAGTTTCAATCGCCAAGTTACATGTTAGGAATATTGGTCTTCACAAGTTTTGATCATATGTTTTTATAGGTCAGCCAGAAAGAAATATTAAACTACTGAGACTTTGCTTGGACTTGGATTGCTTTGTCGAAGCTGAAACTTACATTTTCCCCAAAGGCTACCAGGTTCGCTAAGGCCTTCAAGCATTTACAAAACAGCAATCATTTTTTTTAAAGATAACAGGCTCATACACTGAAAATAGTTTTTAAAAGAAATCCTGTAGTACAGCAGGATTTTTAGTATTTGAAGTCGTGAGCTTGCTCTTCC
The DNA here is from genome assembly GCA_964017045.1 of Omphiscola glabra. Lineage (NCBI taxonomy): Eukaryota > Metazoa > Mollusca > Gastropoda > Lymnaeidae > Omphiscola > Omphiscola glabra. The sequence continues at coordinate 15,968,227 of OZ024804.1, read as the reverse complement.
AAGAAAAGGCTTTTACCAGAAATTATGCAAACCATAATAATATATTATAACTATTTAAAGCTTTTATATTTCAACCAACAATTGATTGGTGTAATAATGCCAATGAGTTTGCAGGTGTAAAGCAATACCGATTAAAAATATTTAAAAAAAAAATCACTTATACATTATACTCCCCTGTGTTTTTGTTTTTTGTCAAAAGAAATTGTTAATAAAATATTCAACATTCCCATGACTAGAGCCTCGACCCTAATCCCGTTGTACAGACAGCTTTCATGAAAAAACGCCTAAAATTTCTGGAGTACTTTTTACGGACCGGTGTTTTTGATGCCCTGCAAGATGATGTGAGTATAGATTTTCTATATATATCTATAACACTGAGATAACGTTGGGGTGTAAGCGCTAAAAAAAAACCCGAATCCATTTCAAAACGCTCGGATTCTTAAAAACAGTGATGGGGGGGATTTTCCATTAATCTATACACATATTTTTTGTACGACAATCTATCAAAAGAAAGATAAGGCAAGTGTTTAAGTTAGGTAAATATAAATAAATGTGTACATTTTGAAAAGATGACTTTATTGACGTTATACTAGTCTTCATAGTGAGGCAAACAGATAACATAAAAAACAACGTTTAAAAACATAATGATAAAAACTATTGCAGACATTTGCTAGGGAAAAAAAATGAAATTTAAATCGATATTAGGATAAGATAAAATTCTTCATTGTTCCAAAATGGATGTAAATGTTTTTTGATTACATTGTACCTATTCATATTCAGCAAATAAATAAATACATATTTTTAAGCAAGATAACATTTTACTATTATATCAATTTAAGCACAAGACATCTAAAGTATTTCTCTAGCTTAGAAATCAGCCATCAATGAAATCCCTTGGTGACAATAATGACTTAATTTGTGATTATTTACATTTTGCAATCGCTGAGGGAGCACGCTGGTAAATTCGTGGGGATCAAAAGAATTTTGTCTATCTTTGAGTCCTAACTTTAAGAAAAAGAATTCGCTATGATGGAGCTGATCAACGTTTCTTTCAGACATTTTTTCCCCGTGGGGCGGGAGGGGGGGGGCCCTCAGATTATTCGGGGATGGGGACAGTGCCATTAGCCAGTTGGCCCTCGCCAGCGGCTTAGCTAAGGGGTGCGAGAAGGGACTTGCGTCTCGGGGTGCCAGACTAGCATGATCAACAAAATGGACTTTGATGTTATTTAATTATTGAAAATAATTTATTTTAGAATTGAAAGGTTTGGGGGGGGGGGGGGGAATGGCGTAAAAATGAATCATGTCCCCTGACGCCAGAAACGTTAGCTACACCCCTTCCAGTGGCGCAAAAAAAGGGGGAGGGAGAGTTTGTTAATCCAGATGTCACTTTTTCTTCTTTATATGGAGGTGCGGTATTTTCGGACAACAGCAGACTATGTATGGTGAAAAGGGGTGCCAATGAATCTTGCTTTGACAAGACAAAGATCATAATGGAACGCTCTGCCAACCAAGAGCATATCTCTCTGGTAGGAAATGCACTGGAAGAAGTGGAGGCCTTCACATACTTTGTCAACAAAATTGACTTCAATGTTGGATTGGAAGTGGATGTCAGGGATAGAATTGAAAATGCTAAGTCCGCATATTACGGAGTGTTTTTAAGGGAAATTTTTTATCTCTTATTAAAGTCCATGACTCGTTCTAAAAACAGTCCATAACAACGGACTATGCCAAAGTTAAAATACAATAAGAAAATAATACGATACTCAAAGCCAGGGCTAATTACAATTAATACGTTTTTAATGTTTGAATTTCAATGAATTACCAAAACAAGATAATATGATTAAAATTATGGGTAATTGCACGCTACTGGTCCCTCTATCGCTCACCCTAACCCGAACCCTAAATCTATCATATACAAAGGGAAGTGACTCCCAATAAAGGGGACCACAGAAGCACATTAGCCAAATTAGGACTTACTGTTTGGCTGGTACCGGTACTGTGTTCATAAAAGTACAACGAGCAAAGGTTGTACAATGAAAGAAAATCTACACTCAACAAATCATCTGACACGCTCCCAGTCTCGTGATAAATGATCTCTCTCTCTCTAAATTAATGAGAAATTATTGTAGACGTCCTGGCACAAGATGGGGTAAATGGCATAAGTAAGGGAGAACGGTGAAACTTGAGCGGTGAAAGGGGGTCTGCCTTCTCCCAAGATTTAAAAAAAATAATTCAAAATCAAGAGGTACATATTAGATAAATGTTGAATTCAATGTTTCTATTAGACTTTTTGATCAGACTTTTTGATCAGGGGAAGGACATTTTTAAGGGTCTGGGAAGAAATTACGGTGCCAGTGCCATACATAAACTGAATTCTCTTTAGTTGTGGCGTGCCCCAGGGTAATCATTTGGTACAATATTATATTCCACCCCATACTGTAACAATGATCAGAGTGAGGAAAGGGGTGGAGAAATTTAGAGTGCTTTGACAGGGCGCAAATTTAAAATGCAAGGGTGCATTTTGGTGCATCCTTGAATTCTGATTCCATTTGCGGTGCCCTTGACTGTATACAGTTTCCCTAGCTTAATATCGCTTATTAAATTTGTCCCCAGAACATTTTTGATAAATTCAAAATACAAAAATGCATTTTAGCTAATACTTTAATTTAGTTTTGCAACATTCTACACTTAGAGAGCAGCGGAAGATATACTAGTTTTAAAAAAAAAATGTCGGTGTCACTTAACTTTAGAAACATCGTGTGAGCCCAGCAACCCTTACGACTGCAGTTGTCCTCGGATATTTTAGGGGCTTATAGATGTGATGTGGATATTTTCTGACTTTTCTTCTTTCAATGCAAGCTGGGGGGGGTAGAAAAAAAAGACAAAAGGGGCCCCGAAAAGTTGAGTGATGGCTCTGCTTCACCTGCTTGTGCGATGCAAATATATTTATATTAATACATAATAATGTGGCTTTCATTTCTTATTTAAACCTTTTTGGGGCAGTGCGCCCCCCCCCCCCCGAGAGATGGCTGAAATAAACTCTCAAGCTGATATTACTTATCTGTGATGAAGTGGGTGGGATGTATCATCCAATATTTTTTTTTTATTTTATAAAAAAATATGCATCAACAACATTATTATCTTGAAACACGAATGCGAACATTTTACACGTTAAACCGTGACAATTTTAAAATATGTATATATTTTGTATGGAAACAGAAAAAAAAATGCAATAATATTTTTATTATCAAAGCAAGCAAGGTAATGATACCTACTGTATAAATATAGGCTCAATTGTATTTAATTTAATTTATGTATTAATACAAATCAACAATGTTAAACATTTCAGGAGTACGTCATGAACAGCATCGTAACAGATTCGAGAGCTTTGAGTTTTATTGACGAAACCCTGTGGCACGAGAAGAAAGTAAACCATAAAGGTTACTATACATTCATTTATCTCCGCTGTAATTATCGTTTACTATTCATCGGAAAGTTATATTCGGTTCCATGACATTGTCGTTTTGTCACTTGTTGCTTTGTCTTTTGTCGTTTTGTCTTGTTACCGAAATATTCATATCAGCCATGAATTCATAGTTAATTTTTGATTGACATCTTCATTAGAATAACGTGTTATATTCTCGATGTCTTCATTTAAGACAATTCACTTAGATTTAAATAACTGGATATAAGTTTAGAACGGGTTTTTCGGAGAATACTGAACAAAGGAGCAATCGTGAAGGGTATAGGTGTAGAGGAAAACTATTTGATAGCAGCTGAGGGGAAGACGTTGAGAGTTACGCATTTAGAGAAATGTCGTAATAGAGTACACACAGTACGCGCCAAAACTACAACGACAAACAGTACCGAAACCCCTACATCTTGAACTCGTGTTTTGTTCTGCTAAAATTACTCAAAATCCGCTCGTGTTAACGATCAAAGAATTACGAGCAAAAAATATCGATAAACTGTTAATACTTTTTCCTCTATCAGGAAACTCGTTTCCAATGACAGCGTCTTAACATATCTTTCTTTTCACTACTGAGAACACCTTGCGGCTGGAGGTACTATCTGAAGATGTGGGGGGTATCATTTATGCTGTTAATTTTGGCGGAAACACTCTTCATTGAATTAGGGAATGTATAAGGCATCGAGAAACTTTCAAAGGGCCCTAATATACATCACTGCTACTTAACCAAGAGGACCGTACCACTGGGTGTGCAAGAGACATTGTCAGGAGGTTGCGATAAGATCGAGAAAGGCTAACAAAAATTTGGTATACTCATTAGCATGTTTTATCGCACGGGGTTTCAGGAAATATATCTTGAAACAGATGTCGGTGTAGGAAATGTTTTGAAATCAAAAGACGTGGCAGCGCTGTAAAAAATGTTAGGAGCTCCTGATTCAGTGTATGTACAGACTATAAATGTAAAAGTAAAATGATGATCTATGGCAATAAACTTAATTTTTTTTAAGGGTAATTATGGTTGAAATTCTATAGACATCACAATGACTAAAATTTTAATACAAATTTCCTTCTGCAGATGGGTATGTACGTAATCAGTCATCATGTGAACTTACTTTAAAAGTGATTTCTGACTGAAGAAATCCACATTTATATTGAGCATGTAATCAGTCGCCATGTGAACTTCCTTTACAAGAGATTTCTGACTGACGAAATCCACATTTATATTGAGCATGTAATCAGTCGCCATGTGAACTTCCTTTACAAGAGATTTCTGACTGACAAAATCCACATTAACATTTGAAAACATTTTACCATTCTATAATTTCAGATTTCTTCAGCATCAATGATCATCTCTTCAGACAGTGTCTAATGAGCAAGAACTTCGACATGATTGACATCTCACAGCTCTTCTGGTTTAAAACCAAGGTACGTGCTGACACTTTGAGGAAATGGGAATGAATAGAATGGAGGGGAAACAAATGTATTGAAACGTGATTTTAAAGAAATAAACCACAACAAATCACAGGGATGACAGCTTAGAAGTATTTGGACAATAGCTGTTCATTTGGTGCTTAAAAAACAATTTTCAGTTTAGATGAGATATTGGCTAAATATTCAAAGTTAAGGAGAAATAGACCAGATCTTTTAAACAAAAGAACAATAACAAAAGAAAACCATGCAAAGAAGTCCTATTAAAGACTTACCTCTATAGTATTTACAAAATTCGTTATCGTTGGAAACACTCAGCCCCAATGACACAATCTGAGTTGAAATGTACCTTAATTAAAAAAAATATATATTAAAATGTTCTTTAACATGTTAGATTTACTGTGACGTATCGCCTTTAAAGCATTAATTTCAACAAAAATCAATCTTCTTCTCTTGGTCTGGGGGCAAAAAAAAAGGGGTGTAGGGTGGGGTTAAAGTAAGTTTAATTTGTGACAAAGGAAAACCATTTTGTGTATCATCATTTTTCGTTGAGTTTTGTCAGGTGTCATATAGCTTGTGAGGAGAAAGAGTTTGTGAGGAGTCAAAGAGATTGTTAGGAATCAACAAGTTTGTGAGGAGAGAGAGTTTGTTAGGAGTAAAAGACTTTGTGAGGAGCGCAAAAGTTTATGAAGAGAAAGAGTTTGTGAGGAGTCTAAGAGTGTGTGAGGAGTCAAAGAGTTTGAGAGGAGAGAGAGTTATGAGGAGTCAAAGAGTGTGTGAGGAGTCAAAGAGTGTGTGAGGAGTCAAAGAGTGTGTGAGGAGTCAAAGAGTTTGAGAGGAGAGAGTGTTATGAGGAGTCAAAGAGTGTGTGAGGAGTCAAAGAGTGTGTGAGGAGTCAAAGAGTTTGAGAGGAGAGAAAGTTATGAGGAGTCAAAGAGTGTGTGAGGAGACAAAGAGTTTGAGAGGAGAGAGAGTTATGAGGAGTCAAAGAGTGTGTTAGGAGTCAAAGAGCTTGAGAGGAGAGAGAGTTATGAGGAGTCAAAGAGTGTGTAAGGAGTCAACGAGTTAGTGAGGATTCCCATTAAAAAAAACAACTTTTAAATATAGCATTTTAAGTTCAATAAGATTTCGCACACATTTTTGTGCTTGCGAATCCTACAGTAACCAGAGCTAGAAAATATGTCCTTTGTAAGGACAATGGATGTCATTTCAACTCACCGTCCGATTATGATATATTTCCTTTTTTTTTTAAATTTTCAAACATTTTCCGTTGATTGTTGCTGTTTTCAGGACCCGCTTGGCACATTGCTACTGGCTAACATCTATCTGACCAAAGTTGCCAAGAAGGAAAAAAACCATCTTAAAAGAGCCCAAATAAAAGCTACTGCAATGTGAGTGGTTCTGATGACCTGAAATAGAATCATTAACATTAATTAATTTACCATTAAAAGAGTAAAACTGTCTAGTCTAATTAACTATTATGCACATAAATATTTATATATTTAGGAGTGGAAACTTTTAACTTTAGCTTCCATCTAAGGTGAAGGGTAATAAGAGGAGAGACTGCAAACAGGTTAGCACAATAGGCAATTAGTAAAACACAGTAAGGTTGTACCTGAAACACAGATTACAGATCTCAACATAAAAAAAATTCAAAGTGTATAGAAAGTAGAGGCACATAAGTACTTAGGTGTTACCATTAATAATAAGCTAACATGGCATTAGCTCGGCCAAATGCTGTATAAGAAATTCAACCAAAGACTGCTCTACCTAAATAAATTTTACAATTTCGGCGTCAACAAACAAGTCGTTAACTTATTGCACAGTGCAACAATTGGAAGCCTGCTTAATTTCCGACCACCAGGGCAAGGCGAACTTTTCAATACGTGCGATCGTGGCCAGCACTAACACACCCAGCCGGGTGAATTCGGAGCACGAGCTTATATAGACCTATGGCGGTTTGATTATTTGTCTAAAATTAATATTTCCCATTTCTTCAGAGAATATCAAGGTCTTGCCGTGTCATTTGTCAATGCGTGTTTTGACAAAGACCCAGAGACCACCATTAAAATGATCACCCATAAAATGGACCAGTTCGACGAAAAATCTTGCATAGACCTTGCCATGGAATCCAGCAACCTAGATTTTTTAGTCCAACCCGCTTGCATCACAGTTCAACGGCGGGTCTGGCGCTGGGGGAATCTCTATGATTTCTACATGGAAAATGAAAATGTTTCAAAAACTCTTTTTTCCCCATCAACGGCCAGTGTAAGTAATTAGTCGCACGTTATGGGTATTTAAATAAATGTATAACTGTCACTCCTACACGACATGAATGTACTTCATGGAGGGGAATGTCGTGCAAGTTTTGTAGATTCGCCCCTGGTTTTTTGTGTCCTATTGAAAAGGGCTTTCCTACACCTTGTTTCACACATTTCATAACAAGGTAAAATAGGTTCTGCATTTCCCAAACTTTGATGCATCCACCAGGTTTATTCTATACTTCTGTATCATGAACCAACAAAAATTGCTAACACGTATACCGCTTATTAGTAACGAACAAAAGATCTAATACCAAAACAGTGGTCATATATTATAATAGGGATCATGACATACTCTTTTAAAAAATGTTGAGGCACTAACAAGGGGTAAAAAAGATAAATAATGAGAGATGTGATACTTTTCTTCATATTCGACTCTGGAACTCCTAGTCTATCAAAACGATTAATTATATCTTTCCACGCCTTATTAAAAATCTTCTCACAATCATTCCGCTCTTAAACACTATCGTTTCTATATCTCTTTGTGTAATTCTTTGTGTCTTCTCCGTACTAAGTAGTCTATATCTCGATACATTTTTTGGGAACTAACGTTTTAGGTTTTGAGATAAGACACTTTCAGTTGGTCTCTATCTTTTTAAGAAATTTAATGGGTAATTAGCATATTTAAATTTTGGAATGCATCACCAAAGAAAATGTAATTTTATGCCCAGAATAATCAGCCTTCTGTATGGACTAATATTAGTTACTGATTTTTTTAATATACTGATGTTAAGGGCTAATATATTTGTTTCATTTTAGAAAAGAGAAAAGATTGGATCCAAGACACTTTGGTATATATTTAAAACATTATTAATTTATGAGAACTTTCTTATCTAACTCTACGGAGATAAAAACCTTAATTTAATTGTGTATCTATTTAAATATTTAAAGCTACCTGTATTGTATATAATTATTGGCATGATGCCATTAGTCTTTATTTTAGAATCCTCAAAATTTAGTTCCAATTATGTCCGGGTTTTTTTTTTTCATCAAAACTATATTAAGTCAGTCTCCCATTCCTAACATACAAAGTTCTTACTTTTGTATCCAAACTAGTTCTTTTATATTACACAAAATACATAATGAAATTTCAAATGATTTTAATTTTAGACCGTATTTTTTTTAAAAATTCGATCTGTGTGATACATTTAATGTAGCTAACAAGGATTTCATATACAGTTTGTTAGTTTAATAGAAATCCCTACCTTTCGTCACATGGTAGATGGAGGCAACATTTGTTTAAAGTTGTATGATCACTCTCTCACTTTTAGGAGAAGATACTACATGCTGTTATGTGTTCCCAAAACAATGTTTACACTTAATGGAGTAAGTTTTATTCTAAGTTTTACTGTCATGACAAAAAGATCAAACTGGACCACTCCTAATGGACTGTTCCAAATAATTTGAACCCGTTTCATAACCACCCATCCCTGTGTCGTTTAATCCCATGTAGGGCTTTGGCTTGCCTCACTGCGTCCTTCCACTCAGGTCACCCATCCCTGTGTCGTTTAATCCCATGTAGGGCTTTGGCTTGCCTCACTACGCCCTTCCACTCAGGTCACCCATCCCTGTGTCGTTTAATCCCATGTAGGGCTTTGGCTTGCCTCACTGCGCCCTTCCACTCAGGTCACCCATCCCTGTGTCGTTTAATCCCATGCAGGGCTTTGGCTTGCCTAACCGCGTCCTTCCACTCAGGTCACCCATCCCTGTGTCGTTTAATCCCATGTAGGGCTTTGGCTTGCCTCACTACGCCCTTCCACTCAGGTCACCCATCCCTGTGTCGTTTAATCCCATGTAGGGCTTTGGCTTGCCTCACTGCGCCCTTCCACTCAGGTCGCCCATCCCTGTGTCGTTTAATCCCATGCAGGGCTTTGGCTTGCCTAACCGCGTCCTTCCACTCAGGTCACCCATCCCTGTGTCGTTTAATCCCATGTAGGGCTTTGGCTTGCCTCACTACGTCCTTCCACTCAGGTCACCCATCCCTGTGTCGTTTAATCCCATGTAGGGCTTTGGCTTGCCTCACTGCGTCCTTCCCCTCAGACGTAGCTGATGCTTTTCTTTTCTATGCTTACATTCCCAGCAGCTGTAGATATTTTCCACATCATACATCCATCTAAGCTTAGGTCTACCTTTGAGACGTTTTCCTCTTGGGTTTTGTTGGTGCATCCTCTTCACACCTCTGTCATTTGGAATGCTTTCTAAGTGTCCCACTCAGCGAAGCCTTCCCTTTTGTATTTCTGCTACTAGCATGGAATCCTTATATAGTCGATACAATTCCTGATTGGATTGTATTCTCCATCCATATTAATCCTTTATTAGACAATACATTTTCCGGATAACTTTCCTCTCCCAAGTGTCAAATATATTTTTTAGCCGTTTCATTACACCTGAACAAATACTTAAAAAATTATTTTTCCTTGAAAAATGGCTTAAAAATGAACGTGTTTTCGAAATTTGGGCTCTACTTAAGTTTTAATAAAATGTTACAACTATTTTAAGTATGATTGTTCATTTGTACAATCTTTGTTTAATTTATTTATTTTCTTTACATATAGTTTTTAAAAAAATATAGCGATTATATAAACAACTCAAATACACAATTGAAGGGCCGAGTAGAAAAAGTACTTAAGTTACATTTTTTTCAAAAAAATGAGTTAAATCAGGCATTATATTTCATTACTTCCCTGGAATATTTCAAGTAGATAATATTCATGAAAAATATACATAAGTGTTTCATTCAGAGTTACTTCGAACAGCGTTTAATGTATTTAAATAAGAAAGTTGAAACTTTAAACTCATTTTTCTCAAAACTGCAAGAATACACTTAATAACTTTTTCTACTCGGTCCTTCAATTACGCCTTCTGTTTTTTTTTTAAAATTAAAATTGGTTTCCAATGTTTCCAGCTTGGTCTTATTATCTTCATCTACATGTTTGGCCTGACTTTGCTCGGACGTCTGGAGCAGTACAACTTCCACTGGCTGGAGGCTGTCCTACTGTCCAATGTCATGGTTGGATTAAGTGAAGAAATATACGAGGTATATACAACTAATGCATAGCGACATTGCATTTCCAACGCAATGATAATATAGTGCAAACTAATCTAGATCTATTTATATATAGTTCGTCTGTTGGAGTTTGAGTGTGGCCATTCTATTCATCGGTCTGCTGTTGGTGCACATATTGGCTGATCAGGCCATTTCTGGAATGAAAAGTTCTGGTGCTGTAGGTGCAAGGGAGTGAATGGGGCGACTCTGGGAGCAGATTTAACTGAGGCTCTCCTGGCATGTCTTGATACAATTATAACAATTGACAAACAATTTTATTTGTTTCCTTCATATCGAGAAAAACAACAACAGGGTTAACAGTAAATATTTTCACAACTATCTTTAGTTCACAATGTTTGAAAAGAATAACTGGAGGAACTATTTCAAAAGTGGCTGGAACATCGCTGACTTGGCGTCTATTGGCCTTTTTTTGGCGGCAGCTGGTTGTCGGGTTGTGTCATATTTTTTCACAGGTACGTTTAATGGTAGAAACATTATTATCCTTAAAAAATCAATATGTTGATAATTAGGCTAAATGAAACCTTGGTCGAGCTTGTGTTCAATTATAACGAACTGTCCCATGAACCGCATAGCGGTGTAACCATTTATCACGCTACTATAAAGTTCACACAATTATTTATGCACTTTCGAGGTAATATACCATTTGTAAATATATTTTACGAAGCAGGTCTAAGTCTTTCAGTTGATTGTCATCCCTTCTCCCCTATTTATTACTCTGATTAATCCATCATGATCAAATGCGGTTGCGATCTGATGGTCCAAACATATATATATATATATATATATATATATATATATATATATATATATAAGAGACAGTTTAAAAAAGGCAAACGCTACTTCTTCTCCATAATTAAATAGATTGAAAACGTCGGAATACGCAACGAAAATCTTAAGAAGGGGTGGGCAAATTTTTGTGCCTAGGGCCACATTGAAAAATGAAAAGCTATTGGAGGGCCGCATATATATTTTGCCAAAGTTCCATTACAGTACGAAGGTCAAGGACAGTTTACACAAATAGAAAATTGGAAAGAAATGTAATACAAATTGTTAAAACAATCATAACGGTACATTAAATTCTGTAAAATTCAACAAAATAACTCAAAAACGAAGTAGTGGGCCGTAGTTTGCGCACCCCTGATCTAAACTATAAAAATGTTTTTAGAATAAACGCATGCGTCTGACATCTTTCATATTTTTTCCCCCGTTTGAACTTACTTCACAGGGAATTTCCTGTTTGAAGTTTCAAGGGTTGCTCTGGCCATAGATTTTATCATCTTTACTCTGAGACTGCTCCACAACTGCTACAGTAGCCCCGATCTAGGGCCAACATGTGCCATGATGATCAAAACTGTAAGTTAATTCCTTTTCAAATAGTGTCAACATTGGAAAAAAATTAAGGTAGCTCCGTTAAACAAGCAAGAAAACAAACATGTTTGATAACGAACTAATAGTTTTCAAATCAATGAAAAGAAGAAAAAAATTGGAATATTATCGTCTTGCTTCATTTCAGCAAAGTACAGTCAAACTGCTAATAAAATGGGTTATTAAACCTCATTGATGTGTCTATATATATATATATATATACTTACAAACAAGCACATAAACAAACAAACCAAATAATTTAAACTTTCTTTATAAGCGACGACCTAATTTTATTATAAAGTAAAAGCTTGGAGGGGGTAGGTTTACACAATCAAAATTTTCCATCACTTATTTATCGATCAAAATGTTGATCTCCACACATCGCACTATATATTCAACTCATCCGCCATCTTTACTTCCTTCCAACGGTTTTATTCTCGACGCCATTATTAAACAGTGTAAGATTTACATACGACAGTGTATATTCCCGTGTTTATCTTGTATGGACGTCTTATTTATGAAACATGGCTATCCTTGGAGGCAGTGAAAATCTTATTTGTATTAGTGAATAGACAATACACCCCGTGCTTTGCGGCATTGCATTCGTAAAACATTTACACAGCCTTTTAGCCAACATCGAATTAAGTGACCTGTAGAAAAAAAGAAATTGTTGAAGAAAACAATTATTAAAAAAAAAAATTCCCTTCAAAAACACATTTATAATAAAATTTGTAAGATTTAATGTCTAAGCTGGACCTAGTAAGAAAACATCATTTAAAGACTAATCTAATTTTTAATTTTTTTTCATCAAATAAAAACATTATCCGTGTATGACTTCAAATATTGTCCGTTGGGATCCTGTTCCCCTATGGGATCCCGTCTATAAGGAACATTAAGGCTAAGTTATCCCTCAGTTAGCGGTCTTAATAACAATCCTTTAGATACATTTCAAGTTGCATTTTCAAATTTATCACATTGAAATCGGAACGAGTTGGCCAAAGATATTTTGATATTAAGTGTTGCCCCCGGGCCCCCGAAATGCGTTATTCTTCATAATTCTTGACCAATGTGCATTTCTGTTTTAACAAACTTTATTTTAAAAGCTGTTTTATTCAAATCGGTTGAATTACGACTAGGATGTTACTTTGGGCCCCTGGCCCAACAATCGAGTGCTATTATTAGTTTAAATTATATTGTTATTTAATTGGGGAATATAAAGGGTGTCTTTTCCAATATTGGCCAAGGTACACCAATACACATGTACAATATAACTGTAATCTTACTCTTGAATTTCATTTATGTATTTATCTTTGGCCATTATTAGGCAAAATTAATTTGGAACTTTCAAGAAATTTCATAATATCTTTACCTCTTATTTTATATCATTCGCGGAAACTCACTGAAAGTGATAGGGAAAAAAACTAACTAGGAAATTTTGTATAATCTTGAAAGCGTTATAGAAAAAAATAGAACATTTTGAATAATCTAGACACTTCTTGACATGTAAAAAAGATACTCAGATATGCTGAGAAAATTTCCATTAAGGTAGGGAACTCTATCGAGCTTAACCAAAATGTCCATAAAATTCCAGTAAGGTATGGAAATCTATCGAACTTAACTAAAATTTCCATAAATTTCCAGTAAAGTAGTGAAATCTATCGAACTTAAATAAAATTTCCATTAAATTCCAGTAAGGTATGGAAATCTATCGCACATAATCAAAATTTCCGTAAAACCTTCTAGCTCCTCAAACATTTTTCATAATTTTTATACCCACGTGGAACATCGTGGATTTATTTAGAAAGAAAGGGAAAAAGACTCTTTATATGTACTGAGAAAAAACAACCCTTCTACTTAAAAATGTTACCAATACGAAAAAATCTTTAAAAAATAAAATGCCATAACCTTTAGCGATTTTTCAATTAAGTTAAAAAGGTGGACCAGTCCGGGCCCGTTCCATATGGTGCAGTTTAAGTTAATCCTAGCATAAGGGTGCCCTCAAGAAATCTCTAGATATATAATAGAGTTAGCATTGAGAAGTGGCCACTTTAAAATCAATAGGAAGATAACAGAGAAATGGCTTTCAAAATCTAAACATTAGGGTCCCCGGACCCGTACGTAATTGGTATTAGTTTAAAACCCTCTGGCATTTCAAATATTGATTATGACAAGTAAGTCTACCAAGATTGACCTGGAATAATCAATTCACACAGAAGCCGACATTTATAACTGAGCCAACTTTTATTTATATAGCTTATTAAAGGAAAATCAAATGTTGGGTCCCAAGCCCCGAAGGTGTGAATGTTATGAGTTCAAAACCCATCAGTGTTTAAATGTTGATAATTAAGTGTGTGTGTTCTAAGTTTGGTCGAGATCCATTCACGCAAGCCAAACCTATGTTTAAACTTTTATTTATAAAGCTAAAAAATTAGCCGGAGCTTTCGTTCGCAAATGGATTACTTTTTAATGTTTACACCCCCCCCCAGTATTTTATCCTGGCTAATGAATACCACGTATTACATGCTCGGTCAAGATCCATCAATCCATGTATATAACGGCGAGTTTATAGCCACAGTTAATCTTTCTAAGATGCAGTCAGATATAATGGATGCCATCTTGAATCGCGTCAGGGACGTAATATTCATTCAGAAAGCAAAAGAACATTGATGAGATTCAGCACTCGAGTACATTAGCAATTTATATGCTTTATAAAGCATAATATTGAAATGTATGTATTCTTTCACTTCAATTATTTTTTTCTGTTTAGATCAAGCTCCTTACAAGGTACCTGTACTTACTTCTGTTGGTCTGGGCCAGCTATGCCATTGCTTCGGAGTCTGTCTTGTACCCTAACAGTGTTCTCAGTTTCTACACGTTTTACTACCTTTTCCGGAAAGCTTATTGGCAAATGTTTGGAGAACTTTTCCTGGACGAGCTGGAGGCTGGAAAAGGTTAGTGAAATAACAAATTTAAAGAAAATTGACACATTTATATGATAACAAAATATTTTTTTTAGAAATATGTTATACTTTCTCATTATAAGCAAAATAAGCGATGCGTTCCGATGGTTTATAACTAACAATATACCCGGCTTTGCTCGGGTTTGTATTCGTACAAATCTCGAAAAGCGTTGTAAGCGAACATGTCGTTAAAAAGCCTTCGTTAAAGTAACTATTTAAATTTAAATTTTCTCCATTAAAAACCATATATGTAATAGTTCTTTTAACCATTACATTTGGGAGAATATTCCGTTTCATTTCATATTCCTGAAAACGGAGTGGCTGCCTTTGTACTGAGGGCCTGCCTGTTACGTACCGTTATAAGTGTAGAGAATTTAAACTCTTATTTTACTCTATGGCTCGTGTCAAACAGTCCATAACAAAAATTCGAGGGCCCAATGATTTCAACGAAACTCAGATCAGAGGACCATGTTATAGGAGCCAGAATGATCAAAACATTGATCGTTGGCCCACAAAATATAGAAGAAGAAGAAGAAGACGATACCTTTAATTAAATACAGTAATAAAGAACGATACCTAGCTAGAGCTAATTACAAATAATACTTTATTAAGCTAATTTAAAAATAATTTACAACATCAAAAAGAATTAAAACTAAGTCTATTGACTTACAGTACAGTAATTTATTTGTACCGGTACAATGTTGAAGAAAGTTCACACACACACAGAGAGAGGGAGAGAGAGAGAGAGAGAGAGAGAGAGAGAGAGAGACAGCTAATATTAATATACAAATCTTTGTCTCGTATCGTAAAAGCAAAACTCTCTTGTAATAGCCCAATCTTTCTCTCAGCTCATTATATCGATAGGCGTATCTATAGTCTTTTTATAGACTTTTCTAGAAATGGGTTCGCCATTGTATAAGTGTCTCGACCCGTCTCGTATATTCTAAAGATTTTTACTTTACAGACTATAGACTGCGTGTATTTGTAATCAAGGTCAAGGGAGACAATTTGTAATTAAGCCACACACTGACGCTTTGTCAAACTTGGGGTCACCTAGAGGTCATGCACTAGTTTCACAATGTAAACAAAGACGCCTATGTAACACTTCCATTGTAATGAGTGCATGCCATTGTAATAATTTTCGCCATTGTAATACGTGCCGCCATTGTATTAAGTGCCTGCCATTGTAATAAGTGCCTGCCATTGTAATAAGTGCCTGCCATTGTAATAAGTGCCTGCCATTGCACGCTAACAGTGCAGATTGTTTTGGGTGGGGATTCTGACCAGGCGTCCAAATCAAATAATTTGTTGTTGTACCATGTACTGGCTGATTTGGATGGCACAAACCATTTGGTTAATTTCTTGATTTCGAATGTAGTCCCTTCTTGTTTAGCTCACCTTTAACATCCCGACTAACTAGCTCCTATTCAGAGCCCAGGTATGACACTGTAACGCTAGCGTGGGATAATCGGATATATCAGTAATAAAATTGAGACATAAACTTATTTTTTCTTGTATTGAAGAAGCTTATGATAAATGTACACCATTTAAATAAATTTATTTTTTAAAAATTAGTATGAACTGAAATTGTTCCGTGTGTAACAAATGAAGCCTTTGAGACAGTGCCATAATAATAAAATGCACCATCCCATATTTTGCTGTTAGGGGCTAAAACTTGTCAACGCCTTCCCGGCACACATATTACACTAAGGAGGCATTATACAAAAGTCCTATGTTGTTAAACGTCTTGCCTAGGCCAAAGTACAATTTATGCACGCCACCGAACTATATAATGCTTGTAATAATGTACATCACCCATATACAATAAGAGAAACTGTAGTTAATTAAAATGGTACAATGTTTATCTCTGTTTTTTTTTTTTTTTAAAATAAGAATATCGTTGTAATAAAAAGCGAATGTTTTATCGGGTTTGTATTCGGAAAAAAAAAAAATATTTAGTCTAAAGCTCTATCAGAATACGCGCAAATTTAAGGACATGTTTTTTTTAAAAAGAAACGTTTATAAAGTTAGCAATGAAAATTTAAAACTTTCTTCTATAAAAAGTCATTACAAATTTTTTAAACACTGAGTTTTCGGCATAACTCTTTTCAGTTTATATTCAAGTTGGATTTAAAGGCCAAATCAAACTTTTAACAGATGTCTTAATAGTCCATTTAAATTCAGATGAGAAAAGGACTCTCCCCCACCCCACTCCTCACGAAAAATGTGGACATGTATATTTTGAAATCCACCGATATTTTAAAATGGACCATGAAATAATTTTTTACCAAGTTTGGTCTACATGCAGCAATTTAAGTGGTTGCTTCCATTTTAGCCTCAGCCTAGTCGTACAGCCTTAGCTATTAAAAGGAAAATACACTGTAGAACATCCTATACTCATTTTACACTTTAGGTTTGATTTCAAAACCTTTTAGGAAAATCGCAAAGATTTTTATGAACATAAGAAACATAAATGCAAATTTTTAACATGACCTGCAATGGGTAATTAACATATTTAAATTTTGAAAGTCAGCCGAGTCAGTATTTGATGTCAGTCAGAAATATTTAGACAAACTGATTTTATTTGGAATTTAAGAAGCCTCTACTGAATTTTACAACTTGTAAATAGATTGATTTTACAATTGAAGTCTATTATTGACTGAAAGTGCATCGAAAACCTTTCAATTAATAGATTTTTGAAAGAGTGCCATTCTGAATAAAATCTTTTAAAAAATGCACACATCAAAGAGTAACTTGAACCTCCCTCGAAACAACTCAATAAGGAATTTTTTTTCTCTTTACCCCATATATATATATTAAGATTTTTAAAAATTACAGCGTTTGGAATATGTGGATTATTACCAAACTTTGGTTTAGTCTTACCGAGTTGTATATTTCCCGAGTGAATCTTGTCCGCCACGGTGTCACTGCGCATTGTGATGTAATGATTCGCGACTTCCTCGTCGTACGCCACAAATGCATACAAAAAGAGCGCAAATTGAGGTGCTGAGCAGAGGAAGATCATGCACCTCTTCCCGTGTTTTGCATCAACAACGTTTCTGTTTTACCCCTGCTAATTTAAAATAAACACTTCTAATATAATCTATTGATCAAACATTTTAAAACAATTTTTAGTTCCTCAGGTGTTAATTTGATCGAAAATGGATACAATTAAATTCAAATGTTCAAAAAGTCACGTGGCTTTTGTGGTGAATTGGTTTAACGTATTTGCGTCCCCTTTGCCCTGAATTTTGATCGTTTCCCTCACAGTTGTCCTGTCTTTTTATGACGCTTTTAAGTTCGCGCATAAACCACACAACTTTGGCATTTATTTTTTGTTTTTTTAAATGACGAAAAACTTTATGAATGTATCTTAAGTCAGAGTAATGTGATTACAGAACACATTTAATTTACTTTGGTAACTTAGTAATCTTTTTTTTTTTTAATCTCTGAATTATATTAATTCACTTTTTTAGCCTCTGACCCAAATGCGCTCGAATGTACCAATGACGAGTCACTTTATGCCACCTATCAAATGCTGAGGTGCCCATCGCCCTTTGGACGTTATGTTGCCCCAGTTCTGCTGGCTGTTTACATCATGTTCACCTACGTCCTGCTCTTTAGCTTAATCACTGCCTCATTTACGTGGGTATTTTTAACTTCAAATGATTATATAAGCTCTTGTGTGTCTTCACTATAAAATAGAATTGTAACATTCATGATAAAGGTTTTACAGTAATTGACAATCCATTATAAGAAAACATTTAATGCCATGTTTTCAATCGCATAATGGATGCAGCCATTTCATAAGTAGACTTCAGTCACAGTGAAAAATATGACGAAAAAAAGTATAATTGATGTTAATTTTATAAAAAAAATTAGGTTTTAAAAACAATATAATAAAGTTTACTATTTAAAAAAAAAACAAGTACAGACTAGTTATTTTCTTTTAATCCACCTAAATCTTAATGGCTTTTGAATCCACTTATATCATAGTTTATTTTTAAATTCCAAACTTCCAACTAATGATGTCTTCAAAAACAGTTTTGGTACCAAGAAAAGTTGTAGCTCTGGGATTTTTTAAGAGAGTTCCATGAAAAAAACAACAACTTAAACTGAAATGATATGTATTTATCTATGTTTAGAATCAAACGTATAAATTGATGTTAGCATTTGTTTCAACCAGGAAATCCATAGAAAAAATCCAACAGAAGGCCTACAAGTTGTGGCGATTTCAGTTCTTTGAGTTGACCAGATCTTTCTCAAAGATCATGTTTTTACCACTTCCGTTTACGTTGATTTCTGTTGCTGCTGTTCTATGTGACGAAGAGAGAAGAGACGAGGATGGATTCTGTGAGATTCTTTTGTATATTCAGTTGTTATATTAAAATATTCATTAGAGATTATCCTTAAAATATCTCTTAGATATATTTTGCTTGTGGTATGACTGGATAGCACGCAAAATATAATTCCCGATAATGAAGCTACATAATTGTTTTTTTAAATAACGCAACTGCTTTTTGTGCGTAATATCTTCTTTTCTTTTCGGAAAATGAAATAGTCTCAATTTAAATATTGTTTAATAAATATTCGATTTAAAAGTTGTTGGGATATCAGAATATTTAATATAGTTCATGGGCGTGAAATAAAAAGTGTGCAGTGACGTATCATGGGGGGAAGGGGTGTAGCGAAAATTGGGATTCTTAAATGTGCGTTAATTGAGTTGATGTTTTGTCAAGTAACTTTTGAATATGGGTATTTCCCGCATTGTTGTCGCCAATGTTTGGCGTGCTATTAATACTTTATAAAATGGTGAAGCGCTGTGTAACAAGTTATGGTTTAAGCAATAATTTAAAGTAAATTGTTAATTTGATTAAGTGTAAAATTTGCATCTTAAATTCTTTAAATATAAACATTCCCATCCAGCAATATCTGACAGCAGAAACCAAAAAGTTCTTCAAGAAATCAAAGAAACGAAAAAAAAGCTGTACGAACTATTGCCAATCAATGAACTGAATGGTTCTGTTCAAGACATTAAATCTGATATGGCGTGCTGCTTATCAGGTATAAGCAAAAAGTTTAAAGATATCAAAAAATGTGTGAAGAAGCCCCATAAGGAAAACAGCTCGGAGGTAAGGGATTCTGCATTCAGTGACTTGAAAGAAATTATGTACAATTACGGAACCTATCTAAAGAAAACCGAACTAAATCAAGAGCTTGGAGAAACCGTTAAAAAACTTGAGAAGCCGGATGGTCCTGTTGATGAAACGCATATTGCAAATTTGAAGGAGTTTATCGCTGAATACGAAAGATCAGTTTCTGAGCACCTGCATAGAGCAGATACGTATAAAAGAACAGAACTAAAGCTAAAACACACGTTTATAGAAATTAAGGTGCTGGAAAGGGATTTCCCGGTAGTACAACCAATCGTTTCAACTTTAAGAGTTAAAATAAGTTGCATTGAGAGATTGCATTTCATTAATGAAATGAAAAAATGCATTTTTGAGCTAGAGAAACGGAAGACAATTGACAATAAAGGCAATCAAATCCAAAAGCTGTTAATGAAGACACGGAACCCGTTTGCGGGTAAAGAAAATAAAATACAAATTCTTTTTAAAGAGCTACTGGATCTATCAGAAAAACTCGAGGAATTAAATTTAGGAGCTTCAAGAAACGATTCAAACAAGCAAGAAAGGACAACGATACGTGAAATAAGGCGACGTATAATTGACTTGCAGAACGCTTTATACAAAAAATCCAAATCTAGCCAATCACAATTGGAGGTCAAGGACATGTTGGGAAGTTCGATCAGGGAGAGGATTCGAGGGCTGCTGACCGCTCTCAACTACTACTGGCAAATCAGCTGTGACACGGTGATGCTGAAACCTTTGGATGACCTTGAAAAGCTGATGCTCCAGAACCAGTACGATGACGACTACTGCCAAATGAGAGCCAAGATCAAGGACCTCGAATCTTTCATTTTGCAGAGCCACATAGAGCCAATGTTGCAGATCAAAAGAAATAGCAGCAAGTCTGACAGGTAAATTGTTGATCATCTATATATTTATTATTTATCTAGTAATCATCCGTGAATGACGCAAATATATTTGTAAAAACTAACATGAACAGTACATATTAACCTCGCTGCTAAATCTGAAATTTTAAACCTCTGACTGGTTTCTATGGATTAGTTATCATAGTTAATTTTAAGCATAACAGCGCTATTTGCATTTAAGCACTCAGCACCAGGGGGACAATCCCCGTGTAAAGATTTTCAAAATGAAAAGTATGGCTTTGGAATGATACGTGTGTTTTAATTTACTTTGACAAAAGTGATATATGTGCATGAAGTTATTGAGATGGTGAATGATATCTCTATCAACAAAGTAATTCGATAATGATTCGATTTTAAGAAAAACGCCAAAACATAAATATGTTCAGAAATTCGAGTGGGTACTTCAAGTATGTTTAATTATGAATAAGATATGATTCTATTTGTTTGTTTTTTTTTGGTTTTTTTTTTGGTGTTTAATAATTACTATTATTCTCTTAGTGACAAAGACAAAAACAAAGAAATTCCTACAAACAGTTCACCTAATACGGAATATGGTATGTTAAACTACATCACTTCCATTAATAATGTATTGAAGGAAAAACTGGATATTAATTACTTTTCGCTTAAATAAACAACAACGTTGTCGACAAGTGTTAAATACTTACGTGTTCTTTATGTCAAGTTTGTAATGGAGAAAGTGTTCTTTATGTCAAGTTTGTAATGGAGAAAGTGTTCTTTATGTCAAGTTTGTAATGGAGAAAATGGAAGCATCTGTTAAAATTACAATTATTTAATTTTTCCTCTTAGCGATAAAGCAAACCATTTAAAGAGGTCATTATAATCTGTCCCCTATTTTATTTTCAATTACGAAGCTAACAAAGAAGCGTCGCAGGTTCCTGGAAACACAGAAAGGTAAATGTTAGAATTGTAAAAACCATATCGTAATTATAAGTCAATTCTGTATTTTAACAAGAACGCCATGTCTGAAGATGCCGCATGTTAAATTATTCAATGAAATTTAATTTTAATAAAAACTTTTTCTTTAAAGTGCTCGTCCACAAAACGTTCAAGAAGATGACGTTGGTAAGCCCTAAGCTCTAACAGAAATATTCCATTTAATGGGAGGGTGGATTAGTTAATCTGTTAAAAAGTTAGCCAAATAAAGCTATAGGTTACATAAGTCTCTGGTATAGTGAAAACTTGTAGGAGTAGGAGCGAAAAATTCTTGTTTTTATGATGGAGCGCATATGTTCATTTGGAGCAGTTCTGCCCTAGATAGGGCGTATTCTCCTCAAGAAGATATTTTGAAAATTTTAGGGGGTGGGTGGAGGGACGGTAGTCACATAGATATTCAATCTTTTTTTGTTTCAAATGCGCACTGTAAGACAGGAATTAACTTAGCAACTGTTATCGTTCATTGTTTTAAAATAATAAAAAGATATATTCCATTTATATTGACATAATTATTGTTAGTTTAATCATACTAAGGGGATAATCTGGCCAAAATTTTAAGTAATTTCCCTGATTGGAGCATGGAGATCTTTTAACGTTTCATCTTAAAGTGGATGGGGTTTGAGGTGGCGGGGGCTAGCAATAACCTTTATAGGAGCCTGGGGCATATAAGTTTGGAAATAATGGTTACGTGCCGGACATAATTCAGATCTTAATCATATGTATGTAATAGCTTACATTAACATATATTTTCAAAATCAATTTTTGTGTGTGGAGTGGTAGACACGATGCTATTCATATATTCAGAATTATTTTGCTTTTTAAATCATCATTACATCGTAAGTTTACCAAAGTTCATTTATAAAGTTAAGATGTTGTAAAACATTTGTTTGAGACTCTATAGACAAGCGCCTATGTAAATTTCAATTCGTTCGATTGTTTTTGCCTATCGAAGCACAAATAATAGATCACAGATATTATTTTTGTTAACACGTAATAAAAGTTTCATTTCTGTTTGGATTGAAATATTTACAGAAGACGCACAGACCACCCATTGGGTAAGTCACTCGTATATAAAATTCTTTATAAAAATGCAAAATAAAAAAAAAACACGTGTCCCCCTAAATTTTAAACTTTTATGAAGTTATACGATTTAATAAATTTGATTAATAACTGTTACACAATAAGATTTTGGACAGATTAGCCACTGTCTATCTAACTCTGTGTGTCTTCTCTCTCTTTCTCTCTCTCTCTCTCTTTCTCTCTCTCTCTCCTCCACTCTCTCTCTCTTTCTCTTTATATTAGAAGCTTTCTCTATTTCTGTGCATCTACCTATATATTTATCTCTTTTCCCCAATCTGTTATTCTGCATCTATTTATCAATTCATTATTTCGTTTCTTTCATCTTCCACTGTGCTCGTTCATCTCTTCATCTATTTATGCATGGGTTGAGCGTTATATCATCATATCTATTGTTTAAAAAAATGTGTTATCATCTGTAATGTCCTTCACCATTTAAGAATACATTATAAAAATGTCCTCACTGATCAGGTCCCAATACAGAGTGACCACGACTATGCAACGCAGTTAAAAGATGCGAAACCATCGAAGGATGAACCCGAGTAGGTTAATAATTGTTTCTTACTCACGTAGAGCTTTGTGAAAGTCTGTTAAACTATTTATATTCTGAAATATTTATTTTACTATCTATTTAAAGAACACATTAGTAAAACAATCAGACGCATACATTTTGAGCAGATAAATTTTAACAAGAAAAAAAGCACAATTTGAAAACATAAAAACATTTCCAATACATAAAACTCCTATCCGATCGTTCATTTTGTGATTTTTACGTAGTCCGAATTCCGAATTCTCCTACCCTTTTTTTTTACTCAGTTTAAATAACTACCGGTATGTAGAACAAAATCAAGTAGGCTAATTCACTCCATGTATTCTATAAAAGCATTATCCTAAATTCTAATTTAACGTCTCTACTCAATGTATATATTACATTTGGAAAGGGCATCAGCGGGCCGTCCAGCTATTGCTCCTTATGCCCTCCCCTAAGCACCCCCTAAGCCCGAGTATCGCGCCGCTGGAGGCTGTCCCAACCCAAGGACACCTGCTCGGTTCGACACTGTGCATACACACAGTGCACACGATCGACTTTCCTAGGAGTCAGGATGGTAAATTTACGTCCTAATATCTTCCCCCACCCATCCCGGGGAAGTGTCGGATGCCCTTTAAGGGGCGTTCTACATTGGGTTTCTACCTCGCAACTAGTTTGCGAAGTAGCTGGGACGAGACAGTTGCATACGAGAGACTTCCACCACAGCCTCTCGCCTCAAATCCATTAGCGGCAATTTGCAATCATGATCCCTACTCTTTCGCTGCCTATTCTTCCAAATGTAGAACGCCACAGTTGGCAGCCCTGTGGTGCTGTTTTATTCCGGTAGGGACCATGCATCTCCCTTGTCTGCCCACACAGGACACGCCATGGTGGTTTTGTTCCCCGGGGGTCAGGTGGCCGGCGCCTCCTAATCGGCAAGCCACCACAGACTTGACAACCGGAGCTCCAGGAACATTCACTGTATAACAAATCTCGACGAAGCTTTGCGCAATATTAAAATATGAGTTTAGTATAAGTTCACTTATTTTTGGGGATATATCTCATTTTAAAAAGACACTTTTTTGTGCTACATTTCTTTTATTAGTTTTTATTTTATTTATTGAAAAGAAAAGAGTTAAACTTGTGTTCCTTATTAATATTAGCCTGTCATATGTAGTCAACTAAATTTACTGCTGCAGAAATAATATAATGCGTTGCTGAAATGTGTGATTCTTTTCAACCTATTCTAAATTTTCTTTGTGTGTTTTCCAGGGATCCAAAGACGCTCAAATTTAACCGTTACGATTCTAAATATAGAGTAGAGAGGAGGAGCTATTTGGGGAGGTATGACGTGAATAGAGAAAATTTCCCGATCAATCCGTACTCAGATTCTGAGACGCCGGAGGATCAGCTGAGTGTCAAGCTGCCAAGATGGGGACCGAATCATTTTGGAATACCTGTAATCTCAAGGTAGCTGCATTTTTTATATGCTTATTTTACGCATGTTTTTTTCCTTTTTTTTCTGCAACGCGCGTTTCGGTGACATTTCATGTTTAAGATAATTAGACCAAACTAATGATTTCTATTTCTCAAATAACGCGTTGTTAAGAATTGCAACAACAACAAGAAAAATGTCAACGGAAACGGATTTATCATGTAAAACAATGGTGTGTGAGCAGGGGCGTCATTTCAGTTTTTTTCGGGGAACGGGGGGGGGGGGGTGAAACCGTGGTCTGCTTTTTAAGTTGTTTATTACAGATAATAGCAATTTAAATAAAACCTGCAAATCCAGGGTGGGGGGGAGGAGGCAATCACACACTCTACCCTACCCAAATGACGCCCCGGTCTGTGAGTGAGGTGAGAGTGTCTTCAATAAATTGACTTTGAAGTTGAAATTCGGAGCAGAAAAGTTGTCTTTGTTTGTCGCGTGTGAACTACAAATAGCTGTTATATTTGTAAAACGATATATCATTAACATTTAAAAATTAAATTCGGATAGCCCAGCTGTCTATCGCATCATTCCATTAGTATCGCAGAAACTAACTCTATCCTCTCTCTCTAAATATAACCTGGTCACTCATTCACTTGCTCGCTCACTCACTTTATCACTAACTCACTTCATCACTAACTCACTTCATCACTCACTCACTTCATCACTCACTCACTTCATAACTCACTCATTTCATCACTCACTTTCTTCATCACTCACTCGCTTCATAACTCACTAACTTTATCACTCACTCACTTCATCACTCACTCACTTCATAACTAACTCACTTCATAACTCACTCACTTCATCACTAACTCACTTCATCACCCACTCACTTCATAACTCACTCATTTCATCACTCACTTTCTTTATCACTCACTCGCTTTATAACTCACTCACTTTATCACTCACTCACTTCATCACTCACTCCATCACTAACTCACTTCATCACTCACTCACTTCATCACTCACTCACTTCATCACTCACTCACTTCATCACTCACTCACTTCATCACTCACTCACTTCATCTCACTCGCTTCATAACTCACTCGCTTCATCACTCACTCGCTTCATCACTCACTCGCTTCATCACTCACTCGCTTCATCACTCACTCGCTTCATCACTCACTCGCTTCATCACTCACTCGCTTCATAACTCACTCGCTTCATCACTCACTCGCTTCATCACTCACTCGCTTCATCACTCACTCGCTTCATCACTCACTCACTTCATCACTCACTCGCTTCATCACTCACTCGCTTCATCACTCACTCGCTTCATCACTCACTTCATCAACCACTCACTCACTTCATCAACCACTCACTAACTTCATCAACCACTCACTCACTTCATCGCCCACTCACTCACTTCATCAACCACTCACTCACTTCATCAACCACTCACTCATTTCATCAACCACTCACTCCCTTCATCAACCACTCACTCACTTCATCACCCACTCACTCACTTCATCACCCACTCACTTCATCACCCACTCACTCACTTCATCACTCACTCACTCACTTCATCAACCACTCACTCACTTCATCAACCACTCACTCACTTCATCACCCACTCACTCACTTCATCAACCACTCACTCACTTCATCAACCACTCACTCACTTCATCACCCACTCACTCAATTCATTACCCTCTCACTCACTTCATCACCCACTCACTCACTTCATCAACCACTCACTCACTTCATCAACCACTTACTCACTCACTTCATCACTCACTCACTTCATCACCCACTCACTCACTTCATCACCCACTCACTCACTTCATCACCCACTCACGCACTTCATCAACCACTCACTCACTTCATCACCCACTCACTCACTTACTACCTCACACACTTCATCGCTCACTCACACTCACTCACTTACACACTGTATCGCTCACTCACTCACTCTCTCACTCACTCTCTCATTTAATCGCTAAATCACTTCATAGTTCATTCGCCCGCTAAATTATTAGCTTGCTCACTGACTAACTTACTCACTGGTTTACTGACTAATTACATGCTACAAAACATTTATATATCTTTATTGATATATAATAAATTATTACACATATTATATTTACTGTACGTAATGCATTTAAATTTCCCACTCGCATACATTGGACAACTCATTCATTCTATCCGCACCCCTCTTTTTTAAACGAACAGTGAATCTGTAATAAAACATGACTAATTGTGATATTATGTATGACTGACGGCTATTGTTGTGTGTATTGAGTGAACTTTGTGACCTGATTGGCCTTTGTTGTTGCCATGATGAATGATTGGACGCGGTGAGATCGCTTAAACTTAAGAGTATGAATATTGGTTGGAGAAATGGAGTGAGTGATCACGTGATGTGAGGTATAACAGGAATGTAGCATGAGACATAAAGATCAGTTTTTACACAGAACACAGACGAGTTGGTATCAATTTTTTACTATGACTTTCTAGGGTTAAATTTGAAGCTAAAGAGAAAAAATTTGCTAAAAAGGAGGGCAAGCCAGTACTTGAATTTCTTGTGGAAAAGACAGAGTACGGAAAATATAACTTTCCAAAGGTAAGTAATCATTAGAAAGCAATAGCATTCTGGATTATAAAGGAAGAAACTGTTGAATTTAGGATTTAGAATTGACTCTGGTAATAAAGTAAGGATATTCAATAGGAAAACTGATGATAAAGTATATAGAATTTATAATAGAAACAGCGATAAAGTAATAAATTGAAAACATAAACAAAGCTGGGATTTTAGTAATGAATTTAACAGTGAAACGGGCAATAAAACAATATAGTAATAACGGGGAGAAACTGCTATTAAGGGAGAGAATGCAATAACGTTACGTAGACGAAATTAAGTAAAACAAAGTATGGGAAAACCCGATAAAAGGAAGCAATAAACACAACTAATTTCGCTTATTTCAATAAAACAATAAATTACAATTATTGATATATTTTTTTAAAAATATACTATTTTCACAAATCAGGTCAATATCTCGGCGTCACGTGATCTATTTATAAACTACATCAAAATGAAAGAAAGGGAGACAGCTGACTTAAAGAAAAATGCGGGAAGTAACCCAACACCACGGGTAGGTTTACTCCGTTTATTTCCCCTGATACAGTCTTCTTAACCCAGAGGCTCCTCACCATAGACGCCCGAGCCCCTAATCAGTGAGCGCAGCGCCGTCTCGTGACTTTTGGGAGCCCCTACCATTTTCTGATTTTTGCCCCCCCCCCCCCGCCCTCCTTGCACACAAAGTTAAAAGTTTAAATTATTTCGACATTACAAATGTTTGCTCCTTAAAAACCCCGAGGGGCGAGTGTTGCAGTGCCCATGGCGGCGGAAACAATGACAGTGGAGCAGCAAGACACAGAAATGTTTAAAGGAAAAAAAAAGAAAATGCGAAAATAAAATAAATGTCAAAATTATCATTTGTTATCTCATGATTATTTTTTATTTGCTAAAAGATAAGGGTTAGAGTTAGTGTTAGAGTTAGGGTTAGAGTTAGGGTTAGCATTAGTGTAAGGGTTAGTGTTAGGGTAAGGGTGAGTGTATTAGGGTAAGGCTTCTGGTTAGGATTAGGGTTAGTGTTAGGATTAGTGTTAGGTTAGGTTTTAGGGTTAGGTTAGGGTTAAGGTTAGGGTTGGTTTGAGGATTAGTGTTAGGGTTAGTTTCGGGTTAGTGTTAGGGTTAGGGATAATGTTAGGTTAGGGTTAGTGTTAAATTTAGAGTTAGGATTAGTTTTAAATTTAGGGTTAGAGTTAGGGTTAATGTGATGATTAGGGCAAGGGTTACTGTTAGAGATATGGTTAGGGTTAGGGTTAGGGTTATGGTCAGTGTTAGCGTTAGGGTTAGGGTTAGGATTAGGATTAACGTTACTGTTAGGATTAGGGTAAGGTTTGGGGGTTAGGGTTAGGTTGTGTGCTTTAAATTTAGTTGAGGGTGTTGTTTCCAAAGAGATTAAGAGCCCCTGGTTTAATATAACGAAATGAACTTTGAGTTTCATTTTGTCGTTTTGTTTTAAAACCATCTTTTAAAACCATCTTTTAAAACCATCTTTTAAAACCATCTTTTAAAACAATCTTTTAAAACCATCTTTTATACTCTTTAGCCTCAAAAGCCGGAAAATTCAACTATCAAACCAAAACAGCGATGGAGACTGCCTCTCGTGGTAAGACATTGGTGTGGTTTGAATGGAAATTGTTTGCAAGGAGCTAAATGTGCATTGTAAAAATATTCGTGTCAATGAATGCTGTGCAATACGACTGTTCACAAAACTGTACAATTTTAATTATTTCAATTTCTATAAAGTTATAAAGACACTAGTTTGAATTATTTTTTTTTTTATAAAATGTGCTGAATCCACTTGTTTGGGTTACCATGCTATTGATGCTACTATATACCATATTAACTTATACATTATTTATTATTAATGAGCACAAGATATTTACTTACAGCTATAAAATATGAACCTTTGTTCCCGGTTTAATAGTGGAAGGAGCATAGCGCTACTTTCGATGTGCTACTATAGCGAAGTCGCTACATCTAAATAGCCGTATTTAACTTAATCGGGTTTTTGATATATTTTTTATAAATGTATGATGGCAGATTTACAAAACCTTGAAATGTCTATGAAGAAAATAGTAAATCAGACTAAAAAGTGAAGTAATTACGTTTAAGGAGTCCAATTTCAAAACCTGCAAATTCACTTTTTTTAAAAAATAAATGAGTTATCGAGTTATCTATCTTGGCTGATTAATTAAGTGTCAATTTACAGTATTTTGTATCTTTAATTATTTTAAAGATTTATGTAAGTCTAAAATATACCATTAAAAATATTAAATGCAATATTCGCTATATAAATTAATGAAAAAAACCTCATTTTTCTCTAAATCAAAAAAAGTCACTTGGTGGGTTTGCAAATGGACTCCTCAATATATGAGTTTACGTTTCTAACATGATTTAGTTTTGAGAAATTTTTATCTTCTATATCATACAGGCACACACAAACCTTTTTTACACCTCCCCTGAATAACCAAAATAAAATAAAATAAAAATAAATTGTAAAAAAGGTCATTACCTTACAAAATACTCTTTTTAATATTTGTAACATAAAAGGGTTTTGGCTTATCGATATCTTTATTAAGAACGCATCCAATCTTTTGACTCTCTCCTGAACTATATATCGTTCGGAAGGACACACACTTTTATAAATATAAAGAAGAATTTCTTAACCCATTTTCACGTCATTAACAGCATTGTGTTCTTTTGGAAATATTTTTAATCTCGTAAAACTTACTCGCACTATTTCATGAACTGTATTTACGCTAAGGGAAATGGCAAATATTCACGTCCCATGATTTTTTTTAGGTAAATGAAAAATGGACTTAATTTTTAAAGATAAAATTTTCTAGTCTTTTTTTTTAAATGATTGGGTTTTGAGATATTGTTATCCTCTTAAAATATTCCCACTCTCTTTCTTTCTCACTTGAAATGTAATTTAACCAAATGTTTAAAATACATTTTTATTATAACCTTCGGAATTAAGATATAGTCATCCCCATACACATACACTAACTATCTGTCCTCGTCTGCAATGTTTTTGTCGTAAAAAGGTTACATTTATTATTTAAAAAACATGTGTTTACCAATTTATAGTGTGTAACATATTTGCCAGGTGAGATATTGCTATACTTTCGAAAGACAGCCCCCTTTTTGCTGAAGCATAACTTGTGCTATTTGGGACAAAATCTAAAAATTCGAGCGCCGTCCCCCGATACACATACATAATAAAAACATGAATAAAAGCGCTCTGGGTGTGGTAACCCTCATATTTATGCACATGCACGCCCCTAAACTATATTACCATAACCCAACCCCTTGAGCCACACAATGTACAGCATATTTTTTTCTAAAGAGTTAACCATTTAAACAAAAATAAAATAAAAATATGAACCGAAGTTCAAATATGTGACATATATGAGTTTGGAAATCTTAATATTCATATGCCCCCCTCCCCCATTTTCTTTGCTCTTGAAATTTAAGCACACAATATGATAAAATAAAATTTAGGAATTTTTTTTGGAAATTAAATTTGCCTTCAAATTAATAACCAAAAAAATCGTGAGTACTGGTAACGAATGTCAATCTTCTTTTACACAATAGCTTAACTGTAACAATGAGATACATTCTTTAAGTATATTTTTAATAATTAGATTATATTTATTTACCAGTTATCTAATAACACTTGCATATTAAATATTACTTTCGTTTAAATATAAGCTATACTTCTTTTTAATGCTCAGTTTAGACGATCATATTTCGTCAAATTAACATTTGAACGCACTATTTTGTTACAAAAAGTTCTTTTAATAAATGTGACGAAAATTTAACGTAAATTTGATACTGTGATGAACTGAGCATAAGGATCCTATTTTCTTCTTAGAAATAAGAACTTTATCTTACACGCGTAGTGAACACAAATTTGCAGCAGTGGATCACTAAATGAGATGTTTACTTTTCGCGCTATTTAACAGAGCGTGACAAAATTACATTGGCTTAATCTTAATTATAAATATATGTTTTTAAAGTACAAATGTATTATATAGAACAATTGAATGCACTGAATGTCGCAACATAATCGAAGGGAAAACGTTTAGAAAGGTCTGCAAGTATTTGTTTTTCCCTAACAAGATTTCCATATTTCTTTATCTCACAAAGTGTTCGCAGTTTTGTCCATGATTTGATAAATTTCAATAAGCCCTATTCAAATGTACCATATTACTCTGTAATATATAACTATGTACCATATAAATATGTTCCATATTACTTTGTACCATATAACTAGGTACTATATTAATTTGTACCATATAACTATGTACCTTATTACTATGTGCCGTATAACTATGTACCATTTAAATATGTAACGTATAACTATGTACCATTTTACTATGTACCATATAAATATATAGCCTACTATATTACACCAGATAAAGAAAGCATTCCCAAAACTCCCGGAGAATGAGCGCAAGAAGAAACAGACACAGATGCACAAGAAATCAAACGATCAGATTCAGATGAGAAGTTGTCAGAAGACCAAAACGGTAAATTTAACAGTCGTAAAAATATGAATAAGAAATATTTTTTGCCTGACGGACTGACTCACTAGAGACCAGCCCAAAAGTAGCTAACCCACACACGTTAAAAATTTGACGGGTGCATTCAGTGACTATAAGTTAGGCACACACTGAAATGAGGATTTTCAGAAATACCGCCTTTTAGTTTCCTTCTATAAGGATACCAATATACAGCAGCTTAAAGATGTTACAGGTGTGAACAAAGCTGTAGTATGTAGATTGTTCTTTTTTTTTAAAAAAAAAAGGGGGGGGGGCGACTTTTCACAATTTTCTGGATATATTCTTCACGTGCTCATGGGCATTGAAAAAATAAGATATATTTTTGTATGAGGATAAGCATAACTAACTATGAAAAACAAAGGGATCTCAGAGTAGTTGATGTTTTTCGGTTTATCTACTGACAATCGACCTTAAGAATTACTGTTCTTCCTATCTAGGAAAAAGGCGGATTAATATAATGGTGTGTTGTCTCTTGTGATACCTTTGTCTCAAAAAAAAAAAAAAAAAAAAAAAGGGAAGATTTTACATTAGTTAATAGGGATTTAGAAATTATTTCAAAATAAGGAATGTCGTTTATAACACATTAACTGAATTACACCTCAAAGCAATGGCATTGGAAATTAAGAGTGGTGCAGGACGGCAGCGCATTTAAAGAAGCGCTAAGACATCAATCTGTAACTTAGTTTTGTTAGCTTGAATTAAAACAATGATAATTATTAATTTAAAAGAAAAATAAACACAAAGAGAGATCCGTGTGAAGAGAGATCCGCGTGAAGACAGATCCATGTGAAGAGAGATCCATGTGAAGAGAGATCCATGTGAAGAAATTATCGTGTAAGGCCAGGAAGCAATGTGAAGAAAACCCATTTTAGCTAACTTTTGACCCACATGTCTTTTCAGATTTTCATTGGTCTGGCAGAGAGCGATACGATGATGACTAAGCATAAATGGGCAGAGCTTAGGATCATCAACTACCACAATCCAAACACACACTACCAGCATGTCATAGATACTTTAATAAACGAGGTTAGATAAATATTTATGTTCATTCATATTAGCGTAGTCTTGAGCCTGCCTGAAAACATCATAAGTGGGAAGGGCCAGTGAATGGAGGGTTATTTTTATGGTGTGCCACGATGTTGTTGTGTCGGGGGTGTGTGGAGAAAGTGGATGGGTCGAGCCGTGTGCTGAGGGTTTGTTTGAGGAGGTGGGTCGAGGGGAGGGTAAAAAAAATTGGCTGGCATAAAAAAGATATTTAACATGAACTACAACAGACTCTATGCAAATTATTTTAAAACAAATTAAATCCTTATGTAAATACATTGTTTTATTAATCCCTTTTTAGTTAATATTAGGTATTAACATTTCAAACTTGAAAAGAGTCTGAAGTTAAAATCGTACAAGCTTGTAAGGTATATGCCTAAAGCTTCTCTAAGTCAACACATTAATTCGTTGTTGTGCATTTAAAAAAAGACTACATATATATATCTAAACAAATACAAATATACAATAAACAAAGATGTATTAATAAATTCGTTATATTTGATTTTATAGTTAATGAAAATAACCAGCTTCATCTCTGCGTGTCTGGTTTTCTTTTTATTTACAATATCTATTTATTACAATATCTATTTATTTACAATATCTATTTATTTACAAGATCTATTTATTTACAAGATCTATATATTATTTACAATATCTATTTATTTACAAGATCTTTTTTATTACAAGATGTATTAATTTACAAGACCTATTTATTTAAAAGACCTATTTATTTACAGGAGTTATTTATTGACAAGATCTATTTTTAAAACGTTCTATTTGTAAAATTATCTACTTTTTTACCAGATCTATTTTAAAAGATTGATTTGTTGCAAGATTTATTAATTTACTGCAACTGCCAAAGCTATAATGTTCGATGTTATCTTTATCATTCAAAAAAATATTAGCCTCTGTCGAATCTTCGATGGATTGATTACAGTGAATACAGTCTAGTGGAGAATTTGACAGGCAAAGACATCTTTGCTTTTGTGTGTGGTCATCGAGGTTGTTACTTGGAAAAGCGGCCAGTTACAGCCGGTAGATCTGCCCGTCCAAGAACGGGGAGGGGAGGTGTTCTTCCCCAAGGAAAATCTGAACCAGGGACTTCTGCCCAAGGCATATCTGAACCAGTGACATCTGCACAGGGCATATCTGAACCAGTGACATCTGCCCAGGGCATATCTGAGCCAGCGACATCTGCCCAGGGTAAATCTGACCAGGCCACACCTGCCCAGGGTCAATCTGACCAGGCTTCATCTGCCCAGAGTACACCTGCCCAGGACGAATCGGGACAAGCTGCGCCTAAACAGGGCAAATCTGAACAAACTAAACCTACTCAGACCAGATCTGAACTAGGCACATCCGCCCAATAAATAGTTGTGAACATTTTCTTCATTCCTTAGCTCTCTGAACTATAGGCACGCAAAATATCATATCCACTACAACCCATGAACTGACCTCCTACCGGCAATCACAACCCATGAACTGACCTCCTACCGGCAATCACAACCCATGAACTGACCTCCTACCGGCAAGCACAACCCATGAACTGACCTCCTACCGGCAAGCACAACCCATTCGCAAAGTGTGGACCGTAACAGTGAATCAATCATCATAAAAGGAAACGCCGTTAAAGACATACGCGCCTTGTTTTTTATTTTCCAATCCATGTTTTGAATTTGGCATCCATATTTTGATGATTTCTATCAGTCCTTTATGTTAACTTCGCTTTTTATGGTGGCTGGCTGGCAAAATCTTCACACGGATAATTGCCCCACTTCCCGTAAAGCTATAGAGCTAAAACTTGGCAGAGAGACTTGTTTGGCTGACAACACATTCTTTCAAATTTTTTTACAAAGGAATTAAATTATAAGAACAACTTTTTTTGTCGGGGGGGGGGGGGGGGGAGAGGGGTTTGTATAATGTTATCTCTATTTTTCACGTGTTAAGATTTTGACCGATACTTCGACGCTATGTTTAATTAAATGTGTGGCTGGTTACAAATAAATGTAATGGGGGTCCATCAAAGATTTACCATTAAAATATTTCACATGTACGTATGTGTATATAAGTTTGAATTAGAAATGTATTTAAGGTGAAATCAATGTATTATAGAAGATACAACATGAATTTCACCGTGCATTATACGTTTGATATTAACGAATAATTCATTAAGGCGTGTAAACATATTTGTTTACATATAGTATTTTTATGCATGCTTGTAATTCCGTGTATGAAGCAATGCTAAAATGTTTTTACACGTTTATTCAAGTTTTTAATTAAATGTATTGACTTTTTAAAGATATACGACAAAGACCGTTTGCAAAGTTTTAATAGATTTCATAGTTAATTTTTTGCAGACTTTTTATGAAAGGTCGTGATTATAATGATCAACCTCTGATCCTTCTAAAAACATAATATTGACGCTAATATAATCAACTTTGGAAAATGAAATTGTAAACTTTAAATTGTATTTAAAAATGATTTGTTTATGATATTAATAAAATTAAATCGAATTAGCTTTTACTTTGATTTTATGAAAATATTAAAGTTTTTTTGTTTTATTTTTTTTTGGTTTATGCTTAAACCTGGTTAAAAACATTAGTTACATTACAGATTACAAAATAAAACTAATTGTAATTTTAACTTTTTAAAAAAATCGTTTTTATTTCCCCCAATAGTCAAATGTTAAAGATCTTAATTGTAATTACGAAACACGCGTTTTCAAAAAACAAAAAAAATGTTCAGAGCACTACATCGTGTAAAACATCCATCTGTCACAATGATAAACGTTAAGTTGCTCTCATATTATTATTATTATATTATTATATGTGTCTTATATAGCGCGGTACCCCAGCCTAGGGCTAGGCTCACCGTGCTGTTCATAAAAATATTAGCAAAAGAAACATAATTGTGACAATAAAGTAAAATACATTTATTTAATAAAGAACAGCTGTATAGAGACAAAACAAAAACAAATGCATATTCACCCCACCCACCCCAGAACTTTTACATGTCAAGCCATGGACGGCGGCCAGCAGCATCGTTTATCGGTCAGATTTGAGGAATCAGTCATCAAATAAACATGGTTTGTCCCTTACTAAATTCATTTTGTGAAGCAAAAAAGGCAGAGGAACTTATGCACCATCGAGAATCCATTGTTCGATATCAGAAGGACGCGGCTGAGTTTTTGAAGGGACTAATGACACTGAACGTGTCGTGTTTGATGGGCTTCTCTCAAAGTATTAATGTCCTTCCATACACCTGGAAGGCGGGTATACCATTTGGCTCGTATTACACCAATGTTGGACCGTTATGTCATTGGTTTTGAGGCCGTGAATGTGTTAGAAAAAAAATCCTGTGATATCTCCTAATGATACACCGGTAACGTCTAACGGTAAACGCTCTACGCTTCAGCGACTGTATTACGTCTCACTATTTTTAGATAACGAATTGCGATGATTATGTCATGGTAATTTTTTCTTACTTAAAATGGTAATGCATGTCCAGTGATCGTCAGTATGTTTATGGTACGTGTTTTAATTCATTTTGAATGCACTAACGAACTTCTTAAAAGTTAAAGAATACGAAACAAAGCAGACAGCCTGATGAACATACCAAGAAATGGAATCTACACGACTTCTTGGATACATTTTGAGATTGTATATTTTAAATGGTGCGTGGATAATATTTTTAATCAACAAAAAATATGTTTTTTAATAATTGTTCAATGGATTTATGTAAAGGATTTTTTTTTCAAATGGCTTGCTACAATAAAAGTACAATCAGAATAGGTGCAGTTTTGGTGGGGGCCTGCCCCTTTGAAAACATGAACCCAATTTATTTGAAAAAGTCATTAGAAGTTCATTCATAACTTGAAAACTGTACATCGCGCGTCCTACGAGCAATTGTATCAATAGTAAAGTTTTCTACCAGATTGGTTAAAGTGACAGCAAAAAAAAAAAAAAAAAAAAAAAAAAAAAAAAAAAAAAAAAAAAAAAAAAAAAAAAAAAAAAAAAAAAAAAAAAATTTTAAGTCATTACTTTTAAAGCTTTAGGAAATAATTAACCAGCGAACAAAACATTCAAAATGAAAAATTGCCTTTTCTTGTGTGTTTACAATTAATTCAAATATTATTGACATTAAAATAATTCCTCATTTCGTTGTCGAGAAGCTTGCTAATTTATCAACCTATTTAGCAAATTCTCGATTTATCTGTTTAAAATATGTAAATTTACATGTATGGAGTTTAGATACACTGAATTAAAATAATTGGAATTTATATAAACATTGACACAAAACGTCGAGTTAAAATTTCCAAGAGAAGATTGTAAATGACTAAATGTAACTACTAACGACTTGTTTCTCCGTCTACAAATCAGGACATAAATGAAATCATATATTTCAGCACATAAGTTTGAATTTGTGGGGGGGGGGGTCATTTGGCTGATAGGCGGAAGGAAGGGTTTTCAATGCTGATTATATTCATCTTTATCGTCCAGCTCCCCATAAATTAAAAGATTGCCATTTTCCAGAGATGGTTTTTCTACTTTCAAATATCAGCGCTCCTAAAGCCTTCTCAATCAGATAGTGCTAAAGATGACTGTATGAATAGCTACATAATGGATTGGCAGACACCAATGTCCGGTACATGGAATATCTGGGATCTGTTAAGGACATATCTTCAATGTTACGTTAGGTGAGAAATAAATAATAGCAATTGGTCCAAATGAAAAATAAAATATAATTTTATAAATAATCATATAAAGATACTTTTATAATCAATTAATTAGATTTTTGCAATAAGTCATAAAGCAATTCTGTTACGCTTTATATTATTATAAATTTTTCACGAAGCATCCTTTTTGTTTTTGGAGTAACATTATGCAAAACTTAACATGTCGCGGCTGCCAAGACACCCATTTACCTGATGCACTTTAGCATACTTTTTGCTATAACTTTTTTGAAAACTTTATTGCAGTGCTTCTGATTTCCAAGAAACTGCTTTCGAACGGCAGAGTTTGAAGTCGCTCATTCCCACAGAGCTGCAGCTATACAGAAATGAAGACGGATTTGGGTGCACTCCTGAAGACCTTTACAAAGAGCGTGAATCGACTGTTACGAAACAATTAAGAGCTGCAGCTCCTGTCGTCGTACCGATTGTTTTAGGGATTGCTTTGAATTTTGTGTGCAACTGCATGCCGGGAAAAATTCGTTTTCTCGGGATGGCCGTAACAGTTTTCGCATTTGTATATTTCAGCGTGTAGCCTCTATCGTAAAAGCAGTTATATATATATATATTAAACTTATATTTGATACAAAATTTATTATATTACCTCTACAATTTGTTTCCTAGTAAAAGTTGTATTGAGCCTTAAGATATAACTTATAAAAAAAAATTAAAATAAACATTCAGTGAGAAAATGTCGTCTTGTAAAAGGGAAATTTAGAGGGAAAAAAAACGGCGAACAATATTCCACAGCTATACATAAAAATAAGTTTCAGTACAAAGCTCTTGTCTGGATTTTGTGAAGCTTTTAAAATAATTCAAAGCATTTCACAGTAGTGGCAGTATACAACTCTTGCACGAATACACTGGGGAAAGGCTATGTATTATCAATTTGAGTGCCATTTTGCGAAGAATGTTTGACATGTTTTATATATAATTTACTATGAAAGGACAAAGGTTTATCTTTCGCTAATCCTCCTAGTTTAAAAAGATAGTGGATAGAGAACAACTTAGGGCTGTCAAATTAAGAGGTTAATAACCGAATGTTCTTCATTGATATTTGTGTATGCCTGTGGGGATCTGATTTATGTTTTAAATGTGAGAGGTATCTCTCGTATGAGCTATCCTCTTTGCACTCTGTCTAGGGGATTAATTTAATTAAGCCAAATTACCACACAAACATAATACGTCTTTGTCAAAGGAGAAAATAACTGCAAGTATTTATTCACTGAGGGTATCTACATTTAACTTCGTTGTTCATTTCTTTGTTAGATAATATATATATATGTATACAAATGGAATACAGTATAATTGTGTAAGTAATTTCTTGGAATACAAGTGTCCTAAAATACTGATACTGTCATGATTATAAATACTTTATTAGCCGAAAGTCATATGTTCAATGGATGTGGACTCAGCCTTATATAGTTTCACTGTTGTTCTCAGCGGATCAATAAGTGTTGGAGTTTCCTCCGTTCCAGATGGTTGTCCCCCTTTCGGGATGGTTGTCCCCCGTTCCAGATGATTGTCCCCCGTTCCAGATGATTGTCCCCCGTTCCAGATGGTTGTCCCCCGTTCCAGATGGTTGCCCCCGTTCCAGATGGTTGTCCCCCGTTCCTGTCTTCGGAGCTTTTCAAAGCTAAGCGATGTAGGCGTTCGCGGTCGTAGAGGGCGGCAACTTCTGGTTCCAAGAGTTTCCAAGAATTTACTACACTTTTTACACTTTTTACTCAATCGTGCAAAAACTCCATCCCTTTTTCTCAGTTGCTAAGACTGAGAAGACTTTGTAGTAATGATGAGGATTTTTGGGAAAGGACGGCTGAAATGTTGGATTTTTTCCGACGAAGGTCATATCCTGAGCAAATTTTAAAAGCAGCTGTCACTCGAGTTAAAGACATGACTAGACAGCTGTCACTCGAGTTAAAGGCATGATTAGACAGCTGTCACTCGAGTTAAAGACATGACTAGACAGCTGTCACTCGAGTTAAAGGCAAGACTAGACAGCTGTCACTCGAGTTAAAGGCATGACTAGACAGCTGTCACTAGAGTTAAAGGCATGACTAGACAAGATTCTTTTAAAGCTACTCATTCTGACGCTAGTGATAGGTCAAAATTTACTTTAACTTTTCATCCCCATAACCTTAAAGCTCGTTCTCTGGTTCTGAAAAACCGCTCAATTCTCATGGCAGACCCTGTAACCAATAAGGTTTTCAGAAAACCTCCTCTTTTCGCTTTCCGGAGGGACAAGAGTCTTAGGGACATGCTAGTTAGAAGCCACCTCCCGTCTATTTAGGCACATAAAGGCACCACAAGTTGCAATCGTAGTCGATGTAACACATGTCCCTACGTGATTCAAGTTGATAAGATCACTTTCCCTCTGGAAATATTCAAAATAAAGGATGATTTTACCTGCACAAGTCGCAACATGATTTACACCATCCTTTGTAAAAAGTGTGGTAAATTATACGTAGGAGAGACAGGTCGTCGCCTTGGAGACCGATTTAGAGAACACTTCTATAATATAAATAAACAGGCTCTCTGTCCGGTCTCCAAACATTTCAATAGCACCAACCATGATGGCATTTTGGACATCGAAGTTACTGGTATACTGTATACTAGTAACACAATAATAGGATCCATATGGAGAATAAATTAATATCAATATTTGGCACGTTAACTCCATACGGGAAAAACCAAATCCACAATTTTAAGTAACTGCGATGTCTTTTTTCCTGATTGGGCTTTTAAATTTTACTTCAATTCACTTCCTTTTCATTCTTCTT
Source organism: Omphiscola glabra (assembly GCA_964017045.1). Classification (NCBI taxonomy): domain Eukaryota; kingdom Metazoa; phylum Mollusca; class Gastropoda; family Lymnaeidae; genus Omphiscola; species Omphiscola glabra. The sequence goes on along the minus strand of OZ024804.1, from coordinate 15,927,816 downwards.
TTTTCTTTACCTTGTTTCTGTCTGGTTTTCTATTTTTTAGGTAGGATTTATCTCTCTCTATATATATTATGTAAATTTGATTAATACTTATTTGTATGTCTTGTACTGATGAAGGCAAGTGCCGAAACGTTTAATTATTTGTAATGTAAAATTATTATTAAAGCTTAATATATATTGTTATATCGACACAGATTGTTCGTGTCTAGTTAATCTATTTTAAAGCTTTATCGCAGTCCAACACTTTTTTAATTAGTTAATGATTAATAATTACGCTTTATTTCACTTGACTAAAAAATAATATAGCCTAAATACGCGGCAAATCTATATTATTTTATTCCTTTCATTAGGCCTCCTCAAAACATGATTTGGACAGCATATTTAAGTAGATCATGCGCGCAAATCACTTTTGATTTTGTTTATCAAAGAAGGCTATTAACATAGTCTACTGCAACAGTAGAGATGTCATTTAGCAAACATTTCCAGAAACGTGCGCAACAGCAGAGATGTCACTGAGCAAGCTTTGATTTATCAAAAAGTGTACGAGATAAATCTTGTTTCAATAGAGAACCATTGATCTGGCCTTCAGTTCATTTTGCGACCATTTCGATGCCCTCTCGGATACCACTTTTTCAGCTAAGTGCTATTTTTATTTAATTCTATTGTTACTGTTGTTCGTTCGCTGATGAAGACTTCGTTGTTTTGTTGCGTTCATTTTTTTTAAGGTTTTCCCATACTCTGCTTAACTTAATCCAAAAACTAGCAGGGGTTCTTTTTAAAATATTGGACTTTAAGCCAGAAACTAACTAAAGATTGTAACCTACACATTAAAGAAATGCGTGCTAACTTATTATAACATATTTTTATTCCTAAATAGACGACCATGCAACTGGTTTCTTATGACAGAAGACATTATTTAAATATTATACATAAATAATTAGTTTAAAGTAGGCCAGCACAACTCAAAATGTAGGGCGGGTCGTAATACTTTATGAAAAACCTGTGCGGGCCGAAAGAAAATAGGACAGGGAGGAAAGCTATTAAGAAAATAATAATAATAAAGAATATTTCGTTTCTTCGCAAGCAGCAAAGTGGGTGCTGGCGGGCCTCATGTGGCCCGCGGGCCGTATGTTGTGCAGGTCTGTTTAAAGTATGTTTTTTATTTAAAAAGTTCTAAACAGTGGATCCATAGGATAAGTTTTCACCCAAAGATGGTGATATTTTGATCTGATACATTGTTTAAAGGGGCATAGTTACTTTGTAATTCTTTTTAAATTGTATATTAATATAATATTATCCTGTCGTGCAACACATGAACGCAAAACAGTTAACAAATAAATTCGTTACAATCAGTTTTAAATTCTATCAAGACATTTGCTAACGAAACCAGGCAGCTCCGTGTACCTTATGAGAAATACAAATACCTTTAAATCATTATTTTATCTAGATTCTTTCTTGGAATGTTTATTATGAAATCGTTTTATTGGAAATCTTAGCGTTAAAGCCCTGAATAGATCTATATTTAGTCTACAGTGTTATAGAAATGTTGCAATCCTGCTAGTCGTTTCGTTTGGTCTGTGAATGGCAACACGCCAAACAAAAAAAAAAATTGATTTTTAAGTTTCAAAGAAACCTTTTATTCTTGTTTCTTACTCATGGCTTATTCTTTTTTGGGGGCTTAGTGAAACAACTTTTAATTAATATAATATGTTACATTTATTTTCCAGTACATCAAACTATTTCAAAGCTAGGCAATCGTTTTTTTAATGACGTAAACATTTTAATCAATGGGATTTCACATTTCTCAAATTGCTTTTCCAGGCACAAAGTGGTGCGCCTTTAAACATTTTATTTTACCCCAATATAGTGCATCTGAATTAAATAGTTCCATTTTAAATTTTATCAAATTGATTTTTATTGACTTATATTTTTTAATATTTTTTTTTATTTTAACATACCTGACAGCAGCATTATAATCGGTCGTCTCAGAGGTGTGTCCTAGTGGCCAGAGAAAGCACGTTTTTGTGATCAGGCGTCTCAGATGTTTGTTCTATTTGCCCCAGAAAGCATGTCCTTTTTATCAGTCGTCTCAGAGGTGTTTCCTTGTGGCCACAGAAGGCACACCTTTGTAATCGGTAGTCTCAGAGGTGTGTCCTAGTGGCCATAGAAAACAAACCATTGTCTTTCATGTTTGTCGTAGCAGCCACAGAAAGCATGTCTTTGTGATCAGTCGTCATAGAGGTATGTCCTAGTGGCTACAGGAAGCCCGCCTTTGTAATCAGTCGTCTCAGAGGTGTGTCCTAGTGGCCATAGAAAACAAACCATTGTATCTGTCGTCTATCATGTTTGTCCTAGCAGCCACAGAAAGCATGTCTTTGTGATCAGTCGTCATAGAGGCATGTCCTAGTGGCTACAGGAAGCACGCCTTTGTGCAACTACTTTAAACCCATATCCGTGTTACAAGAAAACGTATGAGACTTTGAAGGAAAGAAACTATTGATTCTTGCTAACGTTTATTAAAAAGGGTGTATCAGTGTGTAATCATCCGTCTTATTGACAATGTAGCTACAAGTCAACAATGGTAACAAATTATATTTCACGAATAAACGTATTGTGCGGGGACTTTGGGCGGCGGGTGGTGGGGGTGTTTGTGACCTGTGACAGTAAGATACGCCTCTGCATTATATAAATGAAGCGATAATTATATTATGATTTTTTATGACAGATCGAAAGAAATCACAATTAATTTCATAAAGAGATTCTTTTTTTTTTTCCTAATTTAATAAATTTTGCAGTACAATTTCTTGCTTTAGAGTTATTAAACAATGACTGTCGAGGGTCTGATGTTTTGTCATTAATAATCCTTGAATCTATGGCGGTTTCCAATATGTGAAGTAAAGTGAAAAGGGGTTGAAAATATAAAAGATGATGTGGGAAAAAAAACCTCTGACATTTTAGAAGCACTACTGGTCTTGTCAAGATCCGCCATTAGATTCTTAGTGAAGCCCATTACGGGTACGATTATCGTACACCTAAACGCGGCCTCATTGCTATTTATAGAAGTAACATGAGTTATGTCATCAAATTTGTTACCCATTTGAGGGGAAAGGGTTAACTAACAGGTTTAATGAAAACTTATGGGAATTTCCCATTATTGTAATATTGTTAAAGCTATACTATAACCTAAAAAAAAAAAACAATTTGAAGGGAGTCTAAATTACAAGGAAGAAATGGAAGCAAGGAGATACTTGTTATTCGCACGGAGTTCGACCATTTTATATGGTAGGTTATGGTAGGAAGATGGAGAACGTACAAACAAAATGGTGTCTTCATTGGAACTGTCTTATTATCCAATTTAATGTTGTTGTTTTTTTTTAAAAATACATCTGAAAATTAATAACAAAATTATAGACTCTATTTTTTTAAATAGAAAACTATTTTAAACTTTTGTAAATTGCGTAATTATTGGTATTAAAAAAAATAGTTTTGTATCGTCTTTATAATTAAGCTTCCTGGATAAAGGATAATACCCTGAAAAATTGAACGTTCTCTTATAAATTTTGTGTGCTGTTTTATTGTATTATTTTTTTTTTTAAGAATGTATTTAAAATTCACTTTTTTTTTATGCTTATCGCAATTTAAAGTATCACGATGTGATTTTATTTTTCCATTACGTGATTAGAAAAAAGTAAATCTTTTCTTTGTCATAATTATCAAAACAAGTGCTAGCACTGTTCCAGTCGGCAGTGATATGCCCTGTTTTACAAGACTGTAGAGATGCTTACAAACTGAGGAAGCAATCAGCCTCATCAAGTTCTCATGATATATGTGATGTATTACGAGAGTATGTCGGCTGTTACCACTGGTGAGTATAGAATTTGAACAGAAAAAACCTATGTAAATTACTGATGTGTGTAGCAATGTAAGTTGGTTCGTCGTCTACACCATAGTAATATTTCTGTGCATCTAATCGCGAGCGAACCCTTTAAAAAAAAAGAGGAAGAAAAAATGCATGCGTTTATTAAGATGTTCCAATATATTAGATAAGTGAATTTTTTTTTTCCCATTAATGCTTTTCAGCAGAATATTGAAAGGGTGTAATGAAATAATATACGTAGCCTATAAGAAAATTAAAATGAAAAAAACCCTAAAAACAAAAAAATTTCAAATAAATTCATTTAGAAAATATAATGTAACGCACTTTATAAGAATCCCAATTAGTGCTCCCCCCTCCCCAAGGCTCGCAGCCACACTTTTTTTAAGCCCCTGAACTATATTAATATTCTAATGACCCTCCCGCTTTTACACCCCCGATTTATTTCACCAACTATTTAAGAAAAACAAAAGAAATTATTACGCGCAAAACGCACTAGTGGTATTTTTCAGAATCTTATTTAGCGGAGTTATCACGAATTTTATTTCGTGACATTAGTTGCATCATATTTCCTTCATCTATACCTTGAAAAACAGGACACACTTAGTTGTTGGGGGTTGTAGTAGAGCTGATAATGGGATAGAATTTGTTGTCATCAGCAACGAGTCTATGTGCCAAGTTTCAGCTTGATGGATTGACGGGGAATGAGGTCAATCAGCCGTCCGAATTTTTTTTGCAACGAACAAAACATAAGTTAATATAAAGGATTTAAAAACCGCGCATGTATTTGTTAGAACTACACTTTACTTTATGATGTATTAAACTTTATAACGAAATTATTCATGGCTTTTCTATCCCTAGTGAGTTACAATGAGTCACGACTGTGACACATGCACGGGTTCGATGTCACTTAATATAAGTCAAATCAATATAAAGTTGTCATTCAAATTTAAGGAATTCGTTTAATCCCCCCCCCCCCCCCCCCCACACACACAAATGCTATTGAATCTCTTGGTTTGACGATTGAAGACTTTAGCCTTTAGGGAACCAAAACTGATGGCAAATACTGTATACGACAGCCTTTACTAGAGTCCCCTAGAGAAGAAATTGATATTGCATAAATCTCCTACCGGACACTTTTACCAGTTTTGTCCAAGCCTGAGTTCACAGTTGAAATTAATTAATTTTAATTAACTAATGGACGCCACTTTGAGAATCTCTTGAAATGTCTAAAAGCAAAATGTTTAACGTGTATTTGTGTCATGGTGATTCTATACACTTTGTTCTCGTGCGCATACATTTTTTCAGAAGGACTTTGTTGAAGCATTAGCTAATCAATCAAATAATTTCTTAAGCAGTGTCATTTAGCTTTGGAATATTCATTAAATTGTCTATCACGGGACTCCGGTCGACAAGTCTGAAGTGTCTTGCCGATTTTGAAGCGTGGCCACCGTACCCCCTCAACGTTGGCCCGGTAAACACGACCACCATTGTGTGTCTCTTAGAGGGCGCCCGACGCTTCCCGGGATTAAAGGGGCAGGGGGGGGGGAATATTAGGACGTTAATTTACCATCCCAACTCCTAGGAAAGTCGATCGTGTGCACTGTGTGTATGCACAGTGTCGGACCGGCCGGGTGTCCTTGGGTTGGGGCGGCCTTCAGCAGAAACCCCGATCAAGCGGTCTAGTGTGAGGGCTGGCCTGGCAAAGGGATATCTCCAAAAGGGCCGCTTCACGGCCCGATTATCGGGATTTAAAAAAAGGGGGGGGGGTGCTTTGGTGAAATTGCTCGACGGTCCGCTGACGCCATTTCCTATTGTGATATATAATTGTAGATTATTTCCCGAACATTTCGACAAATAAACGGAAAACGATCATTTAAATAGAACGATTTTTAAAAATTATACATAAGAATTTATGCTTTGAAATTCCTTCTTTATTTACTGTGAATCATTATGTGAAAAAAACAACAACAACGAAACAACTGCTACATGTTTTACTCTCAAGAGTTACTGTTCTGGCAACAAGTTTCTCTCTCAAGAGTTACTGTTCTGACAACAAGTTTTGTTTATGGTCCTGATGTGTGTACATCGACTAAGTGAACTTTTCTTTGCAGCGCATCCGATGTTGACGCAAGGAAGCCAGAAGAGGCGCTCAAGTTGATGTCATTCATATCAACAGAGTTGGAGCCCTTCAAAGACGTCAACAGCTGCACCACCGAGGACTTCATCCACGGGCAGACACTCTTCTTGATGAAAGTCGTGAACAGGAAGCTAGTCTCCCTTGCGTATTGGATCGCGTGCGTCATCGCAGGTTGCCTGTTGATCTGTTTGGCACTCTCCAACCGACTTGCATTGAGACACGTGATGGTGTTGACGTTGGTTTTCTTTTTCATCCTTTCATCTCTGACGTTTTTTAACCTTTACACGATTTACCACTTGACCTCTATTGATTAAACCTCTTTATTTTTGTAATCTAGATGCAGAATTTGTTTCTTAATGTTATGTCCAAACTGAAACTTACCTTCAAAATATTTTTAATGTGTCGCTGAATATCAATGGGGAAGAATTATTCTTTTGTATTTTTCTAAACATGTTTTGTTAATTTTTACCATATAAGTATAGTAATCATCAAAAGCAGATGTAATCTAAAATATAATGCATCTGATGTACATAATTATTTATAAGACTTTGCTAGCAGGCTGCTACTTGTGGAAACATGCACATATATTTAATTAGTTTATTATGCCTTAGATGATTTGAATGTGTCCTAAGGTAAGACACTTGTTTTGTAAACACTATTTTAATCCATTCGGTGTCAAAAAAAAAAAAACGTTGAAAGTTCACGACCACCGGAATCTCAATTATTATTTGAACATATTTTTGATGAATTCAATATTATTATTATTTGCTGTCTTATATAGCGCGGTACCCCAGCCTAGGGCTAGGCTCACCGCGCTGGACATAAAAATATTTTAAAAGAGACATAATCATGACAATAACATAAAATACATATATGTAATAAAGAACAGATGTATAGAGACAAAACAAAATCCAATGCATATTCACCTCATCCACACCAGAACTTTTACATGACAAGCCATGGACGACGACCAGCAGCAGCGTTTATCGGTCAGATGTGAGGATTCAGTCGGGGTAGTAGAGTTTAAAGAGATGTGTTTTGAGTGCAGTTTTGAAGGCTGTGATAGTTGATATATTGCAGATGTGTAGTGGAAGAGAATTCCATTGTTTGGGGGCACAATAAGATAAAGATCTTTCACCGTATGTTTTTGTGCGAGTCTTGGGGACAGAAAGAATACGCCCGTCTGCGGAGGAGCGAAGCTGTCGAAGTGGTGCATAGACAGAGAGAAGTTCGGTTAGATAGGAAGGGCAGGAATTCGAGAAAAAGTTGTGGCAGAGAACAGAGAGTTAAATAAACGAAAACTCAGCTGACTTGTTCATTTAGGAAACTGTAAACAATTCTTCGCTTAAGTACAAATAAAAATATCCAGATTTTTTAATAAATCTTGCTACCAATGAATTTAGGACCATAGATACATACATACATAATACATATAATTAACATACAAACATACATATATATATACACACACACATACATACATACATACATACATACATACATACATACATACATACATACATACATACATACATACATACATACATACATACATACACACACACAAACACACTCATACACATACACACACACAAACACACTCACACACATACATACATACATACATACATACATACATACATACATACATACATACATACATACATACATACATACATACATACATACACACACACACACAAACACTCACACACATACACACACACAAACACAAACACACTCACACACATACATACATACATACATACATACTTACTTACATACATACATACATACTTACATACATACATACATACATACATACATACACACACACGCGCGCACACGCACACACACACACAAACACACACACACACAGAAATGATGGGTTTCCTGTTAACAACATATTAATGTGTAGTCACAACCGGGAAGTAGTTCAATAGATCTGACACGAACGTGAGATTAGTAGAATGCCATTTCTAGGAACATTTCTCAAGACAATTTAAAACTGAAAAATACATTGTGACAGAATGCCAGCGTGATATTTTTATTCAGAGTCGGAGACACAACAGTTTACATACATTCGGTGGAACCAGTGGCGTAACTAAGGAAGATTTTTATAAAAGAAATAAAAATTAAATAATTATGTCATCATTTTAGAGATATTCAAATAACGACAAGAGATTGTAGTTGAACGTCTGGCACGTACTCATTGACTATTGAACACCGATGCAAGCAAAGTCGCTGGGGCACAGTTACCACTTAAGCACTCTCCTGGCTGCCTAATCCAACACTTTGATTTCTTTGTTTCTCCTTTGACAACTGTTGTTGTTCAGAATCAGCCCGGGGGGGGGGGGGGGTGCGGCTCTTGTCTTATTTTCTCAAAAACAACGCTCTGTTCCTGACTGGAGTGTCAGAAAAATAAATAGAAACGACTCCCAAATTTGAAAGCAGTTAACGTTCATCTGACGCCCGTGCCGTGCTACAGTTTGAAATCTGTATCTCCTGGTACAAGACAATTGGAGAATGAAAGTTTAAGTGGAGGGAGAAGCAAACACAATATTAGCGATACGGTGCTGAAGGGTGCCTTTAGTTCATAGACATGCAGACACGATTTATTTCAAGCCTTTATATATAATGAACACAGCGAACTTATTAGCAGTTTCATTAGTAGTACGGCATAGTGGGGTGCGATTCTTTTGCCCCCCCCCCCCCCATGATAGATTCGAACCAATTATCTTGAAAAGGTCTTGTGTGATTTGTTTCATATAAACTGGAAAAATGTCCCGTTATATTTCCTCAGAGGGGAATGTTGCTTTAATGACAAACGTGAGTAGAACTAATACAGTTAAACAATAACCCAGCTACAAACATTATGAAATGAATTCTTTGGGAGAAATGTTCTGTTGAAAACACGTGGCAACATTTTCACAGGAAACTCGCTGGAGACACAAATACTGTTGACGTTTGACGATTATGATTTCAAAGAAAGGAGACGGAATGTAAATGCTTATTCTTTGTTAACTTCATACTTTTAATGAATGTGTTAATTATTGTTGCTTCATCTTGATTTAAACTTTCCGCAACATTTAGAAAAATGTCTTTATTTTGGAACACGTTTTTAATAACCGTCGACTTCATTTTCGCTTTTTTTCCCCCCGGAAATAGCGCAATAATTATTTTTGAAGAACAATAAAAAGTCACATGTATTCATTTCTTTCTCGTGGACAGTTGTCTGTTTATTGACTTTAATAAAGATCTCCTTTCAGGATGGACATTCGGTAAAGTTAGTTAATTCCATGTCGACATAACCGCGGGAGCTGGGTGTGGAGTGGGTGGATGCAATTCCCTGTCCAAACTGCTAAAGGTCAAGGGTAGGTTTACGACCAGCAACCAGGAGATCGTGTGATAAAGTTGGAGCTCTACATTACCTCATATGGGGGAACTGTTCTTCCAGATGTGCTGATCTGTGATTGGTGATTGTTGACGACTAAATCACAACACACTGTTGCTTGATCGCGTACCATGTTCAGGGAAAAGACAGGGGAAAACAAGACAACAAACAAACACACAGAACAAAAAGAAACAAACAAAGCAATAAATCTGTAAGCATAAAGAAAAAACCACCATGTTTAGCACACGGATATAATGTAATGTTGTCTTTTGAAAGGTTTTAAGCGTTTGTTTGTGCTTCCGTCATAGTTGATTCTTTAGAAAGTGATTAAAAATAGAACAATTTTCGAATACTAGACAACAGTGATAAATTTTTTTATCTTTTGGAAGTCGAGACACATCATCAATTATTGCATAAAAGATATTATTTTTATTGTTATAAAAACCTTCTGTGTTTGTGTTTTCAGAATTAAAAGAATTTAAACTAATAAAGGGAGAATACCGGCATCTCATATACGTTTCAAATATATCTAGTAAACTCCCCTGAAAAAAAAAAAAAAAAAGATTAACGTTTCCCAACGTGCGGCAAAAAAGGTTTGGATTCACATGTTATAAATGTAGCGTGATATCCAGTGACAGAAGCCTTGGAGTCATAAACAAATTTTAGGGCTCTGCGCATTCGAATGCAACTGAATTAAATGACGTCACATTAGCACACAAAAAATAATAATGATTCACCAACCACTAAATTTATTTCTATTTGTACAGAGCTGCACTCGCAGACAGTACCAATAAGATATCGGTGAATTGAGTGTGAGATGAAGCTGACCACTCTTGAGTAAACAGGAGCCACTAAGATCACGCGTGTTTAACAATCTTAACTTTTGCGTATTTAAACTGTGGACAACTTCTTTTAAATTGTTATATTTTAATGATGTGTATAGACCCAAAATCTCTTGTTAATGATGTGTATATCCCTGAAATATCCTGTTAATGATGTGTATATCCCTGAAATCTCTTGTTAATGATGTGTATAGACCTGAAATCTCCTGTTAATGATGTGTATATCCCTGAAATCTCTTGTTAATGATGTGTATAGACCTGAAATCTCTTGTTAATGATATGTATAGATCTGAAATCTCTTGTTAATGATGTGTATAGACCTGAAATCTCTTGACGTATCTAAGTTTTTGTGTTAAATTATGTCGACGAAATTTCAGAAAAATAAATCTTCACCCAATGTAAGGAGTCGATTATTTTTATATCCATATCATGCGGCATAGGAACAATTGTACCTTTATATGTTTTGTTCGAAAATTTTCAGTGTATATATTACATTCTGTAGGATTTTCAGTGTCTGCACATTATTACGGTTTAGTTATGTAAAACATGGTGGCCTGTTTTGTTATTGTTATCATCGTGCGGCATGCACGTCACTTATTTATGGAGCTTTTAAACGGGAGTATTGGTTTGTTAAATTGGTGAGTAACGAAAATTATATATTTTTTTTAAAAACCCAACACACACAAATTTGCAACATATACGGAAGATCTTTCTCGGAAGGAGAGGCGATCTTATACCAAAAAGTGTTCTTCTATAGGAGACTGCAACTTCCCTTGTCACCCAGAGTTATCGTTCATACCGGCGAGTACAAAGAACGTACAAAGGTGGCTGCTCACATGGCGAAAACAGCATTTGAGACCTGGCGAAAAATTAAGAATTAAGAACATTTTAGCCGGTATCTGGAAATAAAGCAGAACTTGTAGATCGGACACGCGGCTATGTAGCGTTGCGAATTTGTGGGGGGAAAAAAGTATGTATCTGAGACATTTTTCTAATTTCTAGTCGAAAAAGATTAACAAGGGCAAAAACCACTGCTTTTTCAGACTTTTGCAGTCCCTTATAGCCAGCTGTGTATAGAGCTCCCAAGTATGAATAAAAACAACGAAAAGCTATAATGGCGCTGTTGAAAAGTGTACATAAGATGTTCATACTTTTTTTTCTAATAAGAGAGTGTAGGCTGCATGAGGTTACAAGATTGGGGTAATGCGATCTTTAAACTTCGATTATATCGCCGAATTCACGCGTAAAAAGATCAAGTGGCCTCAGATTTTATTCTCAGCGCTTGTCATTTATTTCTGGGAACGACCACTATTTGCAAAAAAATAATTTTTGAAATAAAATAAATTCAAAGTTTTACAGTAGTCTGTCTACGTCTGCACTGTAGTCTTTGTAGTCTACACTGTAGTCTTTATACGTCTACACTGTAGTCTGTATAGTCTACACTGTAGTCTGTCTACGTCTGCACTGTAGTCTTTGTAGTCTACACTGTAGTCTGTATACGTCTACACTGTAGTCTGTATAGTCTACACTGTAGTCTGTCTATGTCTACACTGTAGTCTGTCTATGTCTGCACTGTAGTCTTTATAGTCTACACTGTAGTCTGTCTATGTCTGCACGTCTCTTAAACTGCCTCTTGCTACGTAATTCAGATTTTTGATAAGGACCTCCAACAGACCGTATCTCCTAGGGACCAACCTGATTCTCTGACTCTGACCACGCAGCTGCCAGTTGACGTTTCAGGTGGTCTTTGTCGTGCTTCTTGGGGGCGATATACACAGGTGGCTGTAGAAGAACAATTTTTGGTATAAGATCGTCTCTCCTTCCCAGAAAGATCAGCTGTATATGTTGCAAATTTGTCTGGGGTTTTTAGTCCCCATCTGAACACATCAAAACTGCCATTAAAAAAAAAGTGATGGGCATGATTAATACAGATATTTTCATGTATCGGTATTTTTTCCTTACAATTATCCCAATCCCCCCAAAAATGTCCCCAAATAGCATCGAACTACGCATAAAAGTAAAATTACTCTTTCTATAGACACAATGATTATTAAAATAAGCGAGACAGGCAAATCATTCTCAATTTTAGTACTTGGTTAGCAGACTTCATCAGTCGCAGACGTCCGTCCAACAAAGTGCCCGCCAATTATTCCTGTCGGCACTAAATACGGCCATTGATAGGAAAAAATTGCTGCAATCTCCAGCGTTCGTCTCGGGCTCTCCAGGGAGTTAATCGGGAGTGTGACTTGTCGGTTATGTCCCTTCGTTCATAGAAAAGCAACATTACTGAGTATTATTCGAACATTGGCTCCGTGTGAGGGAATTAATAAACACAGGGGTGACTCAAGTACTGGTGTAGATGAAACGCGACGAATCGGCCACAGTGCTGTCCGTATTTGTCTGTTCTTTAGTAAGTACGAAATTGTGTGTGTAAGAGAGTAATTTTGTTGTGTGAGTGTGCGCATGTGAGTCTATTTTGATCTGTTAGTCTCTTTGAGTCTGTGTTTGTGAGAATTGGTCTGTATTAGTGAGTCTGTCTGTGTGCAAGTTTTAAAAGTGGACATCGGAAAGGAAAGTCGTGCAATGGTTAATGATTGGGCATCTGAAAGGACAGCGGTGCAATAGTTAATGATTGGGCATCTGAAATGACAGTCATGCAATGGTTAATGAATGGACTTCTGAAATGACAGCGGTGCAATGGTTAATAAATATACATCTGAAAGACAGCGGTGCAATGGTTAATGATTGGGCATCTGAAATGACAGTCGTGCAATAGTTAATGAATGGACATCTGAAATGACAGTCGTGCAATAGTTAATGATTGGGCAATAGTTAATGAATGGACATCTAAAATGACAGTCGTGCAATAGTTAATGATTCGACATCTAAAATGACAGAATAGCAATAGTTAATGGTTGGGCATCTGCAATGACAGTCGTGCAATAGTTAATGAATGGACATCTGAAATGACAGTCGTGCAATGGTTAATGAATGAACACCTGCAATGACAGTCGTGCAATGGTTAATGAATGTACACCTGCCATGACAGTCGTGCAATGGTTCATGGATGTACATCTGAAATGACAGTCGTGCAATGGTTCATGGATACAGAGAAAAGAGATAACAAATTGTGCAAAGTGCTCTTATCATTGAGATATCCCCAATACCACAACAAGAAAAAATTGTGTTAAAAAAAGGAATTAAAAAATAAACGTTTGGTCTATTTGCTGTTTGCGCTTCGTACACGAACTACTATATCCCCCTCCCTAAATACTCATACACTGTACCCTGTCTCCCCCTCTCTACATACTCACACATCACACTCAAACTCCCTTCCCCCTACATACTCTAAAGCTGTACGCTATCTCCCCTCCCACTAAATACTCACAGAACACTATGTCCCATCAACCTAAATATTCACACAATGTACACTATCTCCCCCCCACTAAATACTAACACACTGTACACTATCCCCCCCCCCTAAATACTAACACACTGTACACTATCTCGCCTACCCTACATGCAAACACATTGCACACGATCTCCTCCCCCCCCCCAACTACATACTATCACACATTGTCCGCTATCGCCCATTACATACTCACACATTCGACATAATCGCTCCTTACATGATCACGCCATAATATCACATTACTTCTTCAGCCCTTGTCTGTCCCCACTTTATTTCACCCTGTTATTACTGTTATTTTTACTCTCAATTTCATCCACTCTTTCTATCAACGTTTCCCCCACCCCTCAAAAAAAATATTAATTTTCTCCCCATTTTACAATTAAATATATCTACTCATCTCATGAGACCAGATGAAGCGTAGTGTTCAAATGTCATTTAATCTAGACAGCCCCCCCCCCCTTGACACAAACGCCTTAATTGCAATGTCCGGAGTCGTCAAATCCTGAATACCTCCCCCCCCCCCCCCACACACACACGCTTTAAATAAAAGAAAGAATAAAACGACAGGGGGAGGTAATTGATTCGGACAATGCTAGTGTTTATTTAGATTATCACTCCTCTTGTCTCTCTTCCCCCACTCCTCCCCCCCCCCCCCCCTCCTGTCACCCACTTGATGAAATTTGAACGCCACATGTTTTTTAGGCCTGGCCCTATCGAACCGGCCGGCCGGCACACATCAGACGGTAGAGGCATGTCCGAGCGGAGATTTGAACATAAACAAAGGCCATGGAGGACACGGTGAGCGCCAGGAATGGGACGAGAAGAGGACAGACGTGAAAACCAGAAAGTCTCTGAGAATAAACGTACTTCTATTTAATAGTACAGTTTTAAATTATTTTGTTTTAAATAAATTAAATTCACCGGAAGGATATTTGTGTTCGTATTTCAAGTCTGAGTATTTGAGTCCGTAAGTACTTTGTACAGTTTCAGTGTGTTTGGTGGATTTATTTAATTATTTTTTTTTTGTAAGGGGGGGGGGGGGAGGGGGAGGGGGGGGATATGGAGAGGCAATTTCTTACTATTTTTTTTAATTGCCTGATGAACACAGCAAGAAGGGTAAAAAAAAAAGACTAAAAGGAAAAAAAACAACAAACAAAAACAACAAACAACAAGAGATCAAATAAAACAAAACAAGATGTCTGTTCATTGCGTGATAATTTCAGCATTTTGCGAGAAAGACATTCGCAACAGATATTCAAAGTAGTTGGATATATTTTTAATACACAACTTGTATAAATATTTTTAATGCTAGGGATTTAAGAATAATAAGATGTAATAATGTTTAAAGTGAAATATGTGCATTTACAGAAAGTAATTAAAATGTATCACCGTCCTATTTGGCAGGACTGTAGCATTATATACAATTAAAACGCATATTTTGAACTTCAGATCACCAGAAATATACAGATGGAAGTGCTCATGGATAAAGATAATGTCAAGGTTTCAATCAATGCTTTGGTTCTCTCAGCGCAATCAAGATCAAAATAAGTGTGTGTGTGGGGGGGGGGGGCGGGGGGGGGGGGAATCTGAAAATGTGTGAGGCGTTTAAATGGGTGCCGCCTTCTCTCGCTTCACATATTCCTTCCTTTCATTGATGTCTCTATCAGCTCTCTCTCTCTCTCACTTAAACACAACAGACACATCACAGCTCACATAACAGCTCACATCACAGACACATCACAGCTCACATCACAGCTCCCATCACAGACACATCACAGCTCACATCTCAGCTCACATCACAGCTCACATCACATACACATCTCAGCTCACATCACAGACACATCACAGCTCACATCACAGACACATCACAGACACATCACATAAACATCTCAGCTCACATCACAGGCACATCACAGCTCACATTACAGACACATCACAGACACATCACAGACATATCACAGCTCACATCACAGACACAGCACAGCTCACATCACACATTCTTCAACCTGAAACGGCATGAAACGAAAAAAAATAGTAAGATAGACAACACTGTCAATAACGCCATCTGTCGCGTGAATGACTTCGGTAACATAGGTCACGGAATGGCACCGTGTAACGTCTGCCATTTGGATGATGCCGGAAAAATATGTCAAATTTTACTGACGTCACGTTTTGAATTTGAAACACTGAGTCTTATCGTGTGGGGCACCGTGACAGAACTGTTGGTGAACCAGACATAGTTGAAATATCGTTTTCTTAAGTTATTTTGGTGATGTGATCTCTGTGACATTCACATTTATGTTCTACCCAGTGGCGAAGGAGGTGATCGCCTCGTGCGCCCTATTTGAGGGGCGTGTTATACATTGTTTAGCATTAAGTTTTGTTACGCCACTGGTTCTATCAAGAGGTTAGCATTAAGTTTTGTTACGCCACTGGTTCTATCAAGAGGTTAGCATTAAGTTTTGTTACGCCAATGGTTCTATCAAGTAGTTAGCATTAAGTTTTGTTACGCCACTGGTTCTATCAAGAAGTCAGCATTAAGTTTTGTTACGCCACTGGTTCTATCAAGAAGTTAGCACTAAGTTTTGTTACGCCAGTGGTTCTATCAAGAAGTCAGCATTAAGTTTTGTTACGCCACTGGTTCTATCAAGAGGTTAGCATTAAGTTTTGTTACGCCACTGGTTCTATCAAGAGGTTAGCATTAAGTTTTGTTAAGCCAATGGTTCTATCAAGTAGTTAGCATTAAGTTTTGTTACGCCACTGGTTCTATCAAGAAGTCAGCATTAAGTTTTGTTACGCCACTGGTTCTATCAGAAAGACCATATGCCATTTTCAAAAAAAAAAAAAAAAAAAAAAAAAATATATCTATCCAGTTAACCACCTGACGAGAAATCTCACACATTCTTACGGTCCCACGTAAAATGATTGACAGACGAAACGAGGTAATAATTGTTACACCAAATGATTGCTGGCAGGGGACAGCACACACAGCGCTTACCATGTGACATTGAAATGTGCAAATTAACTCCTCTTGTTGTGACGCAATGGTAACAGGATATTTAGTGCGCTCCATTTTACAACCATAACTTGGGAGTTTTTAAAAATTTTTTAATTATACTCTGAATAAGGTCAAGGTCGTTTTATTTACACTCGTTCACCATTGTAGCCATCGCTTGTTTCTGACTGAGTGGACATGTTTACTTAAACACAAATACATTCCATTTCTTCAAAAAAATAAGACGTTGAACCGTATGAACTATGCATACAGATGAGATTAATGTAGATTTGGTTTTCATAAATTTTTTATTAAATCCTTTATATTACCTGAGCTTTTTTTCGTGCGTTTTTTGTTTCTGGCTGGATGTGTTGCAAACTCTTCGGACGCCTAATTGACACACTTCCCGTCAACCTATCGAGCTGAAACCTGGCAGATAGACTTGCCGATGACAACGCATATTAATCACATTTTTTTAGCTCCACCTCCGAGACCCAGAAAAACAGTTTTTCCTGCTTTTCATGGTGAAAATAAAGGAATGATTCCACTGATTTCACGAAATAATATTCCTTATAACTGCGCTAAATGAGGTTATTAAGTGCGTTTCGTGCGTAATATTTTATTTTGTTTTTTCTGAACTAGTTGGTGAAATAAATCTGCATTGGAAAGGTTGGTGGGTCATTAGAATATTTTTATAGTTCAGGGCGGGAAAAAATGTGCGGTTGCGAACGGGTTGGGGGGGGGGGGTGGAGAATTAATTGGGATTTTTATAGAGTGCATTATTTGAATGCATGTTTTGTCAAATGTCCAGCCCCCGCCCCACCCCGCCATTGCTCGATATTACATTTGATAAAGCATGCATACGAAATAATTTGTTTTTAGGAGTTGTTTCATCATTCTCCTATGACAGGGGTGGGCAAACTACGGCCCGCGGGTTCTATGCGGCCCGGTAACTGATATGATTCTGCCCTTGGAGGCATTTTGAAATTTTAAAAATTGCTTTGTTTTTAAGTTATTTTGCTGAATTTTACAGAATTTCGTTCACCGTTATGATTGTTTTAACAATTTGTCTTTCTAGTTTTCTTTTTTTTTAAACAGTCCTTGACTTTTGTCAATGCGAATTTATCGATTTTAATATAGAGAAATGTTTATCGACATGTAAAAATTAGACATAATATACATGCGGCCCCCCCCCCCCAAAAGCTTTACATTTGTCAATGTGGCCCCTCCGCACACAAAAACTTTCCCACCACTGTCCTATGAATCTCTAACCTAACCTTACATGAACGGGTGCCGGGGTTGCCCCGTTGTCATAGAGAGAATACACCAGCCTCTTGGCCGAATTATCTAAAGTGTCGAAATTCATGCGACGATCTGCCTTGCTGGTGAAAGTCGAGCAAACCAATTAGCACGACGTGCTCTAACGACTATTAAATTCGGTAGAATCTGATCACGCGTTTTTTAAATTTAAACAGTGCGACACTGCTGATTTTTGCTCAACTGTACCATTATCTCTGTTTCTTACAGCATATTTCCTTTTTTTTTATTATTGTTTCAATTTGAACAATTCTGATAGGTGATGTTTATTTATTCTGTAGTCGGAATAAGTAATTTCAAGCGCAATTAAGGAGCGTGTTTTCCTCTCTGTAATTGTGACCTGCTCAAAAACAGGTTGACTAGGAAGCAATATAATGCCACATTGTTGTGTGGTCAAAGCATGTGGGTGTGTGGGTGTGTGTGTGGGTGTGGGGGGGGGTGAAACGAAGAAAGTAAAAATCACGCTGTTTTTTTTTAAATGAAAGTTTGGACTTCTTTTCCTCATTTCTTTTATTTTGTTTATCATATTTTTCTTCCTTACGAAACGACTGGTCTTAAATACATGACTGAACCGGGCTCTTTCAATGCCGTGTCCTAATACTACATGACTGAACTGGGCTCTGTCAATGACGTGTCCTAATACTACATGACTGAACTGGGCTCTTTCAATGACGTGTCCTAATACTACACGACTGAACTGACCTCTTTCAATGACGTGTCCTAACTACATTACTAAACTGAGCTCTTTCAATGACGTGTCCTAACTACATGACTAAACTGACATCTTTCAATGACGTGTCCTATCTACATGACTAAACTGAGCTCTTTCAATGACGTGTCCTAACTACATGACTAAACTGAGCTCTTTCCATGACGTGTACTAACTACATGACTAAACTGAGCACTTTCAATGACGTGTCCTAACTACATGACTAAACTGACCTCTTTCCATAGACTCAAATTGTTAGTTCGATCTTAAAGGAGTGTTTCATAATAATTTTTAGTCGTTTTCAGATCGACGTTATTGACACAATGTACTACGATGAGTCACTTCCTTGTTTTGTCACGTGAAACATACCAGCCATTGGTAGGCTTTCTGCTACACATAACAACACATAACAACAGATAACAGCTGATCAGCCACTGCCATTATCATTAATTTTAAAGCACAATGTTTGTTTCCATCAGCGATTCCCCAGTGTTGATTAAAAATTTTACTTTTCAAAATATTCTTGAATACGCGCGTTTCTTTAAATGACATTCATTAAATGTGACAATAATTATAATTCAGTTATGATTAAAGGAAGAAATATGTTTGAAGAAAAATTTGTGAGCGACTAGTGTGTTGCAGACAGCCTACCGGACGTCTTACTCGTACTTACTCTTATCACATGACAAAACAATCAATAAATCGTAGTCCATTGTATATTTACTATTTGCGACCTAGACCCGATATTGCGTAGGGTTATGGTTATGAGGACTATGGCTAGGGATATACACTTTTGCACTCATTTTATGTGTTCTAGACCTGGTATGGGCTAGGGTTAGGGCTAGAGTTACACAATTGTACACTTATAATATTTTTTCTAGACCTTATAATGGCTAGGACTTGGACTAGAGTTACACAATTGTACACTTATAATATTTGTTCTAGACCTGATATTGGCTAGGACTTGGAGTAGAGTTACACAATTGTACACTTATAATTTTTGTACTAGACCTGATATTGGCTAGGACTTGGACTAGAGTTACACAATTGTACACTTATAATTTTTGTTCTAGGTCTGATACTGCGTTGAAAACAGCCTAAATGATCGTACAGCAGTTGTCTAAAAAAAGATTTGGGTACGTGTACCTGCTTGTAGATGTCTCTCACAGTTGTGTAGGGAGGGACCTCCCGATTGGGAGGTGCGCCCCAGGCGGCACTTTTTTCTTTAAAATGAAGGGTGTATTTTCGGCCAGATGAATGGGGTTTTCGTTGTTATTATTGAAAGGGTGGGGGGGGGGGCGCGACAAAAAGCTTGGTCCACCTTCTGGGGCTCTCTCTTTAATTACTTCACTTAATCAATAACATCTATATCGACTAGATTTAAGTCCTATTTCCTATTCTTGATGTACAAACGATTTTCTGTTATTCTCTGTAAAAAAAAAATCACACTTTAAAGATTATTAAAGAATAATTCTAAATTAATCATGAAAAATTTATAGTAATGGTTTTTGTGGGTTTTTTTCCCCTGAGAATACGTTCAAATTTATTTTAGCCATGTAACACATCGTCCTAAGAAATTGAAGGTACTGGCTATCCATACAATATTTCTGAAGAAAAATATGAACGCTACTTGAATGAACGGAAGATATCCGTATAACATGAATATTTAGTTAGTGTAACCCGAGACAAGTGTTGTGACCTGGAGAATATATAAAAATGGTATCATGAAACTAATGACTATTGTTTTAAACAACAAGCAATGTTTAATCAAGTATGGTATGAGCTAAAGTTATCATCACAACAGTTTGAAATATCACCGGCTGCCAATCAAAACAAACGTCGGTGTTTTAAAAAAACAAGTGAGTTGCGATCCGATTAAAAAACAATGTGCTGTCGTACGAGGTGACGTAGGTGTGGTGTCATGGCGCTGACCTCCCGTACGGGTGTGTGTTTTCTTAACAACTGTGCGGTGGATCTAAATCTGGGCGAGGCAGGTTAGACTCTGCGACCAAGTTCCGTGGGAGAGTTGGCTCGGTGCTGGCTGGTGTTAGCGAGGGCGCTGTGGCGTACACCCCACGGGCTGTGTCAATAGTAGACCGTGAAGTGAGAAATCCATTTACGTCAGGTGTCATTCCAAACACTATGCTCTAATGACAATGTTTAGCATGTTCTATGTTCCATGTGGTTCGTGTTTTTTTATATGTATTCTAATTTTCATAGCAGTTCTCTAATCATCTATGTAAAATTATTTTTCCACTTTAAGAAGAAACCCATACAAACTTGGATTTTTATTCAAAAATGTGCTTTTGTAGAAGAGTTATATAGAACACATTTCTGTTACACAATAGTTTAGGATGTGCTAGGGCAGGAGTTGGCAACGATCCCGAGATAATGTTTTAGGGCGTAAAAAGATTGCTGAGTTTTCCTTTGGCAACCTATTTAGAGCCCCAAATAGATTTCCATGAAGCCATCCAAAATAGAACAAAACTGTATCTTTAAATATAAAAAAAAAATTAAATTAGATCTTACTTGCAGATCTCGTGAAAAAATATCGCAACATATACATGGGGGGGGGGTGCGTGTTGTGCCCGTGACTGTGGGTGAAAGTGAAACAATTTCACAGCTCCAATAAACTCGGGCGGCACCTAGAATCTTTGCAAGGTTCGAATTTATGAATCGCTCCCTGGTCCATTATATCCCTAGCGCCCCACACCCCTCGCGCCTCGCTGCGGTGACACACCCCTCTCCCGGTGATTAAACGGACGGGAATGCATTGTGGGGCGGGTTGTTACTAATGGAGAATAAACTCCCGGAGTCGCCTATTGTTCCGGAGGACGATTAGCGTCTGGCAAGGAAACTTTACAGCCGATCAGGGGGCTTGTTTTACGCGCGGTAGGAATCCATTAGAGGACAACAAAATTGACATGGTTACTGCGCATGGGCGAAGAGGTGTTGAGCAGTGAATTTTATAAGGGGGGGGGGGGGGCTCTGCAAACGACGCGATACTGGCCCTTCTTGAAAACATTCATTTCCAGGTTTCGCACCTCCTGTAGAGGCACGGGAAAACACTACACCGTGCGCACTGAAGAGGCGGGGGAAGTGCTACAGGAATCCACACAAAATGTTGAAACCCGCAAAGTTTCCCCCCTCCCCACTTTTTCCACCCCCAGAAACAAAGGTAACATCTCCGAGCCGGGGAACGAAACAAAAGAAGTTGCCCCCGAGATGGCTACAAAACAAGGGGCTGGGAGAACGGTTGGTGGCTGATCTACAACGTTTTATTTACCCGCATATTTTACCCCTCAGACGCCCAGATTGGTTCCCGTGGGTTGGGTGAAATGTTCCACCTTGCAACACCTACTGGAAAGGGGCACTAAATCGCGAGGAAATCGTCTCCCTTAGGGGAGTCCTCGAGTGGCGCTAATGCTCATCGCTGCCACAGAAAGGGGCAATTTGTGTAATCCTAAACGCGTACCCTTGAAGGCCGGGTCAAGACTTCTTTCAACGGTGACAAGCGGACGTCTGAAAAACAACCAAAAATCTCCAGCAGCCATTGTAAGTGTGATTAGGGTAAGGAGGTGAGGTTTGGAGTGGGGTAAGCGGGTGGAATTGTGGCATGGGGTAAGCGGGTGGGATTTGGAGTGAGTTAAGATGGTGAGGTTTTGACTGCGGTAAGAAGGTGGAATTGTGGCGTAGGCTAAGCGGGTGGGATTGGAAGTGGGGTAAGAGGGTGGAATAGGGAGTTGGGTAAGAAAGTGGGATTTGGAGTGAGGTAAGACGGTGGGATTGGGAAAGATGTAAGAGGGTGGAATCGGGAGTAAGATAAGAGGGTAGGGTTCGGAGTTGGGTAAGAAGATGGGATTGGGAGTGGGGTACAAGGGTGGGTTTCGGATTTGGGTAAAGGGCTTGGGTTTGAAGTGAGGTATGAGGGTGGGATTCGGATTGGGGTAAGAGGTCTGGATTAAGAGTGTGGTAAGGGGGTTGGGTTCGGAGTAGGTTAAGAGGGTGTGGTTTGGAAGTGGGGTAAGAGGGTGAGGTTTGGAAATGGAGTAAGAGGGTATCATTTGGAGTGGGGTAGGAGGGTGCGATTGGAAGTGGGGTATGAGGGTGGAATTCTTGGTCGAAATTACGACATTTCAGGTGAGCGAATTGGAAACTAGATATTCAAGCCATTTACTCTTCAGCTTTTTTGTGTCTTTTAATGGAAATACGATGGAACAAATCTCAGCCAACTTAAGAACTATCAGCCATAAGACTAAAACTGAGTTCGCTCCCCTATGTCATTACTATATGGACACATATTTGTATAAATTAATACATTAATATCCAAATTGCAATGACATAAACACTTTTGAAAAAAGCAACATCTCCTCCAATGTATATTTATATTGTCTACCATTTGCTAGTTGACACCGGGAAAGCCATGACCACTTCCGCCGTGAATCCGGGCATTGTTGACAACGTGAATGCCATGACCACTTCCGCCGTGCATCCGGGCATTGTTGACAACGTGAATGCCATGACCACTTCCGCCGTGAATTCGGGCATTGTTGACACCGGGAATGCCATGACCGTGAATCCAGGCATGTTATTGTTTATTGTATACAAAAAGCGGTAGACGCCCTCCACACTGTTGACGTCATCACACACGAACTGTGACAAACACATTCACGATAAAGCGAGTTAACCTCTGACCCCACCGCGTATAAATCCAAACGTTCATGTGTATTATGTGTAAACAAATGATGCGGTCGGGTTTATTTTTTGTTGGCTCTAATAATTATTTCTCTTTTGGGCGTATAGATTAAAAGATACTATAATTTATAAAATAAAATATTTTTAAAAAAAAAAATGTCTATTCATTACGTCAGTAAGTACTTGAGTTGTTGAATAGAATGTTTAGTGACTTGGCCAGGAGGTCTTGCTCGTATGTTCGTCTTTATGTTCAGCTTTGCCTTTATGCAATCTCATCTTCCTGATCTGTCCTCATGTCATGTCATCTTCTTGATCTGTCATCATGCCATCTCATCTTCCTGATCTGTCCTCATGTAATGTCATCTTCCTGATCTGTCCTCATGTCATGTCATCTTCCTGATCTGTCCTCATGCAATCTCATCTTCCTGATCTGTCCTCATGTCATGTCATCTTCTTGATCTGTCATCATGCCATGTCATCTTCCTGATCTGTCCTCATGCCATGTCATCTTCTTGATCTGTCCTCATGTCATGTCATCTTCCTTATCTGTCCTCATGCCATGTCATCTTCCTGATCTGTCCTCATGCCATGTCATCTTCCAGATCTGTCCTCATGCCATGTCATCTTCTTGATCTGTCCTCGTGGCATATCATCTTCCTAATTAGCCATGTTTACGAATTCCAGGCATAATGTTTCCCATGTTCAAACGCTCGGTGTCAATCCTTTCATTAATCTCGTGAACCTCATTCTTCTCCCGAGAAGACATCTTTTACTACAGCCGCTTGTTTTCCCCACATCTCTCACTTGACAGTATTATGGTGACGCGTGAGTCAAAGGGCGCTAACGCATGTCGTCTGTCACGTGGAGAGGAGACTTAAAAATATATTTTGAAAAAAATATTTGTAAAAAAGCAACCGAAAATATAATTTTAAAGGCACACATGTCATATTAAAGTACCCAGAGACGTATTTAGACTATAGACTAAGTAGGTTAAAGCCTCATATGGCCTCCAGCACTGAAAGCTGCTCAAAATTCAAGTGGCCATATTTTATAGACTCCCCCGGCTTAAAATTATATTGTTATGTTTTTTAAAAAAAAATTGAAAATTTAAGAAAAGCTTTAACAATATTAATCATAATATTAAAAACATCCAGTAACATACTTGATGGTTTTTGCTTTTAATGGCCGGCCCAAATTTAACTCTACAGTTGTGCCGATCTGGTTCCGCCTTTCTCTCCCGGGTATGGTCACAATAGTTAAGACAACGGTGGACCATCTCGGCTTTCGCAGTCTGACAAAAAATGGTTAAACTACTTTGATTTTTACCACATTCTTGGACTGCGTACGTTTAGAGCAGCGGTTCTCGGCCTGTGGGTCGTGACCCCTTTTGGGGGTCGAACGACCCTTTCACAGGGGTCGCTTAAGACCAGCGGAAAACACATATGATCTGCAGTTATGAAGTAGCAACGAAAATAATTTTGTGGTTGGGGGTCGCCGCAATACGAGGAGCTGTATTAAAGGGTCGCGACATGAAGAAGGTTGAGAACCACTGATTTAGAGGATGACTCGCAGTGGATAAATAAAATAAATAATATTGATATAAAAACAATTAATTGATTTTATTTTTAAAAAGTCAATGTATCTTACCATCCAGCTTCGTTTAAATCGTAAAGATACACCATCCAGGAATTATCACAATTTTATTAAAGTAACATTTCAGGGATATCGTTTTAATTTATTTTTTAATGTGTCATTTATAGATCATATATTTAAAATTAGGTCACTCTTTTTTATTTGTTATAGCATCCTTTAAAAAAAAAAATAGTAGGGGTTTTCCCTTAAATATTATTGGTTTTGTCCCATTATAATTACTGGTTATTAAGTGCATAATTTTAAGTACCCTACACTCATTAAATATGCGTGAGTGCAAAATGCGGATTCAATGGAATGACGGATTTTGCAGGATTATATTTTCATAATTTTTAACGACACCATCTTCTTCCGTGTCACCAGTCTATTTTTAGATTCTTTGTGAAGCGTCCACTTTACACCGGTAACGTTTGTTCACCTTGAAGCACCAGTACAATCTGTAAATAGCGAACACGGAAATGAGAACCCTGACAAATGCCCTTAGTCAACCCCGGCGCGAATTGCGCATGTAATAACGGGTTGGCGCAGAATAACTTCATGAACTGGGGATGACGCAGACCGGACTGTCACCGTACATGACGTCTATCACTGTGTGTGACGCGGACCGGACTGTCACAGTATATGACGTCTGTAACTGTGTGTGACGCAGAGCAGACTGGCACCGTATATGACGTCTGTAACTATGTGTGACGTAGACCGGACTGGCACCGCATGACGCCTGTAACTGAGTGTGACGCGGACCGGACTGTCACAGTATATGACGCCTGTAACTGTGTGTGACGCAGACCGGGAGGCACCGCATGACGCCTGTAACTGAGTGTGACGCGGACCGGACTGTCACAGTATATGACGCCTGTAACTGTGTGTGACGCAGACCGGGAGGCACCGCATGACGACTGTAACTGTGTGTGACGTAGACCGGCCTGGCACCGCATGACGCCTATAATTGAGTGTGACGTAGACCGGACTGGCACCGCATGACGCCTGTAACTGAGTGTGACGTAGACCGGACTGGCACCGCATGACGCCTGTAACTGAGTGTGACGTAGACCGGACTGGCACCGCATGACGCCTGTAACTGAGTGTGACGCAGACCGGACTGGCACCGCATGACGCCTGTAACTGAGTGTGACGCAGACCGGACTGGCACCGCATGACGCCTGTAACTGAGTGTGACGCAGACCGGACTGGCACCGCATGACGCCTGTAACTGAGTGTGACGCAGACTCTTGGCTTAGTTTTTTTGTTCAATCATGATTAAACAGCGTGGTGTCTTTCACGTTCATTAAGATTCATCCCAACTACGACGTTACATGTACATGTACGTAGAGAACGTATGAGCAAAATAAAATCTTGCTTAGTCTCATAAATATTTGGCCTTTTGTTATATGATAAGGTGCATGACAGGCGACCCTCGAAGTGTTGAACATAAATCCCTTTGGGTTGTCCCGCTTATGATTTAAGTCAGCGGTTCCAAAATTGTTTTAACCCTCACGATCACATTTCATTTATTTTACTATTTATACTTATCATTTATGAATCCCCACCGCCCTCTTTTTTTAACATTGGAAAATAGCTTCTCATAAGTAATCTGGTGTGGAAAAAACACACAAAATTTTTCGACTTTTCCTGGCATTGTCAAGATAAAGTGTAACCCACAGCCGGGACTCGAGTCTGTGTATATGCTAGATTTTTTGCGTTATTGCGGGGTGAGTTCTAACGGGGTTTGCTTTGAACTTCATAGCATGTTTTCGTTTCGTTTCTTTATCAAAAATTATTCTGAAACCGACTGTTTAATGATACTTGTCGGTTGTATTATCGCTAGTCCGTGCCATCTTAAGAACAAGTTCATTGTAATGAAAACCATTTCTTTAGCAGTCCTTACTTTGAGATAAAGATATAAATCAATAAATAACAAATGGCATACTAACATACAGTTGTGTGTGCAAGTTCTAATTAACAAGTGCAAAGGTTTTTTACTATTTTAATAGGATTAATATAAAGAAATAAAAAGGGACCGGGGGGGGGGGGGGAACCGGTGTTATTGTAAGGTTCCTCAAAACAAGATAAGCCTAGCAACGAAAACAGCATAGCAACGAAAACAGCCTAGCGACGAGTACAGCCTAGCGACGAGAACAGCCTAGTGACGAGAACAGCCTAGCGACGAGAACAGCCTAGCGAATAGAACAGCCTGGTGACGAGAATAGCCTAGTGTCGAGAACAGCATAGCGACGAGAACCGCCTAGCAACGAGAACAGCCTGGCGACGAGAACAGCCTGGCGACGAGAACAGCCTAGCGACTAGAACAGCCTGGTGACGAGAATAGCCTAGTGACGAGAACAGCCTAGTGACGAGAACAGCCTGGTGACGAGAACCGCCTAGCAATGAGAATAGCCTAGCAACGAGAACAGCCTAGCGACAAGAACAGCCTAGCGAATAGAACAGCCTGGTGACGAGAATAGCCTAGTGTCGAGAACAGCATAGCGACGAGAACCGCCTAGCAACGAGAACAGCATAGCGACAAGAACAGCCTAGCAACGAGCACAGCCTAACGACGAGAATAGTCTAGTGACGAGAACAGCCTAACGACGAGAATAGCCTAGTGACGAGAACAGCGTAGTGACGAGACCATTCTAGCGACGAGAACAGCTTAGCGACGAGAACAAACAGCCTAGCCACGAGAACATCCTAGTTACGAGAACAGCCTAATGACGAGAACAGCTTAGTAACGAGAACAGCATAGCGACGAGAACAGCCTAGCGACGAGAACAGCCTAGTGACGAGAACAGCCTAGTGACGAGAACAGCCTAGCAACGAGAACAGCCTAACGACGGGAATAGCCTAGCGACGAGAACAGCCTAGTGACGAGAACAGCATAGCGACGGGAACAGCCTAGCGGCTAGAACAACCTGGTGACGAGAATAGCCTAGTGACAAGAACAGCCTAGTGACGAGAACAGCCTAGTGACGAGAACAGCCTGGTGACGAGAACCGCCTAGCAATGAGAATAGCCTAGCAACGAGAACAGCCTAGCGACAAGAACAGCCTAGCGAATAGAACAGCCTGGTGACGAGAATAGCCTAGTGTCCAGAACAGCATAGCGACGAGAACCGCCTAGCAACGAGAACAGCATAGCGACAAGAACAGCCTAGCAACGAGAACAGCCTAACGACGAGAATAGCCTAGTGACGAGAACAGCGTAGTGACGAGACCATTCTAGCGACGAGAACAGCTTAGCGACGAGAACAAACAGCCTAGCCACGAGAACATCCTAGTTACGAGAACAGCCTAATGACGAGAACAGCTTAGTAACGAGAACAGCATAGCGACGAGAACAGCCTAGCGACGAGAACAGCCTAATGACGAGAACAGCCTAGTGACGAGAACAGCCTAGCAACGAGAACAGCCTAACGACGGGAATAGCCTAGCGACGAGAACAGCCTAGTGACGAGAACAGCATAGCGACGGGAACAGCCTAGCGGCTAGAACAACCTGGTGACGAGAATAGCCTAGTGACAAGAACAGCCTAGTGACGAGAACAGCCTGGTGACGAGAACAAACATCTTAGTGACGAGAACATCCTAGTGACGAGAACATCCTAGTGACGAGAACAGCTTAGCGACGAGAACAAACAGCCTAGCCACGAGAACATCCTAGTTACGAGAACAGCCTAATGACGAGAACAGCTTAGCGACGAGAACAGCTTAGCGACGAGAACAAACAGCCTAGCCACGAGAACATCCTAGTTACGAGAACAGCCTAATGACGAGAACAGCTTAGCGACGAGAACAGCGGAGAGCCATGTATCGATCCCAATGGAAGGATGTGGTGGAGCAGGCCGGGACCCTACATGGGCTGTGGTGCCATTGATGATGATGATGATGATGATAGGGCCTCTTGTTGAATATGGCCCTGCAAGCACACACATATCATAGTTGAGCTCACCCACATGATATTCACCTACACGCATGTACGCTCTAAATGCCTTTATATTACTCTGAAGTCGCGTTAGTTAATTAATACAACAGCTCGCCTCAAGATTTATTTCTTTTAGAGGTGACCACTTTGATGCTTTATTTTATTCTACATTGTGACTATGTTTGCGACAGTGTCCGCGACTATGTTTGCGACAGTGTCCGCGACTATGTTTGCGACAGTGTCCGCGACTATGTTTGCGACAGTGTCCGCGACTATGTTTGCGACAGTGTCCGCGACTATGTTTGCGACAGTGTCCGCGACTATGTTTGCGACAGTGTCCGCGACTATGTTTGTGACAGTGTCCGCGACTATGTTTGCGACAGTGTCCGCGACTATGTTTGCGACAGTGTCCGCGACTATGTTTGCGACAGTGTCCTCGACTATGTTTGCGACAGTGTCCGCGACTTTATTTGTGACAGTGTCCTCGACTATGTTTGTGACAGCGTCCGCGACTATGTTTGCGACAGTGTCCGCGACTATATTTGTGACAGTGTCCTCGACTATGTTTGTGACAGTGTCCGCGACTATGTTTGTGACAGTTTCCACGACTATGTTTGTGACAGTGTCCGCGACTATATTTGTGACAGTGTCCGCGACTATGTTTGCGACAGTGTCCGCGACTATGTTTGCGACAGTGTCCGCGACTATATTTGTGACAGTGTCCGCGACTATGTTTGTGACAGTGTCCGCGACTATGTTTGCGACAGTGTCCGCGACTATGTTTGCGACAGTGTCCGCAACTATGTTTGTGACAGTGTCCGTGACTATGTTTGTGACAGTGTCCGCGACTATGTTTGTGACAGTGTCCGCGACTATGTTTGTGACAGTGTCCGCGACTATGTTTGTGACTGTATTTAACCATTAAAAATAATTCTACTACCTGAAGTTTTAATGCATTGACTTATTATGTTTGTTCTTGTTCAAATGAGTATTAACAAAGTATCAGCTCGCATAATTTTCCCTTGAATGTAGTCGTTGGTATTTCTATAGGCCACGGTTATCTTTCCTTGCTCCTGTTCTCAACAGTAAACCCTACGAAGACGACAAACCAGTGCTCTTCCTTCACGCCCCCCCCCCCCCCCCGCCACCAGCCCTTCTCCCGTAAGTCTGTCCACATTGACGTAATCCCATAACGCACTGTTGGTTTACGACGGCTAGACGGAGTGGTCAGTGATCACGGGGGAATATGACTTTGTGTACTCACGTTGACGTCGAGTCTCGCCCTCTTCACAATGTCCATCTCCGGCCCAATCGCTACCAGATTAAAGTTATGCTTTTTGCAGCCGGGGTCAGACCGTCGACCTCTTGAGTTCGAACCGTTGATATAGGGCGCTCACACCCAACTCTCAACCTTTGTGTGTGTGTGTGTGCGTGTGTGTGTGGGGGGGATCTCTCGTAGTTATATTCAAACTAAAATCCATGACTCTTATGGATGCGCACAGATGTATATTGGCTGACTCTTGTTTGTGAGGATTGAAATAAAACCATTGCCTGAAACTGATTCCAAGACTTCTCTACACAGATTTAGTTCATAAAATACTTTTAAAAATTCAGTCGAATTATGTAATTATGAACACAAAAACCATGACTTATTTCACGTGTGACTTAAAGGGAAATACCAAAAAAAAGTAAAAAAAAAAAAAAAAAAAAAAAAAAAAAAATTAAAAAAAAAAAATTAAACTATAAAAATAAATGTTGTGTCCAACTCTCTGTTTCTCTGTCTGTCTGTCTGTCTGTCTCTCGCTCTCTCTCTCTCTTCTGTCTCTCTCTCTGTCTCTCTCTCTCTATATATATATATATATATATATATCGTGTGGGCGGCAAAATGCCACATAACAGTAGTAAGGTAAAATCCTTTGACAGGTGTGGGTGAGCCCCAGACTGTATTACATGCATCGCTATAGAAATAAAAAATAAAAAAAAAAGCAAAATCTTGTCCCCTCTTTCCTAACCTCTTATTTGGTTGCTCATGCACAGCGAGTATCCATCCCCGTGGCCGACACCTGACGCTGACCTCATCGTTACCCCTGCGTGTCCTACGCCAGGCACTGTCCGATGCGACCCGCTCATTTTGAACTGATAGACACGATTTGCACCAATTAGCACTTAGTTCTTATTCTTAGTCACTTCACTGGTCTACATAGCCGCTTAAAAATGCCTAGTTTCTTCTCCTTTCCCTTTTCTATTTATGGTTACCATACCTTCAGAACCAAGAAAACGCTCTAGTTCTCAAGACCGCTTGATGATTACCTTGGATTTGTCAACTAAACATAAATCTCTATATCCACCCCTCACTGCACAGGACTACATATTATATAAATTAGAAATACACTGACGAACAATGATGGCGGCAATGCGTGAACTTCCCATCTACTAAAGTTACTTGACACTATATACATTCAAGCAACGCATATTATCGAGCCCCAATTAGTGGTAACTTCTGGGATTTGTATTTTATATTTTTTTGTTTTTGAGCGCCTACTGATTACCATCTTAGAGCCATACATAAAAACCTAGTAATTTATTAATTTGAGTTATACAAATATATTTAAAATACTTTTTTGTTGGCCTGATCAACATCATCTAAGGCTACATGCATTTAAGTTTGACAGAATTTATAAATAGCAGCAAACCACACAGGATTTGGGGGGGGGGGGAAGTGGGGGTCGGATCTGGCAGAAAGGGATCAGATTACAGGTGCTTGGAAATGTTTTACATCGCATCAAAGGATTTGAAATCACGGTCTGTTAATCCAGGCGATTAATTTCCTTGGAGAGAAACAGTTTCAAGTGTTGTTTTAAACGGCTGTCCCTCACCAGTGTTTATCTTACATTTGTCCCTCACCAGTGTTTATCTTACATTTGTCCCTCACCAGAGTTTGTCTTACAATTGTCCCTAGCTAGTTTATGTCTTACAGTTGTCCCTAGCTAGGTTTTGTCTTACAGTTGTCCCTAGCTAGTTTTTGTCTTACAGTTGTCCCTAGCTAGTTTTTGTCTTACAGTTGTCCCTAGCTAGTTTTTGTCTTACAGTTGTCCCTAGCTAGTTTTTGTCTTACAGGTGTCCCTCACCAGTGTTTGTCTTACAGTGGTCCCTAGCTAGGTATTTGTCCTAATGTGGTCCTTACTGGTGTTTACAGTAATACCTCACTATCATCTTACAGTGGTCCTCACCAGGGCTCAACTGACGGTGGTCCTTCATATGTATTTATCATAAAATGGTCACATTAAAATAATTTTCCTACAGTGATCCCCAACTAATATTTGTCATACAGTGGTTCCTCACTATTATTTGTCCTAGAGTGGTCCCTCAATAGTGTTTATCCTACTCTGGTCACAGAGATAAATGCATAACAGTAAGTAGTCCATTTAACTGTATAACAATAATCCAAGCAGTTGTTTTTTGTCAGAGCGGTCTCCATTATTATTATTCTCTTTCTTCTTCCTTCTGATTCTCCTTGGGACGCTTGCCAGTAAGATCGGCTGAAGATAAAACGGGCCACATCTTAGTATAATGTCTATATAGTAACGATAAACGGGCGTAAAAAAATATGTTCACTTATACAAAGTGATGCATCTAGCAGATCCATTCTTTTGTCCGATTGTAATTTTTCACTTATACAATGTGATGCATCCAGCAGATCCATTCTTTTGTCCGATTGTACAATTTTCAATTATACAATGTGATGCATCCAGCAGATCCATTCTTTTGTCCGATTGTAGTTGAATCTTGCCTCATGGCTTATTTCGTTCCGTTATTTGGATTTCATACTTAACGCATTTTTAATGTGATCTTAATATGATACTTTATACACTCTCATTTAAACTATTGAGTTTAAATAAATATTTCAAAAAAAAATCTTTTAACAAATCTTGCCATTCATTTCTATATTATTTCTGATTTGGACTACCTTGCCCACTTCTTCTTCTTCTATATATTAAGGGCTCACGATTAATTTATTGACCATTCTGGCTCCTATGAATGTAGATGGGATTTGCAATGTTTCTGTGCCTGGTGTTGATGAGGATATTTCACTGGTTGCAAGGGCTGCTTTGTGAGGGTATCATGCACTGGGGGTTGGAAGGCTTGAGGCAATAGACGCAAATGAGTCAAGTGTTGTCGCCTAAAATGTTCCTTTACTTACTGCAGGAATGTATCCCAATATAGCAACAAAAATCTTTTTCTGTAATCCTTCAACTCAGACTTGAACACCCCCGCAATCCCCCCTCACTTCCCCACATGGCGCCCTTGTACAATGCAATATCGCTAGACCGATTGAGTTTCTATTCCCAGTCTCCCTGTCAACACATTGTTCACCAAGCGATGTATCTGTTGGACAGAATCGATCTGCTTCCAGTATGCAGCCCCACAACGCCAAACTACACCACAAAAGAACCACATTATACCACACAAATCCACTCTACACCACACAACACGCGCTACAATACGCAACACCACACTTAATCAAACTATACAACACTACATTACACAGCATCATGCATAACCACACAACACCACACTACAATACACAACATCTCACTTAATCGCACAACACCGCACTACAATAAACAGGAGCACACACTACCACACTACACTACAATACACAATAGCGCACTACCACACTACAATACACAACATCTCACTTCACCGCACAACACCACACTACAATAAACAACATCACACACTACCAAACTACACCAAACTACAATACACAGCAGCACACACTACCACACTACACCACGCTACACCACACTACAATACACAACATCACATTTCACAGCGCAACGGCGCACTACAATAAACAACAGCACACTTCACCACACTACACCACACAAGACCAAAATACACCACACTACGACCACACTACATCACACTACACCACATTAAACCCCACGAGTCAATCTCTTGGTCCCGTCCAACACTATAGTACCCTCGATGAAAAAAAAAAGGGGGGGGGGCATGACTGGGGCCTCTCCAGACTATCTAATTAAATTAGGACACGAGCTAACAGGCCCTTTTTGTCCCCCGGTTCAACTGGTGCAAGACGGCTTAAACTCATCTCTCATGTCAGTAGAGAGCCTGGATGATTACTTGACAATTTATTCATCGGAATCTTCCTCCTGATATTCCAGGCAATAAATATTTACACTTATAAATAGATACTAAAGTATTTCAAGTAGCTCTCGAAATCCTGTTAATTATTTCTTTATTATATAGCCAACATTGTAAATTCCTGATAAAATGAAAACAAATTCCCTGTATTATTTACGAAATTCCCTATAAAATTTACTGGAAGTCATTACAAATGTTTGTTTATTTTCAATTCACTCCAATTTATTATGATATTTCCAATGTTTCACACATTCCCATGTTTCACACATTCAAAATTTTTCAATACAATTTAATTTAAAAGTTAATTAAGCAAACGTGAGCTTGGTTGATTGACTCAGTGTGAATTTAGAAAAAGATTTGCACTATTTCTTCACAAACCGAAATTATTTTGAGGTTGGAGTTAAGCAATACAAAAAAAAAAAAAAAAAAAAAAAAAAAAAAAAAAAAAAAAATAGGCAAAAATATTATTTTTTTTTGGTGCGGGGATTATTAGAAGTCTTTTTTCGGGCAATCATAAAATGTATTAATATATTTCAAGCTCTATGACCTTGTTTTATGACCTTGAACTAATATTAATTATCTTGGCTGAAACTTCAGTTTGGTGAAATCCTAATAATTTTAACAAGATGTAATAATGGACATTTTGTGCCATTCTGAAAGCTAAGGGCAATCTTATCTTTAATTACTTTACTTATTTAAAAAAAAATATATATAATAATAATATTAAAAAATTAAACAGCCTCTAAAAACAAAGTTTTTCCTATAAATCCTTTATAAAATGCAATATCGATCAACGAGGTAGCAAATATGACAAAACATGCATACAAATAACGCACTTTATACGAACCCCAATTAGCGCTCAAACTCCTCCCCCCCCCCCCAACCAATCCACCGTAAATTTTCTTCCACGCCACTGAACTATATTAATATTCCAATGACGCACCCGCTTTTACAACATTGATCAATTTCACCTACAATTGTAGAAAAATCAAAAGAAAATATTACCTACCAAACGATCTTGCTACACATAATTTTTTTTTTAAGTTTCTCATTTAGCAGAGAATTAGAATTTAATTATTATTTTTAAAACTATTTTCTATGTAAAACTTAATACAACACTGCACACACTGATTATGCCAGTCGTTAACATGAGACAATCTAAGCATACAATAAATGTGATAAACTTTGGCGACCTGAGTGCGGCTCAGCCAGTCGGCAACAAATCGGTTTTGACTCCGAAAAAACGTGGATCTTGACAGATTCTTGAAAAGAAATGCGGCTCTCAAAAAAAAAATAAATGTGATCGTCCTGCTGCTGATTTTTTGGGCTCTTTTGACTCATGAGTTTGTCGACCACTGACGGATTTTAGCTTTCCAGAGTTGTCCAGACACCTTTGGAAGGACAAGGATCTCGAAATAACAACAAAATTGTTTTGACTTTTGACTTTTCATCGGAGTAAATCACTCATCACCTCTGCCCCCACACACATCTGCGACCACTTCCGGTGTATTTTAAAACACGATACTGCAAATCTCATTTTTGGAATCTTTTCCGCGTTTTCATAAATGCAATTTCTCCTCCCAGCACTACCTCCCCCCATCTTGTCATGTTACATCCTGATCTGTCTCCCATGTCAGCTGACCGTCTCGAGTGGAATGAATCACATCAGACCGACAGAACAATTTCTTTTTATTTTTTTTGTTTCCCCATCGTCTGGCATCGCTTTTTTAAATATCTGGAACCGATTCTGAAAGGAGGACGGGGCCAGTGGCGGATTTATTTTTTCGGGGTTTTGATGTGGGTGCGGATGGGTAAAATTGCTGTCGAAAACCTCAAATGACAAAAGAACATTTTTATCTAAATGAAATCAGATACTGTTTACTACTTTTATTTTTGCCATTGATGAAATGTAGCTTATCACCAACTGAGTGACCTTAAGTTTAACTAATTATGTGTGGGGGGGGGGGGGGTTTCTGGCGTTTCTCCACTGGACAGAGGGCACGGCCTTCTTCGTACACGCCCCTGGTAATTTATTTTGACTGGGTCTGCCGATGGCTTGGGAATTGAGTTGTTTCATTTTTTTTTTAAAACCTTTTTTTTCCCCTCTCTCTAATTGAGACGGGGACGGCTAGACTTGGGTGTGAGTGATAGAAAGACCAAGCATAAGCGTGTGAGTGGTGGACAGGCGGAGTGTAAGCGTGTGAAGACTGGACGCTCGGACCGGTGCACCGGCCTGAAGTCGCCCCCCCCCCCCCCCCCCCGAACTGGGAAGGAACAGATCGCATGTCTTGAAAGTATTGCAGTTCGTGTTTAGGATTGAACACTAACAGCATCCTGTGATGTAGAAAATGTTTTGTTCCGAATGTTGGCAGCGGTCTCTATGCGCGTATTCAAATATTTGCTCTTTTTTTTAAGGTTAAAATTACGACGCATATTCAACAAATAGATCTTGGCTGAAAACGACGTATTTTTTTTTTCATTTCAAATGAAAAATAACATAATTTAAAGACATTTTTTTCATTTCTGTATAATAATAAAAATTAATACAATACATTACAATCTCGAAAGATGCTCTTCCAATTCAAAGAGTTGTTTTATTAATGAACTATTCTCATTTCGAAACATTATAACATTTTTCATTATTAAAAAATAGGTATAAGCTATAAATTAAGTTTCTTAACCATCACCCATTAACAGTGAAAAAACCACGTTCGGATAAACGAAATGCACCTTTAATCTACGGAACCTTATTGAATACCACTTGAGATTCTTATAACGCTATAACTCTAACCGTATTCAAATACTGTGACTATGTGATTGGCTATACTAGAAGTACAAGTACTGTATTGGGTAAGTAAAATACTTAAATTTCCTGGAACCCCCCTCTCCCCCCCCCCCCCCCGATACAGTCGTTTACGGCCAACGTCTTTCGCAGGTACTAAAACCATACGTAGTTTAAGAGAGTGTTATGAGTTGAATGTACTTTTTCAAAACCACTTCACAGGGCGGTTATCACTCTGACATGGTGCCATAAGGTCGTTATGGCAGTGTTTGCGAACCTTCTCTGTCCCACGTCCTATTGAGGCCAATAAAAAGTACATATGTCTGACGTCACCTAGTTTGGTTCAATAGTGTGATAAAGATGCAAAGCTCGTGGATAAACAACTACAAAATGAAAAAAAAAACAGAGACATATATTCAGTAGTATAGTAACCCAGTAGCCCAGTCAGTAGTCTGGTAGCCCAGTCAGTAGTCTGGTAGCCCAGTAGCCCAGTCAGTAGTCTGGTAGCCCAGTCAGTAGTCTGGTAGCCCAGTCAGTAGTCTGGTAGCCTAGTCAGTAGTCTGGTAGCCCAGTAGCCCAGTCAGTAGTCTGGTAGCCCAGTCAGTAGTCTGGTAGCCCAGTAGCCCAGTCAGTAGTCTGGTAGCCCAGTAGCCCAGTCAGTAGTCTGGTAGCCCAGTAGCCCAGTCAGTCGTCTGGTAGCCCAGTCAGTAGTCTGGTAGCCCAGTAGCCCAGTCAGTAGTCTGGTAGCCCAGTAGCCCAGTCAGTAGTCTGGTAGCCCAGTAGCCCAGTCAGTAGTCTGGTAGCCCAGTAGCCCAGTCAGTAGTCTGGTAGCCCAGTAGCCCAGTCAGTAGTCTGGTAGCCCAGTAGCCCAGTCAGTAGTCTGGTAGCCCAGTCAGTAGTCTGGTAGCCCAGTAGCCCAGTCAGTAGTCTGGTAGCCCAGTCAGTAGTCTGGTAGCCCAGTAGCCCAGTCAGTAGTCTGGTAGCCCAGTCAGTAGTCTGGTAGCCCAGTAGCCCAGTCAGTAGTCTTTTAGCCCAGTCAGTAGTCTGGTAGCCCAGTCAGTAGTCTGGTAGCCTAGTCAGTAGTCTGGTAGCCCAGTAGCCCAGTCAGTAGTCTGGTAGCCCAGTCAGTAGTCTGGTAGCCCAGTAGCCCAGTCAGTAGTCTGGTAGCCCAGTAGCCCAGTCAGTAGTCTGGTAGCCCAGTAGCCCAGTCAGTAGTCTGGTAGCCCAGTCAGTGGTCTGGTAGTCCAGTAGCCCAGTCAGTAGTCTGGTAGCCCAGTAGCCCAGTCAGTAGTCTGGTAGCCCAGTCAGTAGTCTGGTAGCCCAGTAGCCCAGTCAGTAGTCTGGTAGCCCAGTCAGTAGTCTGGTAGCCCAGTAGCCCAGTCAGTAGTCTGGTAGCCCAGTAGCCCAGTCAGTAGTCTGGTAGCCCAGTAGCCCAGTCAGTAGTCTGGTAGCCCAGTCAGTAGTCTGGTAGCCCAGTATCCCAGTCAGTAGTCTGGTAGCCCAGTAGCCCAGTCAGTAGTCTGGTAGCCCAGTAGCCCAGTCAGTAGTCTGGTAGCCCAGTCAGTAGTCTGGTAGCCCAGTAGCCCAGTCAGTAGTCTGTTAGCCCAGTAGCCCAGTCAGTAGTCTGGTAGCCCAGTAGCCCAGTCAGTAGTCTGGTAGCCCAGTCAGTAGTCTGGTAGCCCAGTCAGTAGTCTGGTAGCCTAGTCAGTAGTCTGGTAGCCCAGTAGCCCAGTCAGTAGTCTGGTAGCCTAGTCAGTAGTCTGGTAGCCCAGTAGCCCAGTCAGTAGTCTGGTAGCCCAGTCAGTAGTCTGGTAGCCCAGTAGCCCAGTCAGTAGTCTGGTAGCCTAGTCAGTAGTCTGGTAGCCCAGTAGCCCAGTCAGTAGTCTGGTAGCCCAGTAAGTAGTCTGGTAGCCCAGTAGCCCAGTCAGTAGTCTGGTAGCCTAGTCAGTAGTCTGGTAGCCCAGTAGCCCAGTCAGTAGTCTGGTAGCCTAGTCAGTAGTCTGGTAGCCCAGTAGCCCAGTCAGTAGTCTGGTAGCCCAGTCAGTAGTCTGGTAGCCCAGTCAGTAGTCTGGTAGCCCAGTCAGTAGTCTGGTAGCCTAGTCAGTAGTCTGGTAGCCCAGTAGCCCAGTCAGTAGTCTGGTAGCCTAGTCAGTAGTCTGGTAGCCCAGTAGCCCAGTCAGTAGTCTGGTAGCCTAGTCAGTAGTCTGGTAGCCCAGTAGCCCAGTCAGTAGTCTGGTAGCCCAGTCAGTAGTCTGGTAGCCTAGTCAGTAGTCTGGTAGCCCAGTAGCCCAGTCAGTAGTCTGGTAGCCCAGTCAGTAGTCTGGTAGCCCAGTCAGTAGTCTGGTAGCCTAGTCAGTTGTCTGGTAGCCCAGTAGCCCAGTCAGTAGTCTGGTAGCCTAGTCAGTAGTCTGGTAGCCCAGTAGCCCAGTCAGTAGTCTGGTAGCCTAGTCAGTAGTCTGGTAGCCTAGTCAGTAGTCTGGTAGCCTAGTCAGTAGTCTGGTAGCCCAGTAGCCCAGTCAGTAGTCTGGTAGCCCAGTCAGTAGTCTGGTAGCCTAGTCAGTAGTCTGGTAGCCCAGTCAGTAGTCTGGTAGCCCAGTCAGTAGTCTGGTAGCCCAGTCAGTAGTCTGGTAGCCCAGTCAGTAGTCTGGTAGCCCAGTCAGTAGTCTGGTAGCCCAGTCAGTAGTCTGGTAGCCCAGTCAGTAGTCTGGTAGCCCAGTCAGTAGTCTGGTAGCCCAGTCAGTAGTCTGGTAGCCCAGTCAGTAGTCTGGTAGCCCAGTCAGTAGTCTGGTAGCCCAGTCAGTAGTCTGGTAGCCTAGTCAGTAGTCTGGTAGCCCAGTCAGTAGTCTGGTAACCCAGTCAGTAGTCTGGTAGCCCAGTCAGTAGTCTGGTAGCCCAGTCAGTAGTCTGGTAGCCTAGTCAGTAGTCTGGTAGCCCAGTAGCCCAGTCAGTAGTCTGGTAGCCCAGTAGCCCAGTCAGTAGTCTGGTAGCCCAGTCAGTAGTCTGGTAGCCTAGTCAGTAGTCTGGTAGCCCAGTCAGTAGTCTGGTAACCCAGTAGCCCAGTCAGTAGTCTGGTAACCCAGTAGCCCAGTCAGTAGTCTGGTAACCCAGTAGCCCAGTCAGTAGTCTGGTAGCCCAGTAGCCCAGTCAGTAGTCTGGTAGCCCAGTAGCCCAGTCAGTAGTCTGGTAGCCCAGTCAGTAGTCTGGTAGCCCAGTCAGTAGTCTGGTAGCCCAGTCAGTAGTCTGGTAACCCAGTAGCCCAGTCAGTAGTCTGGTAACCCAGTAGCCCAGTCAGTAGTCTGGTAGCCCAGTAGCCCAGTCAGTAGTCTGGTAGCCCAGTAGCCCAGTCAGTCGTCTGGTAGCCCAGTAGCCCAGTCAGTAGTCTGGTAGCCCAGTCAGTAGTCTGGTAGCCTAGTCAGTAGTCTGGTAGCCTAGTCAGTAGTCTGGTAACCCAGTAAGCCAGTCAATTGTCTGGTAGCCCAGTCAGTAGTCTGGTAACCCAGTAAGCCAGTCAATTGTCTGGTAGCCTAGTCAGTAGTCTGGTAGCCCAGTAAGCCAGTCAATTGTCTGGTAGCCCAGTCAGTAGTCTGGTAACCCAGTAAGCCAGTCAATTGTCTGGTAGCCCAGTCAGTAGTCTGGTAACCCAGTAAGCCAGTCAATTGTCTGGTAGCCTAGTCAGTAGTCTTGTAGCCCAGTAAGGCAGTCAATTGTCTGGTAGCCCAGTCAGTAGTCTGGTAACCCAGTAAGCCAGTCAATTGTCTGGTAGCCCAGTCAGTAGTCTGGTAGCCCAGTAAGCCAGTCAATTGTCTGGTAGCCTAGTCAGTAGTCTGGTAGCCCAGTAGCCCAGTCAGTAGTCTGGTAACCCAGTAGCCCAGTCAGTAGTCTGGTAACCCAGTAGCCCAGTCAGTAATCTGGTAACCCAGTAAGCCAGTCAATTGTCTGGTAGCCTAGTCAGTAGTCTGGTAGCCCAGTAGCCCAGTCAGTAGTCTGGTAACCCAGTAGCCCAGTCAGTAGTCTGGTAACCCAGTAAGCCAGTCAATTGTCTGGTAGCCTAGTCAGTAGTCTGGTAGCCCAGTAGCCCAGTCAGTAGTCTGGTAACCCAGTAGCCCAGTCAGTAGTCTGGTAACCCAGTAGCCCAGTCAGTAGTCTGGTAACCCAGTAGCCCAGTCAGTAGTCTGGTAACCCAGTAGCCCAGTCAGTAGTCTGGTAACCCAGTAGCCCAGTCAGTAGTCTGGTAGCCCAGTCAGTAGTCTGGTAGCCCAGTCAGTAGTCTGGTAGCCCAGTCAGTAGTCTGGTAACCCAGTAGCCCAGTCAGTAGTCTGGTAGCCCAGTAAGCCAGTCAATTGTCTGGTAGCCCAGTCAGTAGTCTGGTAGCCCAGTAAGCCAGTCAATTGTCTGGTAGCCTAGTCAGTAGTCTGGTAGCCCAGTAAGCCAGTCAATTGTCTGGTAGCCCAGTCAGTAGTCTGGTAGCCCAGTAAGCCAGTCAATTGTCTGGTAGCCCAGTCAGTAGTCCAGTAGACCAGTAACCCAGTCAGTAGTCTAGTAGCCCAGTCAGTAGTCTGGTAGCCCAGTAAGTAGTCTGGTAGCCCAGTCAGTAGTCTGGTAGCCCAGTCAGTAGTCTGGTAGCCCAGTAAGCCAGTCAATTGTCTGGTAGCCTAGTCAGTAGTCTGGTAGCCCAATAACCCAGTCAGTAGTCTAGTAGCCCAGTCAGTAGTCTGGTAGCCCAGTAAGTAGTCTGGTAGCCCAGTCAGTAGTCTGGTAGCCCAGTCAGTAGTCTGGTAGCCCAGTAAGCCAGTCAATTGTCTGGTAGCCCAGTCAGTAGTCCAGTAGACCAGTAACCCAATCAGTAGTCTAGAAGCCCAGTCAGTAGTCTGGTAGCCCAGTAAGTAGTCTGGTAGCCCAGTCAGTAGTCTGGTAGCCCAGTCAGTAGTCTAGAAGCCCAGTCAGTAGTCTGGTAGCCCAGTCAGTAGTCTGGTAGCCCAGTCAGTAGTCTGGTAGCCCAGTCAGTAGTCTAGAAGCCCAGTCAGTAGTCTGGTAGTCCAGTCAGTAGTCTGGTAGCCCAGTCAGTAGTCTGGTAGCCCAGTCAGTAGTCTGGTAGCCCAGTAAGTAGTCTAGTAGCCCAGTCAGTAGTCTGGTAGCCCAGTAAGCCAGTCAATTGTCTGGTAGCCCAGTCAGTAGTCCAGTAGACCAGTAACCCAGTCAGTAGTCTAGAAGCCCAGTCAGTAGTCTGGTAGCCCAGTCAGTAGTCTGGTAGCCCAGTCAGTAGTCTGGTAGCCCAGTCATTAGTCTGGTAGCCCAGTAGCCCAGTCAATTGTCTGGTAGCCCAGTCAGTAGTCTGGTAGCCCAGTAGCCCAGTCAGTAGTCTAGAAGCCCAGTCAGTAGTCTAGTAGCCCAGTAGCCCAGTCAAGTGTCTGGTAGCCCAGTCATTAGTCTGGTAGCCCAGTAGCCCAGTCAATTGTCTGGTAGCCCAGTCAGTAGTCTGGTAGCCCAGTAGCCCAGTCAATTGTCTGGTAGCCCAGTCAGTAGTCTAGTAGCCCAGTCAGTAGTCTAGTAGCCCAGTAGCCCAGTCAATTGTCTGGTAGCACAGTCAGTAGTCTGGTAGCCCAGTCAGTAGTCTGGTAGCCCAGTCAGTAGTCTGGTAGCCCAGTCAGTAGTCTGGTAGCCCAGTCAGTAGTATGGTAGCCCAGTCAGTAGTCTGGTAGCCCAGTCAGTAGTCTGGTAGCCCAGTCAGTAGTCTGGTAGCCCAGTAAGCCAGTCAATTGTCTGGTAGCCCAGTCAGTAGTCTGGTAGCCCAGTAAGCCAGTCAATTGTCTGGTAGCCCAGTCAGTAGTCTGGTAGCCCAGTAACCCAGTCAATTGTCTGGTAGCCCAGTTAGTTGTCTGGTAGCCCAGTCAGTAGTCTGGTAGCCCAGTAATCTAGTCAATTGTCTGGTTGCCCAGTCAGTAGTCTGGTAACCCAGTAGCCCAGTCAGAAGTCTGGTAGCCCAGTCAGTAGTCTGGTAGCCCAGTAAGCCAGTCAATTGTCTGGTAGCCCAGTGAGTAGTCTGGTAGCCCAGTAGCCCAGTCAGTAGTCTAGAAGCCCAGTCAGTAGTCTAGTAGCCCAGTAGCCCAGTCAAGTGTCTGGTAGCCCAGTCATTAGTCTGGTAGCCCAGTAGCCCAGTCAATTGTCTGGTAGCCCAGTCAGTAGTCTGGTAGCCCAGTAGCCCAGTCAATTGTCTGGTAGCCCAGTCAGTAGTCTAGTAGCCCAGTCAGTAGTCTAGTAGCCCAGTAGCCCAGTCAATTGTCTTGTAGCCCAGTCAGTAGTCTGGTAGCCCAGTCAGTAGTCTGGTAGCCCAGTCAGTAGTCTGGTAGCCCAGTCAGTAGTCTGGTAGCCCAGTCAGTAGTCTGGTAGCCCAGTCAGTAGTCTGGTAGCCCAGTCAGTAGTCTGGTAGCCCAGTCAGTAGTCTGGTAGCCCAGTAAGCCAGTCAATTGTCTGGTAGCCCAGTCAGTAGTCTGGTAGCCCAGTCAGTAGTCTGGTAGCCCAGTAATCCAGTCAATTGTCTGGTTGCCCAGTCAGTAGTCTGGTAACCCAGTAGCCCAGTCAGTAGTCTGGTAGCCCAGTCAGTAGTCTGGTAGCCCAGTAATCCAGTCAGTAGTCTGGTAGCCCAGTCAGTAGTCTGGTAGCCCAGTCAGTAGTCTGGTAGCCCAGTCAGTAGTCTGGTAACCCAGTAGCCCAGTCAGTAGTCTGGTAACCCAGTAGCCCAGTCAGTAGTCTGGTAGCCCAGTAGCCCAGTCAGTAGTCTGGTAGCCCAGTAGCCCAGTCAGTCGTCTGGTAGCCCAGTAGCCCAGTCAGTAGTCTGGTAGCCCAGTCAGTAGTCTGGTGGCCTAGTCAGTAGTCTGGTAGCCTAGTCAGTAGTCTGGTAACCCAGTAAGCCAGTCAATTGTCTGGTAGCCCAGTCAGTAGTCTGGTAACCCAGTAAGCCAGTCAATTGTCTGGTAGCCTAGTCAGTAGTCTGGTAGCCCAGTAAGCCAGTCAATTGTCTGGTAGCCCAGTCAGTAGTCTGGTAACCCAGTAAGCCAGTCAATTGTCTGGTAGCCCAGTCAGTAGTCTGGTAACCCAGTAAGCCAGTCAATTGTCTGGTAGCCTAGTCAGTAGTCTTGTAGCCCAGTAAGGCAGTCAATTGTCTGGTAGCCCAGTCAGTAGTCTGGTAACCCAGTAAGCCAGTCAATTGTCTGGTAGCCCAGTCAGTAGTCTGGTAGCCCAGTAAGCCAGTCAATTGTCTGGTAGCCT
The DNA here is from genome assembly GCA_964017045.1 of Omphiscola glabra. Taxonomy (NCBI): domain Eukaryota; kingdom Metazoa; phylum Mollusca; class Gastropoda; family Lymnaeidae; genus Omphiscola; species Omphiscola glabra. The sequence continues at coordinate 15,883,657 of OZ024804.1, read as the reverse complement.
AGTCAGTAGTCTGGTAGCCCAGTAGCCCAGTCAGTAGTCTGGTAACCCAGTAGCCCAGTCAGTAGTCTGGTAACCCAGTAGCCCAGTCAGTAATCTGGTAACCCAGTAAGCCAGTCAATTGTCTGGTAGCCTAGTCAGTAGTCTGGTAGCCCAGTAGCCCAGTCAGTAGTCTGGTAACCCAGTAGCCCAGTCAGTAGTCTGGTAACCCAGTAAGCCAGTCAATTGTCTGGTAGCCTAGTCAGTAGTCTGGTAGCCCAGTAGCCCAGTCAGTAGTCTGGTAACCCAGTAGCCCAGTCAGTAGTCTGGTAACCCAGTAGCCCAGTCAGTAGTCTGGTAACCCAGTAGCCCAGTCAGTAGTCTGGTAACCCAGTAGCCCAGTCAGTAGTCTGGTAACCCAGTAGCCCAGTCAGTAGTCTGGTAGCCCAGTCAGTAGTCTGGTAGCCCAGTCAGTAGTCTGGTAGCCCAGTCAGTAGTCTGGTAACCCAGTAGCCCAGTCAGTAGTCTGGTAGCCCAGTAAGCCAGTCAATTGTCTGGTAGCCCAGTCAGTAGTCTGGTAGCCCAGTAAGCCAGTCAATTGTCTGGTAGCCTAGTCAGTAGTCTGGTAGCCCAGTAAGCCAGTCAATTGTCTGGTAGCCCAGTCAGTAGTCTGGTAGCCCAGTAAGCCAGTCAATTGTCTGGTAGCCCAGTCAGTAGTCCAGTAGACCAGTAACCCAGTCAGTAGTCTAGTAGCCCAGTCAGTAGTCTGGTAGCCCAGTAAGTAGTCTGGTAGCCCAGTCAGTAGTCTGGTAGCCCAGTCAGTAGTCTGGTAGCCCAGTAAGCCAGTCAATTGTCTGGTAGCCTAGTCAGTAGTCTGGTAGCCCAATAACCCAGTCAGTAGTCTAGTAGCCCAGTCAGTAGTCTGGTAGCCCAGTAAGTAGTCTGGTAGCCCAGTCAGTAGTCTGGTAGCCCAGTCAGTAGTCTGGTAGCCCAGTAAGCCAGTCAATTGTCTGGTAGCCCAGTCAGTAGTCCAGTAGACCAGTAACCCAATCAGTAGTCTAGAAGCCCAGTCAGTAGTCTGGTAGCCCAGTAAGTAGTCTGGTAGCCCAGTCAGTAGTCTGGTAGCCCAGTCAGTAGTCTAGAAGCCCAGTCAGTAGTCTGGTAGCCCAGTCAGTAGTCTGGTAGCCCAGTCAGTAGTCTGGTAGCCCAGTCAGTAGTCTAGAAGCCCAGTCAGTAGTCTGGTAGTCCAGTCAGTAGTCTGGTAGCCCAGTCAGTAGTCTGGTAGCCCAGTCAGTAGTCTGGTAGCCCAGTAAGTAGTCTAGTAGCCCAGTCAGTAGTCTGGTAGCCCAGTAAGCCAGTCAATTGTCTGGTAGCCCAGTCAGTAGTCCAGTAGACCAGTAACCCAGTCAGTAGTCTAGAAGCCCAGTCAGTAGTCTGGTAGCCCAGTCAGTAGTCTGGTAGCCCAGTCAGTAGTCTGGTAGCCCAGTCATTAGTCTGGTAGCCCAGTAGCCCAGTCAATTGTCTGGTAGCCCAGTCAGTAGTCTGGTAGCCCAGTAGCCCAGTCAGTAGTCTAGAAGCCCAGTCAGTAGTCTAGTAGCCCAGTAGCCCAGTCAAGTGTCTGGTAGCCCAGTCATTAGTCTGGTAGCCCAGTAGCCCAGTCAATTGTCTGGTAGCCCAGTCAGTAGTCTGGTAGCCCAGTAGCCCAGTCAATTGTCTGGTAGCCCAGTCAGTAGTCTAGTAGCCCAGTCAGTAGTCTAGTAGCCCAGTAGCCCAGTCAATTGTCTGGTAGCCCAGTCAGTAGTCTGGTAGCCCAGTCAGTAGTCTGGTAGCCCAGTCAGTAGTCTGGTAGCCCAGTCAGTAGTCTGGTAGCCCAGTCAGTAGTATGGTAGCCCAGTCAGTAGTCTGGTAGCCCAGTCAGTAGTCTGGTAGCCCAGTCAGTAGTCTGGTAGCCCAGTAAGCCAGTCAATTGTCTGGTAGCCCAGTCAGTAGTCTGGTAGCCCAGTAAGCCAGTCAATTGTCTGGTAGCCCAGTCAGTAGTCTGGTAGCCCAGTAACCCAGTCAATTGTCTGGTAGCCCAGTTAGTTGTCTGGTAGCCCAGTCAGTAGTCTGGTAGCCCAGTAATCTAGTCAATTGTCTGGTTGCCCAGTCAGTAGTCTGGTAACCCAGTAGCCCAGTCAGTAGTCTGGTAGCCCAGTCAGTAGTCTGGTAGCCCAGTAAGCCAGTCAATTGTCTGGTAGCCCAGTGAGTAGTCTGGTAGCCCAGTAGCCCAGTCAGTAGTCTAGAAGCCCAGTCAGTAGTCTAGTAGCCCAGTAGCCCAGTCAAGTGTCTGGTAGCCCAGTCATTAGTCTGGTAGCCCAGTAGCCCAGTCAATTGTCTGGTAGCCCAGTCAGTAGTCTGGTAGCCCAGTAGCCCAGTCAATTGTCTGGTAGCCCAGTCAGTAGTCTAGTAGCCCAGTCAGTAGTCTAGTAGCCCAGTAGCCCAGTCAATTGTCTTGTAGCCCAGTCAGTAGTCTGGTAGCCCAGTCAGTAGTCTGGTAGCCCAGTCAGTAGTCTGGTAGCCCAGTCAGTAGTCTGGTAGCCCAGTCAGTAGTCTGGTAGCCCAGTCAGTAGTCTGGTAGCCCAGTCAGTAGTCTGGTAGCCCAGTCAGTAGTCTGGTAGCCCAGTAAGCCAGTCAATTGTCTGGTAGCCCAGTCAGTAGTCTGGTAGCCCAGTCAGTAGTCTGGTAGCCCAGTAATCCAGTCAATTGTCTGGTTGCCCAGTCAGTAGTCTGGTAACCCAGTAGCCCAGTCAGTAGTCTGGTAGCCCAGTAAGTAGTCTGGTAGCCCAGTAATCCAGTCAATTGTCTGGTTGCCCAGTCAGTAGTCTGGTAACCCAGTAGCCCAGTCAGTAGTCTGGTAGCCCAGTCAGTAGTCTGGTAGCCCAGTAAGCCAGTCAATTGTCTGGTAGCCCAGTCAGTAGTCTGGTAGCCCAGTAAGCCAGTCAATTGTCTGGTAGCGCAGTCAGTAGTCTGGTAGCCCAGTAAGCCAGTCAATTGTCTGGTAGCCCAGTCAGTAGTCTGGTAGCCCAGTAAGCCAGTCAATTGTCTGGTAGCCCAGTCAGTAGTCTGGTAGCCCAGTAAGCCAGTCAATTGTCTGGTAGCCCAGTCAGTAGTCTAGTAGCCCAGTAGCCCAGTCAAGTGTCTGGTAGCCCAGTCAGTAGTCTGGTAGACCAGTAGCCCAGTCAGTAGTCTAGAAGCCCAGTCAGTAGTCTAGTAGCCCAGTAGCCCATTTAGTAGTCTAGTAGCCATATTGCTATCAGTCCAGTAGCACAATATACAAGTAGCCCAGTCAGTAGCATAGTAGCACAGTAGCCCAGTCAGTAGTCTAGTAGCCCATTTTTATTATAGCAGTCCATAAGTCCGGTAGCCCAGTCAGTAGTCTAGTAGCACAGTAGCCCAGTCAGTAGCCTAGTAACATAGTAGCCAGTAAGTAGCCTAGTAGCACAGTAGCCCAGTCAATAGTCCAGTAGGCTAGTAGTCAGAGGTCTAGTAGCCCATTAGCTAGTAGCCCAGTAGCCCAGTCAGTAGTCTAGTAGACAATTAGCTAGCAGTCCAGTAGCCAGGTATACTAGTCAATAGTCCATTATCCCAGTCAGTAGTCTAGTAGTCCAGTAGTCAAGTAGCCCAGTCAGAAGTCTAGTAGTTAATTAGCTAGCAGTCCAGCAGTCCAGTATATCAGTCAGTAGTCCAGTATCCGAGCTGTCCATTAGCCCAGTAAGTAGTCTAGTAGCCAATTAGCTAGTAGTCCAGCATACCAGTCAGTAGTCCAGTATCCCAGCTGTCCATTAGCCCAGTCATTAGTCTAATAGTCCAGTAGATCAGTCAATAGTCTAGTAGTCCAGTAGACCAGTCAGTTGTCTAGTAGTCCAGTAGACCAGTAGTCCAGTCAATAGTCTAGTAGACCAGCTGTCCATAAGCCCAGTCAGTAGTCTAGTAGACCAGTAGACCAGTCAGTTGTCTAGTAGTCCAGTAGACCAGTAGCCCAGTCAGTAGTATAGTAGTCCAGTAGACCAGTAGCCCAGTCAGTAATCCAGTAGTTTAGTAGACCAGTAGACCAGTCAGTTGTCTAGTAGTCCAGTAGACCAGTAGCCCAGTCAGTAGTATAGTAGTCCAGTAGACCAGTAGCCCAGTCAGTTGTCTAGTAGTCCAGTAAACCAGTAGCCCAGTCAGTAGTATAGTAGTCCAGTAGACCAGTAGCCCAGTCAGTAATCCAGTAGTTTAGTAGACCAGTAGACCAGTCAGTAGTCTAATATTTCAGTAGACCAGTAGCCCAGTCAGTAGTCCTTTAGTTCAGTAGACCAGTAGCCCAGTCAGTAGTCCAGTAGTTCAGTAGACCAGTAGACCAGTCAGTAGTTCAGTAATTCAGTAGACCAGTGTACCAGTAGTCCAGTAGACCAGTAGTCCAGTTAGTAGTCTGGTAGTTCAGTAGACCAGTAGCCCAGTAGACTAGTCAGTAGTCCAGTATTTCAGTAGACCAGTAGCCCAGTCAGTAGTCTAGTAGTTCAGTAGACCCGTAGACCATTAGTCCAGTAGACCAGTAGCCCAGTTAAGAGTCTAGTTGTTCAGTAGACCAGTAGCCCAGTCAGTAATCTAGTAGTCCAGTAGACCAGTAGCCCAGTCAGTAGTCTAGTAGTTCAGTAGACCCGTAGACCAGTAGCCCAGTCAGTAGTCCTTTAGTTCAGTAGACCAGTAGCCCAGTCAGTAGTCCAGTAGTTCAGTAGACCAGTAGACCAGTCAGTAGTTCAGTAATTCAGTAGACCAGTGTACCAGTAGTCCAGTAGACCAGTAGTCCAGTTAGTAGTCTGGTAGTTAAGTAGACCAGTAGCCCAGTAGACTAGTCAGTAGTCCAGTAGACCAGTAGTCCAGTTAGTAGTCTGGTAGTTCAGTAGACCAGTAGCCCAGTAGACTATTCAGTAGTCCAGTATTTCAGTAGACCAGTAGCCCAGTCAGTAGTCTAGTAGTTCAGTAGACCCGTAGACCATTAGTCCAGTAGACCAGTAGCCCAGTTAAGAGTCTAGTTGTTCAGTAGACCAGTAGCCCAGTCAGTAATCTAGTAGTCCAGTAGACCAGTAGCCCAGTCAGTAGTCTAGTAGTTCAGTAGACCCGTAGACCAGTAGCCCAGTCAGTAGTCCTTTAGTTCAGTAGACCAGTAGCCCAGTCAGTAGTCCAGTAGTTCAGTAGACCAGTAGACCAGTCAGTAGTTCAGTAATTCAGTAGACCAGTGTACCAGTAGTCCAGTAGACCAGTAGTCCAGTTAGTAGTCTGGTAGTTAAGTAGACCAGTAGCCCAGTAGACTAGTCAGTAGTCCAGTAGTCCAGTAGACCAGTAGCCCAGTCAGTAGTCTAGTAGTTCAATAGACCAGAAGTCCAGTCAGTAGTTTAGTAGTTCAGTAGAGCAGTAGCCCAATCAGTAGTCTAGTAGTTCAGTAGACCAGTACATCAGTAGTCCAGTAGAGCAGTAGACCAGTTGTCCATTCCTTGAAACCTTTTTCTCACAAAGACTTTTTGCAGGTTTTTTCCCCTTCTACACTCCAACTATGACTATTTACTTTTTCACGCGACACAAGAAACTCTACGATTTTGTCACACAGATGTGTCAAGCCAACGACTTATTTTATTGACTCTAGTCATATAGTCTAGGAAATTGAATTATTTTATTGACTCTAGTCATATAGTCTAGTCATCTGACTTATGTTATTGATTCTAGACATATAGTCTAGCCAACTGATTTATTTTATTGCCTCTAGTCATATAGTCTAGCCAACTGACTTATTTTATTGCCTCTAGTCATATAGTCTAGCCAACTGACTTATTTTATTGCCTCTATTCATATAGTCTAGCCAAATGACTTATTTTATTGCCTCTATTCATATAGTCTAGCCAAATGACTTATTTTATTGACTCTAGTCTAGCCACCGTTTGACTTGTTCTCGTCCCGATCAAAAATTGCGCGTCCCTTATTTAGTAGACTCGTGGTGTCTTTAGAATCAATACTTTTAAAACTTGGAGATTTATTTTTTTATTTAAATTAGTTTGACATGGAATTAAATCAAAGTTTAATTGCTTTTTGAACATGCAATTGAAAAAAAAACATAATTACGTTAATAATTCAATTCAGTGAATGGTTCGAATATGATTTAAATCACATATTAATAAAGCACATATTAATAAATCACATTCTTTCGACGGAGTAAAATCGTGTTTATTTATTTATTTTTTTTGGTCATTGCCCACCCCCCAACCCCTTTTTTCCACCAGAAATCCACATCTGCCTTTTCTCTCCATCCACCTTTCTGTGATTATCATGTTTATCATATCTTTGACTGTCATTAACCGAGGTCCTGGCTTAAGCTTGTCAGCTGAGATAGAAGCGCTCAACGCGATACCCTAGAATGGAGCCTTTTGTACCAAAGTCTTACGCTAGTATTAAATAACCGACGAAATCTCAACCACCCCCCCCCCCTTCCACACACACACACACACACACACGGCCTAACCGAAATGTTCTCAGAGTTTGATGGCTCGATTCGAGCAAGAAGAAACTACTCTGTGTGTCTGTGTGTATGTGGAGACCCGATGTCAAAGAGTTTTAAAGCATCGATATAACAGGGCGTGTGTACATGCGTTGGATTCGCAAAACAATTTAACGTTGCCAACGAACGAAGACAGAAAGGGAAACATGATTTATTCACTTTCTTGTTAGCAAAATTTTCATTAAAAAATTGTATTTGAGAAAAATGCAACCGAAAAAAAAAGTTTTGGAGTCGGGTTCGGATTTGAAATATCGAGTCTGTAATCGAAGTAGTATTTCAATGACTCTTGAATCTACCAAGCCTACTACTGCGGTGTTTATAAAAAAAAAAATATATATATATATATATATAAAAATAACCATGGCGGTCCAAGTGGCTGTGTGCTTCGATATCAGGTTTCGGTTCTGCATAATGGGCAAATTAAACGTTGCCTAGGCTGTTATAATTAAAACATGGCCGTTTGAACCAGCGGTTCGTGTCAGCAGAACTTTGCGGAGGACTGCTTAGCATGCCTGCAGTATCACATGACTTCTCGTAGACAGCTTTATAACATTTAACAACCGTTGGGATCAATTCTTTTTATTTTTTAATTTTTTTTTTAAAAAAGAGTTGTTGGTTGGGGGGTGGGGGTGGATTAATAATTAAGTTCACAAAATAAACAAAGTGACATGTTTAGAACCACTGGAAAAAGTAGCAGTTGAAATAGAGAAAAGTGTGTTTACTATCTCGTTAGTGTTGTTAAATCTCACTTGTGGCCTACATCATGGAGTAGAAGGCTGATAAATGTGTAACAGTGGGACATCATGGAGTAGAAGGCTGATAAATGTGTAACAGCGGGACATCATGGAGTAGAAGGCTGATATCTGTGTAACAGCGGGACATCATGGATAACGATGTTTCAGTTTTAACTCAAATAAGGATGTCGCTTTTTTGTGTGCCTCTGTGATTGACAATACTATTAAAAGGGATAAATGGATGCTTGTAGTTTTCTCTACGTACAGCATACAAGGTAGGTTATTAAAACTAAACCCAATTGCTGATTCTCAAAATATATCCATGTATTTGCTTAATTTGCTTAATTGGTGTTGCGAGACGTCTTACCTGTACAACTGTCAGTCATTGTCTTCAAAATGAATGACGAAGAGAGCAGAGAAGACAACACATTATAAGCCATGGTGTTTAGTGTTTATTGAATCCGATATGTAAGAACAATTGAGAGCATGGACACTGCAACTCTTGCAGTAGTATATGGAATGAGCCAGTCTCTTGACCACGTATTCAATGGATCTTAGTTATACATTGAAGTATTGCAAGAACCAGTCTAACGCTGTTCATGTAAGGCAATAGTCTCTTGACCACATATTCAATGGGTCTTAGTGATACATTGAAGTGTTGCAAGAACCAGTCTAACGCTGTTCATGTAAGGCAATAGTCTCTTGACCACATATTCAATGGGTCTTAGTGATACATTGAAGTGTTGCAAGAACCAGTCTAACGCTGTTCATGTAAGGCAATACTCTCTTGACCACATATTCAATGGGTCTTAGTGATACATTGAAGTGTTGCAAGAACCAGTCTAACGCTGTTCATGTAAGGCAATACTCTCTTGACCACGTATTCAATCGATCTTAGTTATACATTGAAGTGTTGCAAGAACCAGTCTAACGCTGTTCATGTAAGGCAATGTCCCGAGCTAGCCAGTCAAATGTACTAGTCCATCATATCCGTGTGATCATTGAGTCAAATTAGTTTGTGTTATGCCCTCTATCTCTGTATCCATCTTTCTTCTCTTTGTCTCTTTCCCGTCTCTCTCTATTTCTCTTCTCTCTATCCTCCCTCTCTCTCTGTCTGTCCATCTGTATCTCTCTGTCTACCATCCTCTCTCCTCCCTCTTCTCTCAAACTGTACGGAATTATAAGTTTTAGCGGTACTTGATGATAATAAAATAATCTTGAATGAATATTTAAGAATATTCAACTGCTGCCATCATGGGCTGTACATGTTCAACTTCGTGTCTTCCAAAAGTGCAAACAACTCGCGCCTTATGCCCCCGTGCAGCCCAGTTCTAGGCTGCGGACCGCTACCGGCCCTCGTCCCTGGGGTTGGGAACCCTTGTTTTCATTAGTTCCTGCTGATGACGTATAACTGGGGTTGTTTATTTTAATTTCTCAGGCCTGCGCCCCTCCCCCATGGCTTCCCCACCCATAGCAGCATTGCTACTGTGATATTGCCTAATGGACAAGAGATATGCTATAGCCTGGTGGTTACGCCACTGCACAAATCATATCAAGAATGAAAGAAAGATGGAAAAAGGAACCAAACTAACGTAACTCTAGACAGGCTTAAATATTCATTACTGATTTGTGGCCAGCCTATAAATAAATCAATTTTTCCCGTGGCCTGGTTCGCTCTTCCGACCATCTCTCCCTCACTCCTTGTCAGTTCTCTCAGAGTCGTGATACGTAACACAGGGACGTGAAACCCTCGTGCATTGTCGGCCAGACATTCTTAAACACTCCATGTCTAGCTGTAATAACTTGAGGGCTGATCATATGCGCTCACCACGGGGCGTTCACATTGTAGAGTTGTACTGTCAAGATCCTACACTGGCGTACGGAGTGTTTCTGGTCATGAACAAATCAACATCGGTGATTGCGTACATTTAATTTCTGGAGAACTGTCAAGATCTCTAGGCGTACATTTAATTTGTAGTTTTGAACTCGTCGATTTTCTGTATGTTTACATTTAACTTCGTGCTTTGATTTCTTTAAAGATATCATCATCATCATCATCATCATGTCACTTAGTCCTTGGACCGTTGGGGCGGCACAGCTGACATGAAACATATCCTTCTCCATTCCTCTCGGTCTTCTGCACTACGCATATCATTGCTTAGTTTTAATCCCGTCCACTCTTTGATTTTATCTTCCCATCTTTTTATCTGTCTTCCTTTTCTTCTCTCTCATCTAGTTGTGCCCTGCATGATTTCTTTGGTGGGCCCTTGTTTTCTTGTCACGTGGCCATACCACTCAAGTTTGCGCTTTTTTACAGACACCAGGAGGTCATCGTACTACCAGTTTGCTTGACGAATCCGTTCTTTCACTTGTTCAGTGATGATATGGTCTCTATAGCAGATGACAAGAATGCTTCTGAAACATCTCATCTAAATCGCCTTTATTTTCCTTTCAAGTTCCTCTGTAAATATCCAGGACTCACAGGCAAACAAGTTATGTAGAGGGCTAGTGAGCGCATCAGCCTGATTTTGGTGCTGGGGGCTATATTTTTGTCGTTCCATATTTTCTTGAGCCTCTTTAGTGCTGATGTGGTCTGCGCAATCCTGGCCATCAATTCGGGCTTAGAGCCTTCTTCGGAGATAATTGCTCCAAGGTACTTGAAGCTGTCAACTGTCACTAGTCTTTCCTCCCCGACCTTAATTTCAGTGGCGTCATCATTTTTGTCTTTTCTGCACTGATTTGCATGCCAAAGGACGATGAAGTCTTGTCGAGACCCTCTACTAGGTTGGCCAGCTCTTCTTCGCTTCCAGATATGCATGTTTACATTTCATTTGTAGCATTGAAATGCCAAGATCTGAATGCTTACATTTGATTTTTTAAAATTAAATACTCAAGCTATTTATGCGTACACTTAATGTAGTAATTCATGTCACGTAATGACTTACTCAACAAGTTCACATCTACAGTTGTTATGTCCTATTTGACCTGTGACCTGTAAAAGAGCCGTGGAAGTGTGTATTCGATAATTTGATAAGTTTAAATGTGTGAAGGCCTTAAATTGGATTAGAATGTAACGATGAGAATATTTGTAGAGTAACTTTGAAGATTAGACTCCGGCCCTCATTTGTTGATTTTTGTTAAATTGGTTTTGGGGATTATGTTAATTTTAAGTTGATTTGTGAGAAAGATTTCTAAAAATTTGACGTTTCAGTGTGTTTTGGGGGGGGGGGGGAGGAGGAGAGGTTCAGTGCATAGTTATTGCTAGTGTCACTTTGGCGCCCCACTTCCAAGAAAATAAAAACGTGCAGTTGGTCTAAAATGGTCCCCCCCCCCCAATCCGCCCTTACTACGTCACTGGGTGAATTGAATTGGGGATTTTGATTGTACTTAAGTGCAAGTACGGCCTTGTTTGGGGGGGGGGGGATTTTACGTGAAAGTAGGAGGTACGGTAAATGGTGTACGGTAAATAGGGTACTGTAAATGGGGTACGGTTACTGAGTTACGGTTAATGGGGTACGGTAAATCGGGTACTTTTAATTGGGGTACGGTAAATGGGGCACGGTTACTGAGTTACGGTAAATGGGGTATGGTTACTGGGTTACGGTAAATGGGGTACGGTAAAATGGGTACGGTAAATGGGGTACGGTTACTGGGTTACGGTAAATGGGGTACGGTAAAATGGCTACGGTAAATGGGGTACGGTAAATGGGGTACGGTAAATGGGGTACGGTAAATGAGGTACGGTTACTGAGCTACGGTAAATGGGGTACGGTAACGTTTTAGGTACGGTAAGTGGTGTACGGTAAATCGGGTACTGTTAACGGGGTACGGTAAAATACCAGGTACGATAAATGGGGTACGGGAAAGTGCCAGGTACAGTATATGGGGTATGGTAAAGCACACGAAGATTGCATTACATTCATATGCCCATTGTCTCAGAAAACTTCAGCAACTAATCTATCATTCTAACCTATTTTTTAAAAAAAAACGTTTACTCTATTCCCTGTTTAACTTCCTAACAAATGAATATCATCACAAAGCAAAGGAACATTGTTAAACCTTTGCTTACGGCTGCCGGGCACAAAAGCCGGCTAATTTCTTGCCGTACGCCGGTTCGCCGTATTGGAATAGGCAGCAATTGGGTAAATCTGGTTTACTGCATTTGTCGGGGTCGTCGGATTACAAGACATTTACGAGTGGAGAACACGTTGGGCCGGTCACATTGTAGTGAAGGGAATGGCTCTGGTTAAATGAGAGGCCGTGGATCACTGTCTGAATTACTGTAGGTGTTAGAGAGAGAGAAACAGAGAGAGGGAGCGAGAGAGGAAGAGAGAGAGAGAGAGAGGGGGAGAAAGGGGGGAGAGAGAAAGTGAGAGAAAACGAGTGAGAGTGGGGATATAGGGAGAGAGATAGGGAGAGATATAGAAAGAGAGAGACATGTATAGAAAGAGAGAGATATGGGGAGAGAGAGAGAGCGAGCGAGAGAGATCGGGAGCTGATAGAGTACGAGAGGAAAGCAATCTGAGATATTAGGGTTTTCAGAGAGTGGATGGGTAAAAAAAAGTGAACAATTCTTTTTTTAAATTAGAAAAAAAAAAGAAAGGACGGATTAGCAAAGGATGAAGGGTGGGGTGGGGTAGATGTGGGGGGATGGCATGGGGAGAGGAGGATTACAATGGAGAAACAGACCAAGCTTGCTGCGGGTCGGATCACGGGTCTTAACAAAACAATGAGTGGTAAGAACATAAACGGTAGTTTTAAACAAACACACAGGGAGTTCGAGGGGGATGTAACATTGTTGGTACCACAGTGGACAGAAGAGCTGGCTGGAGATGATGGCTTATTTTCCTAGTTGGATATATAAGACAATCAACCCAAATCAACACGTTTTTTTTTTTGTAAAACTGGAGTTTCCATTTTTTTTACGCAATGAGATGCCTGCGCGTGTGTGTAGCTTAGTTTCAAAGATTTGAAATACTAGTGTAGTGTAATAGTTTAATTTTTCCACATATAGAAATACGTGATAATACGTAATTCGATGGCAGAAAATTAAGAAAAATGAGATTAATCCCAAATACGGACTTTGGTGTGGTAAGCTGGGACAGAGTCTGCCGGAGACAAGTACAGACTTTGGTGTGGTAAGCTGGGACAGAGTCTGCCGGAGACAAGTACAGACGTTGGTGTGGTAAGCTGGGACAGCGTCTGCCGGAGACAAGTACAGACTTTGGTGTGGTAAGCTGGGACAGCGTCTGCCGGAGACAAGTACAGACTGTGGTGTGACAATCTGGGACAGAGTCTGCCGGATACAAGTGATTTAAAGTGATTGCACGTTTCTCATAAGTTACAAAGTTACAATGTGTCACAACACGGTACAACTTAAACGGAAGAGTCATTTGATGCAGAGACCTAAGGTAATACCCTTCGTTGTGAATGTTTTGATTTCCATAAATATCTGAGTCATGTCTATCCTTGTTTATTTACCTACCATTTAAAAAAAAAAAAACTCGTTTAGTGAAATGTATTTTTAAAATACCAACTCCAATGGTACACTTCTAATGCAAAATGATCAAACTAATGAAATAAGCAGAAGTTCAAGGTAAATGTTCAAGATTAAGACGTTCACGCTCATTAAACCATGCAGACAGAATGGTTTTAAATCAAAGAACCCGTGAATACATTATTTTTTTCGGTATAACTCCTTTATAAATATACTATGTGGTATTGGGCAATCGGTGGCGGGAAGAGGTGAAAGTTTGGCTTAATAAGAATCCCAATTAATGCTCACCCCCCCCCCTCCTTTCCCAGGCTCGCAACCGCATACTTTTTTCACATCCCTGAACTATATTAATATTATGATGTCCCACTCTCTCTTGCACAGAGATTTATTTCTCCAACTATTTCTGTAATACGAAAGAGTTATTGGGAAGTTCATTTCGTGAAATCGGTGGCATCTGGTAACGTTAAAACTGATTCTTGTGAGTTAGTATGGCATCTGGTAACGTTAAAACTGATTCTTGGTAGTTAAGAGTGGCATCTGGTAACGTTAAAACTGAGTCTTGGAAGTTGAGAGTGGCATCTGGTAACGAGTCTATGTGCCAAGTTATAGCTCAATAGGATGACGATTTTGCCTTAAACAAACACACGAACAAAACCGAAGTTAATGAAATGAACTTTGAAAGGAACTGCAAAATATATGACAATTTTATTTTTTAGATATTTTATCTTTTAAAAAGCGTTATATTCAGGGGAAAAAGTTATATCTAGTGGATGCCTTAAAGCCAAGACTCTTGACTTATAGCCAATGAATGTCTTACGTCCAAAGGTCGTATAGCAAGTGAAAGATGAATGTATTGTACGTGTTATAGCTAGGGAAAGTTGAATGGCTAGTACGCGTTAAAGCTAGGGAAAGTTGAATGGCTAGTATGTGTTATAGCTAGGGAAAGATGAATGTCTAGTACTTGTTATAGCAAGTGAAAGATGAATGTCTAGTACTTGTTATAGCAAGTGAAAGATGAATGGCTAGTACTTGTTATAGCAAGTGAAAGATGGATGGCTAGTACGCGTTATAGCTAGTGAAAGTCGTAAAACGTATAAGAGTCTTGCATATGGCCATCAAGGGTCATTTGAGCCACTGGAAGAATCTGGTGCTAGTCTAAACAGACATATAACTAATGCAAAGTATAAACTGAATAAGGTTTCCCTCAAGGGTTATAGCGATCAATACTCTCAACGGATCCAGCCAGCCCAGCCACATTATACTCTGCAACAGCGATGATGATAAAATAGCGCTTGAAAGATGAGAAATGGTAGAGGGGAGGTAACCCGACAACGTCATTCACTTATGTTTTCTCACTCATTCCGATGAGCATGCTGCAGTTCACGCCCTTGCCTTAATGAGAAGAGCAAACAACTAGATAAACAATGGGCCGGGAGACCCACCGTCTTTACCTGGGTCAGTGGAGATTCCTTGGGAAAACATCATTTCCAGTTGTTTCCTTGGGAAAAAATGTTTCCTTTTGTTCTATGTTCTATTTTACTGAGTTTATTTTAATTTTATTAGTTTTTCTTTTAATTTTTTTTCCTTTGAAAGGAAAAGCAACCAATCTATAAATAACATAAGATTTTCAAAAGAATTACTTTTTAATGCGTTTGAGTAAACTGAATCAATTAGTCGTTTTCAAAGGCGTATGAAGGGTGTGCGAAATGGTTGGAGGTGGGGTCCGTCTCCATCGAGGGCATAGTTTAAAATTATTATAGTTAGGGTAGGCGTTTTCCGCCAACTACAGTTTTTTTTTACGTGAAAAACCGTAAGTATGATAATTACCTTTGCCAAATATGTTCAACTCTAACCAGATTCAAAAAGAGAAAAAAGGGGTGTACAAATATATTTTAAAAAATTACATAAAAATACTAACCACATTTTTAAGCATGATTATATCATTCAATTAACAACCTGGCCTTACTATAAGTTGATATCCTTTTGTCAAGAGACAGAAATTTAAATCATATTTCCAATGTTTAATATATCCCTGTGGCGCTACAGCCCATGTAAGGCTTTGGCGTGTCTCATCACTTCCTTCCACTCAGACCTTCCATCCATTCGTGTGGCACTACAGCCCATGTATGGCTTTGGCCTGTGTCATCACTTCCTTCCACTCAGACCTTCCATCCATCCCTGTGGCGCTAAAGCCCATCTTTGCCTTTTGCCTGCCTCACCACTTCCTTCCACTAAGACCTTCCATCCATCCCTGTGGCGCTACAGCCCATGTATGGCTTTGGCCTACCTCACTACTTGCTTCCACTAAGACCTTCCATCCATCCCTGTGGCGCTACAGCCCATGTATGGCTTTGGCCTGCCTCGCCACTTCCTTCCACTCAGACCTTCCATCCATCCCTGTGGCAGTACAGCCCGTGTATGGCTTTTGCCTGTCTCACTACTTCCTTCCACTAATACCTTCCATCCATCCCTGTGGCAGTACAGCCCATGTATGGCTTTGGCCTGCCTCACCACTTCCTTCCACTCAGACCTAAACATGCTTCTCTTTTCCATGCTTGGATTCCCAGCTGCTGTTGATATTTTTCCACAACATTTATCCATCGAAGCTTAGGTTTGCCTTTGAACCGTTTTTCTCTGGGTTTTTGTGATGTACCCTCTTCACTCCTAATAATTAAAGCTTGACAAAAAAACTCTTTCAAAATAGTAATAAAATAAGCCTTACAATTTCAAACGATGGAAAAGTCGTTTGGTTCCGGTTTTTCCCAAGTAAAGGTCGTACTTTTGCGGGTAATGCAAGTTTAAACTGTGGGATGCAGCATACAATCAGGATCTTGTAAAAATAGTATAAAAGATATACGTTTAAAGCGAGGATTAACGCGAAAAAAGTCAATTATATCGGGCTTAATAATTTTCATTTGTTCTACTGTATCACTATTTTTTTTATCGCTGAAAGGAATAGTTTACTATTGTGTAAATGTTTATGTATTAAAATAAAAGAGACAATGATTATAGTGTTTAAATTATTATTTGCTTTATTTTTCTCCTTGCGGGGGCCTACTCGATTAGCTTCAAGAAATTGCTCTCCCTCCTCCTCAGGATGGAGAGATGTCTAAAAGAACCCCGCCCCCCCCTTTTTCTGTGTAGACGTTATTCTTTTATAAAGTCCAAGAGCCAGTAGTTAGCTAGGCTTAGTGTCACCCTGAAATAGTCAATGCTTTTTCGCCCTCCTTCTGATGAAAGAAAACCACATCATTTGTCCGAAAGGGACGCCCTTCCATAAATAGATTAAAACTGAGGCCCTGGGGCGGACCGCTGCCCCCCCCCCCCCCACCTGTCCTACGACAGTGCTGAGATCAGCTCACTTAACATAACCGTGACTAGCACTGCATGCATGACCGACCACGTTTCTTAGCAACGGGGTTCAGAACAAGACGAATCAAAGAATCAACAAACCCACTCAAGTCACAAACACACTCAAGTCACAAACACACTCAAGTCACAAACACACTCAAGTCACAAAACCCGCTCAAGTCACAAACACACTCAAGTCACAAAACCCGTACAAGTCACAAAGACTCTCAAGTCACAAACCCGCTCAAGTCACAAAGCCCGCTCAAGTCACAATCCCACTCAAGTCACAAAACCCGCACAAGTCACAAACACTCTCAAGTCACAAACCCGCTCTAATCACAAACACACTCAAGTCACAAACACACTCGAGTCACAAAACCCGCACAAGTCACAAACACTCTCAATTCACAAACCCGCTCAAGTCACAAAACCCGCTCAAGTAACAATCACACTCAAGTCACAAAACCCGCACAAGTCACAAACACTCTCAAGTCACAAACCCGCTCAAGTCACAAACACACTCAAATCACAAACACACTTAAGTCACAAACACACTCAAGTCACAAAACCCGCTCAAGTCACAAACACACCCAAGTCACAAAACCCGCACAAGTCACAAACACACTCAAGTCACAAAACCCGCACAAGTCACAAACACTCTCAAGTCACAAACCTACTCAAGTCACAAACCCACCCAAGTCACAAACCCACTCAAGTCCAGTTAAATGAAAGCTTTTAAACAAAACCACCAAAGTAAGGGCAAGTGGGCCTGACGTTAATGCTATTTATCTTGCTCCCAATCTGAACCAAACCTTACACAAATAAATCAGGCAGAAAGCTTCGCATTTCGTGCAATTCTAACTTGCAACAATTTTGTGATATGTAACAAATAACTGATTTTTTATATATATATATATATTTTTATTTGGTATCGAAGCTCACTTTCCAAATAAGGAGTCGTTTGAACGCCCCCAACTCAAGTTTAAGTATTGCACACTCAAAAAACTATCTTTAAAACAGTTGTTTCCTCCAAGAGTTGAATTTTCAGAAGTCTCTCTCTCTCTTTTTCTCTCTGTCTCTTACTCTCTCTCTCTCTTTTTTTCTCTCTCTCTCTTACTCTCTCTCTCGCTCTACCTCTCTGTACATATTATGGATTTGTAAAATGTTTATCAAATTTTCAAGTGAATATGCAACAGCAAAAAATATCAACTTTTTTCATTATTTTTTTCCTAACACTTGCTTATACAAAGATGTTTATTCAGTCGTTGTTGAGAAGGACGTGTATCATATTGCTGAGACATAAGTGTATCATATTGCTGAGACATAAGTGTATCATATTGCTGAGACGAAAGTGTATCATATTGCTGAGACATAAGTGTATCATATTGCTGAGACATAAGTGTATCATATTGCTGAGACATAAGTGTATCATATTGCTGAGACATAAGTGTATCATATTGCTGAGACATAAGTGTATCATATTGCTGAGACATAAGTGTATCATATTGCTGAGACGAAAGTGTATCATATTGCTGAGACATAAGTGTATCATATTGCTGAGACATAAGTGTATCATATTGCTGAGACATAAGTGTATCATATTGCTGAGACATAAGTGTATCATATTGCTGAGACATAAGTGTATCATATTGCTGAGACATAAGTGTATCATATTGCTGAGACATAAGTGTATCATATTGCTGAGACATAAGTGTATCATATTGCTGAGACATAAGTGTATCATATTGCTGAGACATAAGTGTATCATATTGCTGAGACATAAGTGTATCATATTGCTGAGACATTAGTGTATCATATTGCTGAGACGAAAGTGTATCATATTTCTGAGACATAAGTGTATCATATTGCTGAGACATAAGTGTATCATATTGCTGAGACATAAGTGTATCATATTGCTGAGACATAAGTGTATCATATTGCTGAGACATAAGTGTATCATATTGCTGAGACATAAGTGTATCATATTGCTGAGACATAAGTGTATCATATTGCTGAGACGAAAGTGTATCATATTGCTGAGACATAAGTGTATCATATTGCTGAGACATAAGTGTATCATATTGCTGAGACATAAGTGTATCATATTGCTGAGACATAAGTGTATCATATTGCTGAGACATAAGTGTATCATATTGCTGAGACATAAGTGTATCATATTGCTGAGACATAAGTGTATCATATTGCTGAGACATAAGTGTATCATATTGCTGAGACATAAGTGTATCATATTGCTGAGACATAAGTGTATCATATTGCTGAGACATAAGTGTATCATATTGCTGAGACATAAGTGTATCATATTGCTGAGACATAAGTGTATCATATTGCTGAGACATAAGTGTATCATATTGCTGAGACATAAGTGTATCAAATTGCCTAGACATAAGTGTATCATATTGCTGAGAAGGATAACATCTTTACATTAAAAATTAAGTAAAAGAAGAAGGAAAAAACAACGAAAACCTTATAAAGCAGTAGAGAAACATGAAATACATTTAAGTATGAAATAGTTTTGAATTAGGAAGTAAAGTTTGCAGATAAAATAAAAGAGAGTACGAAAACAATGCATATAAATTAAAATAATAATAATTGTAATCAAAGTAATAAACAGTGAATTAACTTTATTTCGATAATTGTCTTAATCCCGAATTATTTTGGTTTTCTTTGTTTGAGTTCAGAGTTTTTAAAACATTTTATTAATATTCCAAAAGCACCTGTCCTGTATCACACTCCACGCGACTGGTCGTGCGGACCAAAATTAATCCAGACAACGTCCGCACGGGCGCTTCAGTCCACTGACATCTCGTGACAAACATGTGACAAACGTGTGACAAGTCCCGTGTCAACACATCGGACCGATGGACAATAACGGACGGGGGCTGGGGGGCGGGGTGCTGGGCGTGTCCTGTAATGAGAAACATTTAATAGGTTTCATAGACAGCGTCCACCAAAAAAAAAAGCGGGGCTCCGGGGAACTGGACACTACAGTGCGTGGTCAACCATTCATAGGGTTTAGGGGGGGGGGATATCTTCCCATCTGCCGCCGCCCGTTTCATGTCACTTCCGGGCTTCAAATAAAATTGAGCTTTCACTGATAATAAAAAAAAAATTAAACGACTTCCTCTCGCGCCCCTCCTGTTCCCGCACCTTAACTCTCTAACACCCCCCCCCCCCCCACCCAAATGACTTTCTCTGTCTGCTTACCGGGATGTTCTTCTCTAAATAAGGATTCTCTTCCGACATTTTTCATTTTGTTTCTCCCTCTGCCACTATCACTCGCTACCAATCATTATCCTTCCACCTCTTCATTGCACTCGCTACCTCTCATTATGCTTCCACCTCCACATTGCACTCGCTACCTCTCATTATGCTTCCACCTCCACATTGCACTCGCTACCTCTCATTATGCTTCACATCCACATTGCACTCGCTACCTCTCATTATGCTTCCACCTCCACATTGCACTCGCTACCTCTCCTTATGCTTCCACCTCCACATTGCACTCGCTACCTCTCAATATGATTCCACCTCCACATTGCACTCGCTACTTCTCATTATGCTTCCACATCCACATTGCACTCGCTACCTCTCATTATGCTTCCACCTCCACATTGCACTCGCTACCTCTCAATATGCTTCCACCTCCTCCTAGAACTCGCTACCTCTTACTTTTCTTCCACCTCCCATTTGAACTCACTACGTTTGATCATCGCTCCACTGCCTCACTGCACTCACTACCTCTCATTATGTTTCCACCTCCCCCTAGCACTCAGTCCCCCTCTCTCTGGCCTCCACTCTCTGCCCCCACCAATCTCTTTGAAAATTACTGTAATTATCTTTTACAATTGTAATTTCTACTTGCTATTGCCATATACCATTCTATTTATTTATCTGAGGTTAAAAAAATACAACTCATACTATTACATTCATACTGTTACACTCATACTGTTACATTCATACTCTTACATTCATAATGTTACATTCATACTGTTACACTCATACTGTTACACTCATACTGTTACACTCATACTGTTACATTCATACTGTTACACTCATACTCTTACATTTATACTGTTACATTCATACTGTTACATTCATACTGTTACACTCATACTGTTACATTCATACTGTTACAGTCATACTGTTACACTCATACTGTTACATTCATACTGTTACATTCATACTCTTACATTCATAATGTTACATTCATACTGTTACATTCATACTGTTACATTCATACTGTTACATTCATACTGTTACATTCATACTGTTACACTCATACTGTTACATTCATACTGTTACATTCATACTGTTACATTCATACTGTTACATTCATACTGCTACATTCATACTGTTACACTCATACTGTTACATTCATACTGTTACACTCATACTGTTACATTCATACTCTTACATTCATACTGGTACATTCATACTGTTACATTCATACTGTTACATTCATACTGTTACATTCATACTGTTACATTCATACTGTTACATTCATACTGTTACATTCATACTGTTACATTCATACTGCAGGTAAAAAGGAATTCATACGAGGAGTTACTAGATATAAATATAATTAGATGATGAGTGAGCAATTTGATAACTTGGATTGATGAAACAAAATGTTTGAGGGGTACGTGTATTGAGGAAGCAAGACATTTCAATTGTTTTTTTAATTTTTATTTATTGGAATGTTTTATCCAATGGCTACGTCAGTACGGATGTTTACAGGATGTATAATCCGCGGACTGGGTAAACATAGTGGTCGTTAGACATTAGAGCGATATTTTTACTAACCCCTTCTCTACAGTGGCGTAGCAGCCCAGCCCGGAAAAAGGTTGGGGGGGGGGGGGATTAGTTGCCACTATTCAACTACAGCTGTCCCAAAATGTAGCCCCAAAACGTGTCAAACGGAGCTGACCGCCTCCCCCCCCCCTTCCCCTTTTCGAGCACACCTTTTCCTATTTCATAGTTTCTCTCATTTACCGTTTATTTCTCATTTTATTTTATTTATATCTTTAAAGTTTCAAATTATTATTTCTCTTGATATCATTTTTTTCAACGTGTTTTTTTTTTTTTTTGAGCGCCTTAAGGTGTCAGACGAAACAAATATTCAGTTAGCCTCCTGAAATAGTTTTGTTTTTGTTGATGTTTTGTTGTGTTTGTCCTTCCCAAGTCTCCAGAAAGCGATTGACGCCATTTTTATTTCTCGATCTACGTCATTTCCTGTCCAAGGATAATTCAAACCCATTCTATGGTCTATGGGCAGAGTTCTCTTTCTATGACCTCTGAAGTTCACCTCGTCTTTGTTTTGGTATTGTCTCTGGTAAGACTAATACCACTCTTTTCTCTCTCTCTCTATCTCTGTGTGTCTCTGTCTCGGACTGCCAATCTTTGTGTCTGTCTGTCTGTCTCTCTCTCTCTCTCTCTCTCTCTCTCTCGCTGTCTCTGTCTCAGACTGCCTATCTGTCTCTCTATCTGTCCGAGGCTGCCTATCTGTCTGTCTCTGACGCGGGCTGCCTATCTTCCTGTCTCTCCCTCTCTATCCTTCTTCCATCTCAAACTTAAAAATAATTTCACTTCTCCTATTGGCAGTTTCTAAATCCAAGAAGTGGATTTCTTACAACTAATATTACCATTGTTGACTCATATGCAATTCACAGAGTCATTTGAAGTTGTAGAACTATTATGTTGTTATAAAAATACACAAACAATAATTTATTTTAACACTGGTCTATTTTTTGTAGTAGCAATAAAATTCATACACCATTTTTAAAAAGATCTTGCATATTTATAACTAGAATATATGAACCGATGTTACTGTTATAATAATGTCAGTCATTCAATGATACTTTTAACCCGCTATTGCGAAAATTCATTAGAATTACTTTTTTTTTAAAAAGAAGTATATATGTTATTATGTTTACGTTTCTTAAATATTTTATCTTTTAGAAAAATGTATATGTCTCATTTATCTGTTGATACAATTTTCTTGTGCAATGTCTCATTTGTCTGTTGATACATTTCCTATTGAAGAAATAATCCCAAGTCACATTCATTATCACCGCACGGCCTCTACTCCCAGCGCTCACTCCGCGCCATGGTCTGAACATCACCGACCTCGGTGCTAGTTTGTTCAGACAGCATGCATGACAACATCATCGGCTCGTCCGGGACACCGTGTTGCCATGACATCTTTGATGTCTGACATCATGTTCGACCGCGTGTGTCGCCACCCCTGTGCCGGGAGACACCAGCTAGTGTCCATGTACATGCCTGGTGACGTCGTGACACCTCGCCGTGTTTATTGCCCCTTTGGCCACCATAAGTCAGCCATGTTTATTGGGTGCAGTTTTCCGGGGTCAACGTATTTAATCTCTTAAAGATATCTCTTGCCCCCTGTTTTTAATTAACTCCTATCACTGCGATATCCTTGGGATAACGACATGCCCTTCCAATTTAAGTAACTTAATTAGCCCACACGTTCTTGCCATTTCTTCTTTTTTCGTTCTGTCTTTTAATCGAATATGTAATCTTAATTTCATCTAAATGACATCTCTTGTAACTAGGATCGTTGGTTGTCTTCGCAAACGAAGGCCTTCAACAACGCTATGTCTAGCAGCACTTATTTCGTTTGGGTCATTACATTAAAGTGTGGATTAATTTTGCCAGTGTATGTTAATAGAATGGCTCACGCAAGATTTTACAGCTTAGCTAAATTAATTTTTTTAAATTTTTTTTAAATATTCTCGTTTTTTTTGTTTTGTTTTTTCAAATTTCTCATTTCTAGTTTTCTTTTTAATCTCTTCATACATTTTCAGGCTTTATTCCATTACGCAATCTATTCTTCTTAATGTCATTCTTTCATTTCATCTGTACCTATTCCCCCAAGCCTTCCAAAAAAAAAAAAAAAATCCCTTATACAGGACACACTATCCGCGGTCAGACAAGATGGCGGCACTCGACTGAAGTCCTGACAAGGGAGACAGTTTTTTTATATGATTAGTCTCAGTCGGATGAATGATCTCCCTTTGTCCATGTCCACACGTCTGCTGTGGTTTGTTCCCCCGTTTCAGACAGCTAATAAAATGTCATGTTGCTCGTGTTATTGTACTTGCCCCCCAAAAGATCGATGTCCATAGTTGGCATCTTACCGTAAGCCCCCTTCTTATTCAATAGAATTTAATTGCTGTAGTATAAAGATTAACTTTGTTAAGCATACTTTGGATGTTTATTTTCACTTTAAAAAAAAAAAAAAAAAAAAAAAAATTCACTTTGTTTTTAATGAGTTAAAATGTTACTAAAATGTTGAAACCAATTTATTGTTCGATAACGGTAATGAAAATTATTTATCTAATAAAAAAGTTGATAATATATATTTTTTTTGAACAGGATCAGGTTGCTGTTTTTGTTTTATCTATTAACTTTTTCTTTCTTTTTAAATTAAAAAAAAAAAATTATTTCGGGATTTAAAAGGTCAGATGTACTTATTTTCTTCTTCTTCTTCTTTTTTTTCTCTCTATGTTTATGTTCTATTTAAATGTTAGTCTTCGTAAGGTTTTATTTATTTTTCTTTATTTAAACATTTTTTTTTAATTAATTAATTCTTTTGCCTACAGCTGCAGTCAGTTCTTTTCTAGACCGCCTAGTACTACAGTAGATATTTTGTAGTCAACATTGCGAGGAATGTAGCATTTGAAGGAATTACTAATTTATATGACTTCATAAATATTACAAGATTTTTGTATATAACAAAAGTTGTCGTTGCTTTTTGGTTTGTAGGGTGGGAGAGGGGGGGGGGGAGGTCTCAGTCACGTGTTCTTCAAAGTTGTCACGGTTAGACAATCACAAGGGTCAACAAAGATTTCTAAGGCTGGTTTTTTGGTATATCATGTTGTTGTCAACTTGTTGTGAGATGGTGGCTAGATAGCTGATGGATAGTTGCTAGTCTGTTAATGAATGGAAGTTTTTGGTATATCATGTTGTTGTCAACTTGTTGTTAGATGGTGGCTAGATAGCTGATGGATAGTTGCTAGTCTGTTAATGAATGGAAGTTTTTGGTATATCATGTTGTTGTCAACTTGTTGTTAGATGGTGGCTAGATAGCTGATGGATAGTTGCTAGTCTGTTAATGAATGGAAGTTTTTGGTATATCATGTTGTTGTCAACTTGTTGTTAGATGGTAGCTAGATAGCTGATGGATAGTTGCTAGTCTGTTAATGAATGGAAGTTTTTGGTATATCCTGTTGTTGTCAACTTGTTGTTAGATGGTGGCTAGATAGCTGATGGATAGTTGCTAGTCTGTTAATGAAATAAAGTTTTTGGTATATCATGTTGTTGTCAACTTGTTGTTAGATGGTGGCTAGATAGCTGATGGATAGTTGCTAGTCTGTTAATGAATGGAAGTTTTTGGTATATCATGTTGTTGTCAACTTGTTGTTAGATGGTAGCTAGATAGCTGATGGATAGTTACTAGTCTGTTAATGAATGGAAGTTTTTGGTATATCATGTTGTTTTCAACTTGTTGTTAGATGGTAGCTAGATAGCTGATGGATAGTTGCTAGTCTGTTAATGAATGGAAGTTTCTGGGGGCTTAGATAATACTACTACAATTGAACTATAACATTAGAGGTGTACACAATATCTCAAAAGTAAGTTAAGTGTTTGTAAAAAAAAAGAAAATTGCATGTGAATTTTGTATCCGAAAGAAAAAAATCTATGAAAACACATTGATAGTTAAAACTATGTCCTTGCTTTTTATTATGATTATTTACGATCGTTTTGTTTTTGTAATGTCTTAAGATTACTTAGTTTCAGCGAATATAACCATAACTATTTGTTTAAAATCATTTTTATAGTGTTAAAAAACAATAACGCTTTGTTAAGGTACCCTATTCCTAGAGGAAATATCAATCTGAATCTTTTATAGGCGAAATATTCTCCATTTTTTGATATTCCAACATCTGCCTACATACCATGGTGTCATAATTGCTCTTATTTCACTATTAGCACTCGCTCTACACAAAGATTTAGCTATCTTCAAAGAAGAGCGCGTATTACGGTGTCTAACTCTTGAGAAATACGACAAGAGAACCATTCACGTTGTTATGTCCCCTTATGAATAGCGAAACCGATCAAATAACCCCCGATCGATTCACCCCCTCCCCGCCCCACGACCCCACAAATAAATGGGTAACTCTTTTGTTATATTGTAGCGCTTTCTATCTAGAGGGCACTACTAGAGGGCACTGCTAGAGGGCACTGCTAGAGGGCACTACTAGAGGACACTACTAGATGGCACTACTAGATGGAACTACTAGAGGGCACTACTAGAAGGCACTACTAGAGGGCACTACTAGTGGGCACTACTAGATTGCACTAAAAGAGGGCACTACTAGTGGCACTACACTACTAGTGGACACTGCACTACTAGAGGCACTACTAGGGGGCACTACTAGGTGGCAATATAATGGGGCACTTATAGAGGGCACTACTAGAGGGCACTACTAAAGGGCACTCCTAGAGGGCACTACTAGAGGGCACTACTATAGGGCACTACAAGAGGGCACTACAAGAGGGCACTACAAGAGGGCACTACAAGAGGGCACTACAAGAGGGCACTACAAGAGGACACTACTAGAGGGCTCTAAAAGAGGGTACTACTAGAGGGCACTACTATAGGGCACTACAAGAGTGCACTACTAGAGGGCTCTAAAAGAGGGCACTACTAGAGGACACTATTTAGATGCAATTGAAATTAATATACTTTCACTCTCTGAATGTGTTTCGTCACTTTGAGGGCGATGGTCTTTGCGGCGGAAAATACATAAGATACATCCATGGATTTTAATGTGAATTCAATAAATACGTTTTATTTAGAATATGTTCATTATATTTTTCACTTCAGCCTATTCCCGGGTCATACAAATATCTGGTAGTTGCCTTTATCCACATTCTGTCGAGAGGAATTTGTGCGATGCCAATATTAGAAGTCTCTAACAATATCGTCTTTGATTAAGGTGAACTCAATTTTACTAATTTTATTATGTTTGACGCAGCCGAGTCTTGGACAGCCGCTCTTACTATACACATATTATGTTAGGACTGTTTACCACACAGGTGGGACAGGTGATATCTTATCCTTAATTCATTTAAATTAAGAGTCGGTAAATAATAAGATATATTGGTTAGACAGGGGCTGGAGCCGTGGTCTTCCGCGTGATTACATTTTACTCGTACCACATTTATAAATGTATGTCAAGATGTGTGTCATATGCCTCAACCCTGAACATGAAAATAACAATCGTAACATAATACATCGATCCTTTGTTTATTCGTCAGTCCAAACATCTTTCCCAGATGAATAGATGATATGGTGCGTTTCAGCAATCACTCATTATCATTTCCTAATAGATGATGCATTAAATCAAACCTTCATTTAGCCTTCACCGTTTCGTCCCAGCTACTTCGCGAACTAGTTGCGAGGTGGAAACCCACTGTAGAATCCCTCTTAGAGGGCGTCCGATGCTTCCCCGAGACGGGTGGGGGGGGGAGAGATATTAGGACGTTAATTTACCGTCCCGGCCCCCAGGAAAGTGGACTGCGGACGCTTTAAAAGCAGCGTCTTCGGTCGACCAGATGTCTCCGGACGGGGAGGGCCTTCGTCGGCAAACCCGATCGAGCGGTTTCTGGTGGGGACGGTCCACGCCCGGGAAGGTCTCTGGCGTTCCCCCGCACGGCCCGATGTCGGGGAAACCCTGCACCTGGCAGGTGTGGGGGGGGGGGCGCCAGGGAGGGCATAAGGAGCGCGAGCTCGACGGCCCGCTGACGCCATTTCCTAATGAGACATTTAGCCTTCACATGTCAATGGATGATATGAGGCGTTTGACAAAACACATATCAGTTCTTTATCTTCCTCGTGCTGCCACACTGACGACATCCAAGGGATGTACTATTATATTCAAACAAATAAATTAAACAGCTTTGCAGTGTTTTCAGATTTAAAAATATAACATTTCAAACATGTCCATGCGTAGACCTAGTCCTTTACGTTGTAGTCTACATCTGAAATCTAGATGTAGCTTTACGTTGTAGTCTACATCTGAAATCTAGATGTAGCTTGAAGCCGAACTCAGATTTCAATCTTTTCTTTTCGGTGATGATGTTCTCACTGCCCGTGTGCTGAATTGAAACTCGGATGATAAAGAGCTCCAACTCTCCGATATAAATGTCTAATTCACTTGTGGGAGGGCTCATCACCTTCAGTTTGAATCCTATTACGTCAGGTGAGATAGAATTTTGTTTTCTTAACAAATTTTTTTTTTTTTAAAACTGGAAATTATAAATGCTACCTCCTTTTATGGATTTTAATGATTCCAGAAGGAACAGTTGAGGCGACAACACTTGACTCATTTGCGTCTATTGCCTCAGGCCTTCCAACCCCCGTTTAATGATACCCTTGCTGAGTAGCCCTTGCAACCAGTGAAATATCCTCATCAACACCAGGCACAGAAACATTGCCAATCCCATCTACATGCATAGGAGCCAGAATGATCGATAAATTGATCGTGGGACCTATTATATATATAATAATATAATGAAGAAGAAATTTAGTTCCACTAAATATGTTGCTTTTTGGTCCTGGAGTGTGCAGGGTTGCTAGAGTGTACAGAGTTGCTAGAGTGTACAGGCTGCTGGAATGTACAGGGTTTCTGGGGTGTACAGGGTTGCTGGAGTGTACATGGATGCTGGAGTATACGTGGTTGATGTAGTGTACAGGGTTTCTGGAGTGTACAGGGTTGCTGGAGTGTACAGGGTTGCTGCAGTGTACAATGTTGCTGGCGCTTACAGGGTTGCTAGAGTGTACGTAGTTGCTGGAGTGTACATGGTTTCTGGGGTGAACAGTATTTTGATGGAGTGTACAGGGTTGCTGCAGTGTGCAGGGTTGCTGGAGTGTACAAGGTAGCTGGAGTGTACAGGGTTGCTGGAGTGTACAGGGTTGCTGGAGTGTGCAGGGTTGCTGGAGTGTACAGGGTTGCAGCGTACAGGGTTGCTGGTGTGTACAGGGTTACATGGTTGTTTGAGTGTAAAGGGTTGTATCAGTGTACAGGGTTGTTGCAGTGTACAGGGTTGCTGGAGTGTACATGTTTGCTGGAGTGTACATTGTAGACATGTTTCTTGCAGAGTTTCTCAAGCATCGCCACTCATTGCCCCATTAAACCACCTTAAGTGAACTTTTGTGCATCTCAAATTGAGCGTTTACTTTAGTGTAAGAACCGTAAATATTGAACAATTCAAATGAATATAAACTCAACTTTAAACGATCCTGGTCTAGGAGATAATTGAAATATCTATCTTTAAAAATATTATTATTTGTAAATTTTAAGAAATAAAGACGACCTTTTTCTATATAGTTTAAAAAGTAGAAATAATTGGCGGCGGCAATGCGAGATCGTCCCATATATATACTAAAGTTATATGACAAAACATGCATTGAGATAACGCCCTTTACTTTTTTAAAGGCACTAATCAGTAGTACTAACTTCATGGTACTTTATTTTGTGCCATACATACATACATTCGTATGTGGATAATTATTAAATGTGATTTTTTTCCAGCTTTCTTTTGGTACATAATATCACGTGACTGTTTAATTAACGTATAGGAGGAGATGCTTATCATGTGTATGTATTTATTTGTTATTGTTTGTTGTTGAGCTGTTCACGTCAGTCATATTTGTTATAGCAGTGTTCTATTTTGACTTTGTCTTAAATTTTTTTTTCCACACATAACTTTTCCCTTACTAAGAACCATTTTAAGAACTGGTTTTATAGCATATCAGACGTGAGTCTGGTTATATGGTAATCTCTTGGCTTGACGCTATAAAATATGTATTCATTGCAACGCCTGGATGCTGGCTGTGGTTCAATTTAAAGTTTGCGTAAAAAAAAATTTTGTGGTACGAAAAGTTTAAGTTAAAGTTTTCTGTGGTCATTTTTAGGCTTTAGTACAATTTTCAGGACTTTAATTAATACACCAGGTTGTTTGAGTGTCATGTAAGCTGTACCTGTTGGAGTTGATCTCCGTTCGCCTTGCTTTAGAGAACTTTCCATGAACTGTTTTGGTGTTGTGTCAAGTTTTGTTTCACTTATTTCCTTTTTTGCTAACCGTCTGCCGTCTGCCTTCCCCCCCCCCCCACTCCTACTTTCAGATGATCTTTCTGTTCGTTCAGACCTAGGACGCGCATGATGGTTTTATCTTGTGTTAAGAGCTGAAGTGCCATATTGTAATGTAAACTGAACTAGTGTATCCCAAGCTCGTAACAGACAATTTGTTACGGAGTCATGTTTGATGTGCTCATATCTCAGATGATCTTTCTGTTCGTTCAGACCTGGGACGCGCGTGATGGTGTTGTCTAGTGTTCAGGGATGAGGTGGCATATTCCCAACTGCTCGCCAGACACTTCTGTTCCTGAGTTCAACTCGCCGCGCACTCTGAAACTCTGATTCCGTGAAGTGATTGCCCGGATTGTCCTTCAATGGTTAAGTATCAAGTACGGACAACTTTGGCCTCGCAGACTTTTTTTTATAACTTCCCTTTAGTCCCTGAAACCGACCAGACGTATAACTATAAACCCGGGCAATGTCTTGACTTGCATGTTTCACTCGGTCAGTCCTAGACGGGAGGGGTAGTTGGGGTATTGGGGTGGGGGAGATGAAAGGGCCGCGACACACCGTGTCATTGCATTGACTGGGGAGATCACATTTTTTTAATATATCTAGGAATCAGTGGTTCTCGCACAAGCAACAAAAAAATATAATAATACCCTCTTGTTATGGAATATAATTTTATGGGTTTTTTGGTCTCGTAGCAGATATCTTGAATTAGTAAAACAAAGTAAGGTTAATCCGGAAAAAGGGAACGCAAGAAAACAACGAACGTGTCGGCAGGAAGCCTTCGTCAGCGAACAAACAGAAAAAACGAATACAAATTGAAAAAAACTAAAAAATAGCACTTAGCTGAGAAGAAGTGTCCAAGAGGATAGCGAATGTGTTGGACACTACTTCTCAGCTAGGTGCTTTTTTAATTTTTAAAAATTTTATTGGTTTTTTCTGTTTGTTCGCTGACGAAGGCTTCCTGCCGACACGTTCGTTGTTTTCTTGCGTTCCCTTTTTCCGGATGAACCTTACTTTGTTTTACTAATTCACTATTGTGCTAACCAATGTTTCCTCTAAGGCTTGTTGGTTCATAAAGTTGTGTGCAAAGTTTTACTTTGCAGATTGCATCGTATCTGTTCGAATGTACTTTTATAAAAATTTGCTGCGCGGATGCTCAAAACTGCTGCGCGGCATCTGTGAGGTAGCTGCGCGGCCGCGCAACCGCTCACCTTAAAGGGAATATTGGTGCTAACCTGATTGCAGTCTCTCCCCTTATTACCTAGATATCCTGAAACTCTGTGTTATTAGAAAATGAAATACATCGCTGATAATTAAAAAAAAAAAAATCCCTTTACAATTCTCTTTCTCTCAAAGTGAAGAGAAGTGAAACATTTATGTTCATACATATACATAAAACTCATGAGATCAATGTATATAACGCAAAAATGGAGCAGCATTGATTTGTTTATTTGAGATGAATCGCGAAAAACACAGGGTCAGGCTTTGCACGAACAACGTTAGGGCCAGAAGATTGAGACCCGTTGCTCTAAAATAACGCCCCCCCCCCTCGTCTGGATGGACATTTTAGCTATCCGATGCCTTATCATAAAGATGCCCAACACAAAGGGACTTAATCCTATGTAATGAAATGTGCGTGGTCTTGAAGGTATATATATATTTAAAAAAAAAAAAAAGTAAATCAGGCCAACATAACCAGGAACATAAAGGAAAATATTTATTAGGTTCAAAATAAGGAGCGGAAAAAGAAAGAGAAATAAATCTTTACTGGCGATCATTTCTTTAGCATCGCCGTTTTCATAAGCAGTTGTCGCTTGTCGCTTTGTCGTTAAAGTCTTTTGCCACCATTGTAATCTGGAAAGGTGTCGGGCGGATTTCTTTCATGGGGGGCCGCCACCCCGGGTGAAGAGGTCTGAATGATGCCGCCGCAGATGGATTATATTGATGGCGCCCCGAGGGGTCGATGTATCTCTTAACAAGATATTCGAATACCGTCAAAATGTGTTGCTATGGAACAAGCGTGAGGTTCAAATAGAACTAGGGTGAAGACGCTTATGTTTCGAGTCCGTGTTCTGTTTGCATTTGAAGCATATGAAACGTGACATCATGGAAGGTTTTTTTTTTTTAATATGTTGATGGCTGCAAAATGACAGTTTAAAGAAATAATGGATAACAGACAGCATCAACGACAAACTAACAAACCAAAAAAAAACAACAAAAAACTGTGAAATCTAACTTGAACCCAGAGCATTTAACGCCAGTCTAAGACACCTTACTAACTGACACAAGTCCATGACCATCTAACATCGATCTATGACATCTGTCTGTCTATTAAATCGAACTGAAATAATGGTATCTAAAATAACTCATTGTCATCTAGCATGGCTCTATGGCGTCCCTTTGCATTAAAAAATAACTCATTATCATCTAGCATGGCTCTACGACATTCCTTTGCACTCTGGCGTTTATATCTGTGTGCACTTTGACCAGCAAACGGAAACCGCCTATGTCCAAGAGTTAGAATATTCAGCAGAAAGTGGCAATAAAAAAAAACAAGGATTTGTAATTCTGAAACCATTTTTAGAACTAATATATTTTAATGTAGAAAAAATGACTCTTTGATAACGTGTTTACGAATATCCTGCATGGGGGCTCCCAAATTTCTTCACTAGAAAAAGACTTTACCTAATGCGCAGTAGACGTATGAATGAACCCATTCATAATCGATTACATTCACCGTGCATTAAAGTATCGTAATCACCCACCCGTATCAGCGCGTGTCGTCTGCCGATGCCAATCAGTTACCGCTCTGGCGATGTCGACAAGACGCTTTCCATTCCGGGTCGCCAAAGCGTCGCTGACAGGTCCGCTGTGAAAGATTTAAGAAGCGCGGACTGCGCCAAGCACTTGGACCTGAACGTCGACGGACACCGTTGATGCGGTCCAACTCATCCCGCAACGTTCCTATGCACACATCAGATGTAAGTAAAGCCAGGGCGGCAGGAAACGTAAAAAAATGATGACTTTGGGGATCTTTTAAAGTGGCTTTTTACAAGCAGTTAACAATCACAGTTTATTACTGCAGGGAAATAAATTGGATTTTTTTTTTCTTTTTCCATGTTACAAATACGATAGCTATTGCTAGATGTTATTTTCATTCAGAGGTGTCACTTGGGACCTACAATCTTTGTTGTAGCAGGGGCCTCGGATATTTAAGGGGCTCATAGTTGAAATGTGATGGGCCTGCAAACATTAAACTCTCATCTTACAATGCAAGCGGACCACGGCTGGAAAGTGGAGGGTCTCTCCAAAAGTACAGCAGCGGATCAGTGTTAATTTAAAGAAAATGGTGATTAATACATTATATATATATATATATATATATATATGTGTGTGTGTGTGTGTGCATGTGTTTATAATCTATAATTAGTATCATCATCGTATGATTCAAAATGATCTGAAGGAAATAGCGCCACAAAAGACAATGTAATTCGTTAAATGACGTCCAAGTTAAAGAATGTTTTTAAAAAAGAGCAAAAAATGAGAAGACATGAAGAAAAAGAGTTAAATATAAGGTTGATGATGCGACTGCTTTAGCGGGGTGTAAGGGGCGGGGTTGAAGGGGACGATAGGGATAGAGTGGTGCTGTGGAGTCTGGAGTAGACAGATGTGTTGTTTTTTTAAGGTTCGAAGCATTGTCTTAATAAAAGTAAGAAAGAGAGAGATGGTTGGGGGGGGGGGGTGCGATGTCGACTGTTGGAAGTGTTTTTACAAAGAGCAACAAAGAGCAACGAAGAGCAACTGACCCTGGTGCTGACACCCACATTAGTAAGTGCTAGTAAGGTTTGAGAACAACATTCTGAGACCTGGCACTGCCCCGTACATGCTGCCAGCGGACGTTTATTAATAGAATCAAAGACGGTTTCGAAAAAAAAAAAAGCTATTGGAAGTGCAAAGCAATTGCAATACAGTGTATCGATTCATTACAGTGTCGTCTCTCTGCAGAAACCAATACGTTATACATCACACGTCGTTATCTTTCAAGACCAATACAAAAACAAAAGTTTTGCCGACGAATTAAACAGGCGATTCAGTGACACACATGAAAGCAGAAAGTCGGAACTATTGTGAGAAAGACAGAGAGGATGTAAGAATATCTTTTTTAACGAGCGACAT
Organism: Omphiscola glabra; assembly: GCA_964017045.1. NCBI lineage: Eukaryota > Metazoa > Mollusca > Gastropoda > Lymnaeidae > Omphiscola > Omphiscola glabra. The sequence goes on along the minus strand of OZ024804.1, from coordinate 15,850,153 downwards.
GCTCAAAGTTAAATAGAAAGACAAAATAACGAAGCGATGTAAAAAAATAGCTAAGTAACTTTTAAAACACAATTTGTTTAATAGATGAGATATTATCAAATATTTTTTTTTGTTTTTTCCTTTAGATCAAAATGTGTTAAAGGTCTGTGATGATAGACATGAGCCTATACAGGGATATGTTACAGATTATGTACATAAATATATAGGAACTGTCCCATTAACTATTTTACAATCACTTGGACGGTAAATTTAGGCTTGTTTGAGTTCAAGGTCGCAGCGTTATATTTCTACAACACAGGACGGGTGTTGCGTATCGTTGTAAAATTAGAGAATTTAATCTCTCATGTGTCTAAATGGATCGTTGAAAAACAGTACACAACAAAAGACGATACCGTAAATTAAAGACAATAACAAAGAAAACGAGAACCAAACTAGAGCTAATCAAAGTTAATAATTTTTATTAAGTAACTTATAATTGACACAATGAAAAAGACACAAAAACTAAAGCTATTGACTTTAGTATAATGTTAGCTTGTACCGGTACAATGTTGAAGAAGCTACAATGTCGTAAAAGGGTACAATGTTGAAAAAGAACGTAGGCACACACACAGAGAGTAAATTTTATAAACTCACAAATCTTCTTCTTGTAATAGTGTTAGCAAAATATCTCTCTAGGATATATATATATATATATATATATATATAAATATATATATATATATATATATATATATATATTTAGCCTGTTTCAAAGACATTTCTAGAACATGCTTACACATTTAATCCCTTTTCTGATTAGACTCGATTTTTCTACAGAATTCTAAAAATACAGGCTATATATTTTATTTAGTTGTAAACAAGGTCAAGGGAACTATTTTTAATTAGCCACACCCTAAATGCGGTTCCGAGCTTGGGATCAGCTAGAGTTCATTCACGGGAAAAGATGACGTCAACATGTCGTCTACATAATAAGGGGGCTTGAGAGTTCCTAACGAGGAGGTTAGAGAATTCATTCCAGTGGTTTAGATATATATTCTAAATTTTAACATGCGTTCGGGCTACCGCGGGGACGACAATTGGTCTAACTATTGGTAAAGGTTCAGAATAAAGAAAATATTTGAACATCCTGATTTAGTCGACTAATCTACAACGTAAGTGCCTGGCAGCACGTTTCAAGTACGGTCCTATTCACGGTATAGGTCGCCTGACGTTTACCGTGCCACGTTTCTCTGCAAAGGATTAGAGATTATATCAGTTCCTTTTCCATGAATTTGAAAATTTTGAACCAAATTTTACAGTTCATGACAAAGGAAAGTGCTTGAAAACCAAGCGCATAATGAAAGAATACTAAAGTTATTTTGGTTTGAGCAGCGTCTGAAATTATTTAATTTCCTCGTCCCTTTTTGCACAATGTCCAGTTTATCAGAGACAAGTTTATGTTCAATTTCAATCAATTTAATCCGCATAACTCCAAATGTGTCAAGTAATTACTCCTTATAACATAATTTCGCATTATTTTTTTTTGGAATGGCCTCAGTTCAGACCGCTCTGCCAACCAGCACCCAATTAAGTGTCGTTTGACAAGTTGATTCAAAATGATATTTTTCATCCTCTTGTCTCTAGTGAAAATATAGAATTTTTAATTTTTTTAAAATAGATTTGTTTTTGTGTGTGTCTGTTGTTGAAGCAAGAAATATTTAAAAGAAAAAACAACGTTTTTTTTTTTATGAATTCACATTGAAATGAAAGCCCAATCCACCTGCGCCAAATTCCTCAGTTTCTTTTTTCGTTACCAAAAGTAAGGGGAAAAAACAAATTGTTAAGATCACGCCATAAAATGCCACGGAATCAGCACCTTCTCTTGTAAGTCACACTTTGAAATTTCCGTTTTACAAAAGGAAAAAAAAATTCCTCTTTCGAAAAGTCCGTCCTGTGACATCACGTGGGTCAGCGAGGGGTCACGCGTGCCTCGGGTCCGATTTCCCGACTTTGACTTTTGGCTCGGTGAATGGTACACACGTATGGTAGGTGGGTGACGAGGGACGAAGCCGAATCAGGCCATCGGTTACAATGGCTGGAAATTTCCACAAACAACCTCACCAGGTGCAGCAAATGGCATATTTTAAATAGTGTTATTTGAACAGATCTTCACCTGCCCCCCCCCCCCACACCCCCTCCCCACGTAAAACACAATAATGATACTAAAAGCTATTACAAACACTCTTGTTTGCGAGTTGGCGTTTCTTAGGCACGTACAGGCATAAGGCGTGAAATTCAAGTAGGCGCTAATTCGTATCTTAAAACCATTAGCCGTAGATATCTATTCACTTTCAGCGGCTGCCCACCCCGAGCCGAGATTATTTAAATAAACACACAGCGGAATGTCTCATTGGAATGTGGGGAGCGCAAATGTCTTTTTATGTGCCATAAAAATTGCGTACCATGATGGCAAGAAGGGCCACTGTTTCAAGATGTGCCGTGTTCAAGAATATGTTATAGTTAGTAACGTTATGTTAGTTAACATAAAGAATAATTCATGGTAGCCCGTAAACGCACGTATTTCCTATAATCACTTGAAAGGGTGGAAGACGAGGTTGGGGGGGGGGGGGGGAAGACAAATCAACAATATGAATGTTTGATTCTATACTTTAAAAAATTCATCAAGAGTTCACTTTATTTCCTTGTGTCTCTCACACCTATTCTTTTCTTTATTGATTATTTTTGATTGCTTGAATACTGCAAAGTTGTGTTTGTCTTTTAAGGGTCGTTCGCAAAATTACGTGACGCTTTGGGGTGGGGGGTGGAAGGGGGGAAGGGGTCTAGAATTTGTGACACTTTGTGACAGGGGGGAGGGGGTGGTCAAAAAAGTGTACGTCACAAAAGTATTTAAACAAAAACATGTCTTATTTTGAAAAATCTTGATTCAATTAATTTTAAGAGCAATAACTTGAGGTCGAGATTGCCTCAGGTTTTATAGGTACTGCGAAACTCAGCGGTGGTCACCTTATGCGCATGTCGAAAAATGACGCAAAAACTGTTGGTGGCCATTTTACATTCGGCTTGAGTAGGACTTCGTTGTTTTGTGTTTTTCTAATAATACTACATCTTAATCCATTATGGAAAAATTTTAAAGAATAAAATAAAATCTTAGTGTAGTTATGGGTAAAGGTCATTTTTTTGTGTGACGTAATTTGCGAACGACCCATTATGGCGTAATAGTTTTCAACATGTCTGTTCACTTTGTTTATTTGAATTAAAGTTTAGTTTCCCAGAATTTCAACACATTCTGTGCATCTTCAAACAGACCAACACTTCAACACATTCTGTGCATCTTCAAATACACCAAAATTTCAACACATTCTGTATTTCTTAAACAGTCCAACATTTCAACACATTCTGTACTTAAGCAGTCAAACATTTCAACACATTCTGTACTTCTTCAAGCAGACTTTTACATTTATTACCACCAATAAACCTTAGAAACGATATATTTTTAAAGTATTTTTAATATTTCTATTAAATATTTTAGTCATTCTTCAAGGCTAAGCAAAATGCGAAGTTTCAGCTCTCCATAGTGAAAGGGATCTAGATAAATATAAACTTAATGAAGTTAAGTAAACATATTTTACAAACAATTAAATTGAGTCTAATTGAAAAATCCGTCTTCCATTAAATAAGTTTCTTCATTATATTTTTACCATTCGCAATACATCCCACCAACCCAACCCAAATATAAAAAAATATATTTTTATTTTAAGTCTAAACATATCTCTTTCCACTATTTATTTACCGGAATTTCCTTTCGACTCATCCAGCCATACGAGAGTTGGATTTGTGGCTTAAATAATTTCAAAGACTATGCCAACGAAAATATTTTCACATGCAGGGTGAAGGCGTCAGTAGTGTTCAAGTAAAGTTATTAACACCTTTTCATCAATGTCGTCGCGCGCTTAGACGAGACGATGCTGAAACCGGAATTCGCCAACACCATTTTTAAAAAAAACGGTATTACAATGATGCCAAGCCCCCTGTCACCCTAACACTGTCACGACACCCCACCCCGTGACACGTGTGTCATAACATTCGGCAAAAAGCCTCCCCGCTTTTGACATCGCCAAAGTTTCCGCCTCCTCATCTGACAAGTTCGCAACACGCCGTCATGACCGCACATCGCATGTCAGACGCCGGATGAGACCATGCGGATCAACAGGAACAACGCTCGACTTGGAACTGCTCTCACGGGAAACGGAGGACAAGTGGGGCGTAAGCTTAGTCAACAAGAAATGAAGCTTTAAAAACTCACGTTCACTAAACAAATGGATGAACTAATTTGTCATTGTACTATATATTATATATATACCAACTGGTGAGACGCCAATTGTTATATATATATATATATATAAAGTACAATACAAATGGAAAATTCTATATATGTCCTTGGATAGAAACGTTCTCAATCAGACCAAGTAAAAACAAGTTGCATGTCTGTAGTCTAATTTTTCCCCCTTTCATTATTTCTTTCTCCGCTTCTTTTTAAATCTACGATTATGTAATTTCAGTTGCCCTTCATTACAAAATCGATTTTTTTGTGTGATTTTCTTGCATACTTTAAAACAAATGTCTTTTACTAACACTTAGTCTCCTTGGGACGACCACTTGGACACGTGTGGGACTCTACAAAATAAGCACGCTATAAATAACTAGACGACTGCGCGAAACAATGGGAAGAACAATTAAGCCGACCAAACAAGAAGTTCATTAATTCCAATATGGAATGGGAAGATATGTAAATGTAATCATGAATTTGTTTCTTTTTTCTTATTGTTGTTGTTTTTGTGTTATTTTTTTGTGTGTGCTTGTATTCTTTCAAAAATGAGGGGAAATAGTTTGGAAAGTAATTCAAAACTTTGAAGCCATAACGATAGAAATTTAGTTTTAAAAATGGATGAACAGAAATAGAGAGCGAGTGCCAGAAGGACGGAGAGTGTAAGAAGGAAAGACAGGGTGCTTGGGAGACACAGAGAGAGATTGAAAGAAAGAGCGACAGAAAGAGAGAAATTGAGGAAGGGGGGAGATAGGAGAAAGATATGAGCGGGGGAGAGTAGCGGACAGGAAAAGAGATAGAGAATAAGAGAGAGTGAGAGAGAAAGGGATACAACAAAACAGCGGCAAAGGTTAACAATTGGCGTCTCACCAAAACCACGTTCACGTGTACATGCGCGGACTCTTTAAAAGACACCAAAACGAAAAAAAGGTCTGGCGCATGAATTTCGCTCTAATTGCGTTTGTGATGACCGGCTAGAAGGTAGTTCAGTCTGTCAGCTCTTGTCTGTCTGCCTGATTGTGTGTCTCTTTTGGGCTCGTGTATCAGTCTGCCCGTATCTGTCTGTATGATGGCGTTTGTGTATGCTTGGGTCTGTTGGTTCATGCCGGTCTGCGCATAATGACTGGTCATGTTTGTATGCTGTCTTGTCAGTCTTCCTGCTTATTTCTGTCTTTCTGTTCGTATTAGTCTGCTCGTATCTGTCTGCTGGTGTGTCTGGTCATGACCGTCTGCTTATATCTGTCTGCTGGTGTGTCTGGTCATGACCGTCTGCTTGTATCTGTCTGCTGGTGTGTCGGTCACGACCGTCTGCTTATATCTGTCTGCTGGTGTTTCTTTCTTTATTTTCATGCTCGTCTGCTGCTGTCTGTCTGTTCACGACGGTCTGCTCGTATATGTCTACTGGTGTTTCTGTCTTTTCATGCAAATATGCTCGTATCCATTGGCTAGTCTGCCTGTTTTATGATTGTCTGCTCGTATCTTTCAGTCAGCTCAAAACAGCTTAACGTTGTGTTTGTCTTTCTTTTGGTTTGCTTCTGTTGACGTTGTTCGTGTCTGTCGGCTGGTTATCTGCCTGCGTTCGTGTCTGTCTGCTGGTTATCTGCCTGCGTTCGTGTCTGTAGTCTGGTTATCTGCCTGCGTTCGTGTCTGTCTGCTGGTTATCTGCCTGCGTTCGTGTCTGTCTGCTGGTTATCTGCGTGCGTTCGTGTCTGTCTGCTGGTTATCTGCCTGCGTTCGTGTCTCTCTGCTGGTTATCTACCTGCGTTCGTGTCTGTCTGCTGGTTATCTGCCTGCGTTCGTGTCTGTCTGCTGGTTATATGCCTGCTTTCGTGTCTGTCTGCTGGCTAGCTGCCTGCGTGGCCCACGTGTAACTGTCCGCCGGTGGGTCTGCTCGTGGCTGTCTTCCTACACTGTTCTGTCTCTCTGCTCCTACATGTCTTTCTGGCCAAATGTCTGTCTCCTAGTCTGTAGTATTAATTGCTTCGCTGTTATGCTTGTTACATCACCACGCAACTGTACGCCGGCCCTGCTCCTCTGTCTGGCTATTATTCTTTTGTCTGCGCCACTCACTCCTGCCAGATTTGTCACAACGAGTTCCCTCCCTTTCATCAGGTGAACACATCACTTCACCTCGTGCTATTGTAAATTACGACACATTTTGCCAATTCGGTGCCCACCCCTTGCCCGTTCTCTAAGATTTAAAAACCCTATTTTTGTTCCGTCTGGAAGCCATTTTAAAAAAAAAAAAAAAGAAATTTTAAACATTCCTCGTCGAGCTAGGACAAAAATGATCCAAGTCGAAACAACAGTGTTAGGCAAATCAGATCAGTTTTGCTCAGTTTTTAAACATTGAAGTAACCGGTTCAATTTAAAGGACTCCATTTTCAAAATACCGTCTACGAACATGAAGAAAATATTTGTTTGAATCATTTCTTAGACATTGGCCCAAAGAATGTCTTTCACGGCCGTAAAATGGAAATGTATAATAATTCTTACTTCACCAACGAAATATTGACTCTGTACATTGACTATTTGCATTGACTGTGTACGTTGACACTGTACGTTGACTTTGTTCATTGACTCTTTACATTGACTCTGTACATTTACTGTGTACGTTGACACTGTACGTTGACTTTGCTCATTGACTCTTTACATTGACTCTGTACATTTACTGTGTACGTTGACTCTGTACATTGAATCTGTTTACTGACTCTATTCCCTGACCCTGTTCAATTTTTAGGAGTTTTTATGCCGATCAGCCTTTTAAGCAAGGTTTTCGTTTTAATTATTCCTGTTTAACTTTTCGAATTATAATTCCTGTTAAAATCTGACTTTCGATTACATTGAGTATGATATACAGCTGACATTCAGCAATATATTTTAAGACGTGTTGGATATTCACCAGTATTTATTCGTTATATAACGTTGTGCTGACACATTGTTATTATAGTGTCAGGCGCGACCCACAAGGAAATAATTCAGAGCATCGGGCAAGGGAGGCTGCACGATAGTGTCAGAAATTAAAAAGCTATACGATAACGGAGTAAATAACCTAAAAATTACCATTTCTTTACTATATTTAACAACAGAATTTTGCTCCTCCTTTTGATGAAGTACGAAAGTGATAATAATATGGCTTATTACTTACAAAATGGCGTTGCCTCGTCGGAGCCCTTTTGTCGGGGCCGTATTGTCGGGGTCGTATTGTCGGGGCCGTATTGTCATGGGGCCAATTTGAAGGATGCACCACTCAGAACGGTTTGACATACCCATTGCTCGTGACATAACTACATTTACCACCTCCATCAAAATACTGTCCTTTTCACTTGGACATTAAGAAAATGCCTCGCCCGAACCTTAAGAACGATTCATATGCAGACCTGTTTACCCTCAAATTCTTAAAATCGTACACTATCATCACAAAATCATTCAATAGGGCTTGTCATTTCTCAGACCGGAAAACGTCATAGCGCACTATGTAATGTTACTATTTTTAGAACGGCGGACAAATAAATCTGAAAACACGGTATACACCGAAGAATTGTTTCTACAACTAGTCCCCAACGATAAACAAAAATTGAAATTGGAATGATAATCAAAATGTTAGTTCACAAACTTTGTTGGCTTTCTTTTAGCTTTCTACTAGATTGACATCTAAAAAAAATCATTAAAATAAAAATGAATGCAAATGGGCAGGGCAGATTGTTTATTATTCTAAAAATAAAAAGGTAAAAAACAGTCGGCAATTTAATAGCTATAGGCTAAGATTTTTTTTTAACTATGTTATTTAGGAAACTGTGTTACACAAGTAGCAAATTTGAAGAAAACACAAATAAACACAATAATAATCGATGAAAAGTGCCCTATTTGTTTAACCCGTTAAATTCTTAATTTTTGTTTTTAAACTATCAATTTTTGTAAGTGTTCCTGCTATATGTTAAAAGATGCCCAAGATTTCGTAAACCCTTTCATCCAGGAATCTACACAAATACTACTGATGGACTTTGGGTGCAGGTCAAGCGTAAATATGGCCTGTTTCCAAACTACTTCATTGTGTGCTTTCCAGTGGCGCTTTCACTTACACACACAAACACACAAACAAACAAAAAAACACAAACATACACACACAAACAAACAAACACACATACATACACAAACTCACAGACCAACCAACCAACAAACCCACCCACACACACCCCAACACACACAGAGAGAGAGTAAGAAAGAGAGATACACACACACAACTTGAACATGTTTCCGACAGTTGTTAAGTGACTATTATCACATTTGACCATTTACTCATGGTAAAACATTATTAAACTGACATTCGAGTTAGACCTACTACTACTAGTGTTATGCATTAGGCCTGCTACTACTAGTGTTATGCATTAGGCCTACTACTACTAGTGTTATGCATTAGGCCTACTACTACTAGTGTTATGCATTAGGCCTACTACTACTAGTGTTATGAATTTTGGACCTGCGTTCGGATGATCTCAATCCCCTAACACCACATAAATTAGTGTGTTTCTCTCGATCTCTCTCAAATAGTATTATGCCATTTTATAGAATGGGGATTTTTTAAAGTGGTGTAAATATTTCATTAAATATAGTTGAAAACAAAGTTTTGATTTAGGTTAAGAGTCGCTTCGCTAACATAGAAGTACTGAACAGTGTTGGCATTTTGTCCGCATAATTACCCGGATGATTACATCAGTTCTATTTATAGATTTTCGCCATTAAATGACAAGCCCTATACATTATCTTGATAGTAAAAAAATAAACATACAGTAAAGATAAGGAATGCACCTCAAAATCGTACATCGTACGACAAAATCGTAAGAGTAAACAGGTCTGCATATGGGAACAACATAGCTACGTCCTTTCCTTAAAAAACAACATTTTGTGTTAGAAATGATGGAGTTTTGCGTTTTTAGAAAGAAAAAAAAAGTTAATTCCCCAATAGTGTAATAGATGACAACAGCTAACAATGGCCTGTTATTTTATATTGTCTCATTTCTAACACTATATGCTTGGTTATCCGTTGACGGAAACATTGAAATATAACGCGCAATTTTGTGAGGAAATGAATGACCAAAAGTAGCAAGAAGAAAAAAAAACTGATCTCCGCGTAAAAGGAAGGAGCAGCTGAAAAGTAAAATTCTTTGTGTAGAAAGCCGAGCCCGTGTCAGGGCTACATTAGAACGAAATCGAGGGTGGAGGAGAGAAAGGGAGTCGACACTTTTGTAAACAAACGTCCGTGAATTGTGCCCCCTTGGTAGCTCCCCTCGCAATAAAGCCGATATGTGGTGGTGGGGCGGGGGGGGGGGGCGGGGTAAGAAGGCGGCGAGTGTGACTGGGTTAAGAAAATATGAGGCGTACACCAGCCTGACTCTGTCTCAATAGCTGCAGGCGAGCTGCGGAAAGTGGGCATCTTATAACTGAGTGGTTACCATATGACAGTGGTTACCATATGACAATGGTTAGCATGTGACAGTGGTTACCACATGACAGCGGTTAGCATTTATGACATTGTTTGGCATATGACAGTGGTTAAGATATAACAGTGTTTAGCGTGTGACAGTGGTTACCATATGACAGTGTTTAGCATGTGACAGTGGTTACCATATGACAGTGTTTAACATATGACAGTGGTTAGTATATAACAGTGTTTAGCCAGGGCCGGATTAAGCCATTTTAGTGCCCAAGGCACAAACACACATGGGTGCCCCCTTCTGCCCGGGGCCCCCTGATCTTTCACTGACCGTGACCGCTGGTATGTTCAATATTATGCAAAGAAAACAGTTGTTAACAAATATATTTGTAGTTTGTACTACTATCACTTATATAAAACCTACAATAAAGTATTTCTGTATTAAAATTAATAGTTAATAAATTTTGAAATAATACTAGACAAAAATACTTTATTTTTTGAGGACCTGTATTGCCCACAAACGCTTGGTGCCCAAGGCACGTGCCTTATTTGCCTAATGCTTAATCCAGGCCTGAGTTTAGCATATGACAGTGGTTACCATATGACAGTGGTTACCATATGACAGTGGATACCCTATGACCGTGGTTACCATATGACAGTGGTTACCCTATGACAGTGGTTACCCAATAACAGTGGTTTTAAAACTAAAATATGAAAAAGCAATGAAAATACTCTAAATCAAATGTGTAGAAGGAAACTGGAGTCAAATGCTCTTATTCAAAGTTTGGGACCCATTATACAAATCAATTGAACTAATAGTGGTTTTAAAAACCTGTTGTTGTCAATATCGACTATGGCCATCTAGTCATCCGGTTAGGGCGGTGGTTCTCAACCTTCCTAATGCCATGACCCTTTAATACAGTTCCTCATGTTGTGGCGAGCCCCCGGCCACAAAATTATTTTCGTTTCTTCTTCATAACTGTAGAGCATATGTGTTTTCAGGTGGTCTTAGGCGACGCCTGGGAGAGGGTCGTGCGACCCCCAAAGGGGTCGCGACCCACAGGTTGAGAACCGCTGGGTTAAGGGGACGAGTGTGGGCTTGGGTCACGGTGAGTTCGTAATTTATCAACCAAGATCATCGCAAAACAACGGACAATAAAAATATATGAAATTGTCTTGCCTAGCTCCCCACTCCCTTTTTGACGAGCCTCTCTCCCCCACCCCTTCTTGACGAGCCTCTCTCCCCACTCCCTTCTTGACGAGCCTCTCTCCCATCTCCCTTCTTGACGAGCCTCTCTCCCCACTCCCTTCTTGACGAGCCTCTCTCCCCACGCCCTTCTTGACGAGCCTCTCTCCCCACTCCCTTCTTGACGAGCCTTTCTCCCCCACCCCCTTCTTGACGAGCCTCTCTCCCCCACCCCCTTCTTGACGAGCCTCTCTCCCCCAACCCCTTTTTGACGAGCCTCTCTCCCCCACCCCCTTCTTGACGAGCCTCTCTCCCCCACCCCCTTCTTGACGAGCCTCTCTCCCCACCCCCTTCATGTAAATAACACCGGATCTCAGACAATCGTTTAGCTTAAAATAAAGGCTGTAAACTGGTAGCAGTGATATTTACAACATTAACAACGATTGAAAAACATACTCTTAAATAATGACCTTTTGTGCTTCGTCGTCGTCGTCGTCGTTGTTGTTGTTTCCTAAAGAAAAAACTTTAAAAAAACAATGCAGCCGTAGCAAGTTATTTGCAAAGCCATATAGAAGGCAGTAACGGCGGTGCTCTTCAGTGGTCTCAGAACCCAGCCTGGGACAAGCCTGCTCTACACCTATAACTTTTATTAGTTCTACAATACCGAAAATGTCCGGCCAATCCCTCACATTTTCCGCACAGCCGGACATTTACACGTCAAATGTATCTTGTTTTGAACAATTATTTCACACTTTCCACATTTTTAGAAATTAAAAAATGAAATTGTTACCCCCCCCCCCCCCCTTTCCCATCATGGGAATCACTTATTTTACTTTTTAACTTGGTTTTAAATACTCAAACAATGTTTTGAAAAAAGTGAAAGATGCACCACTTTTAAATTTTCTATTATAAGAAAAATAAATTCTCCAGATTGTGTTAAATGCAGATGAGGTAACTGTAAGAACCACGAAATGCGCTCACCGTCAATAAATGTATGAAATTTTATAAAATAAGAAATTATAGACCCCTTGCCTAAAACTGTAAGGGATCTGACGAATATCAAAACTAAAAGATAGTTATATCAAGCCTAAGAACAAGATAAAAATATATTTAAATCAAAACTAACAGATAATGATACAATTATATCAAATCTGAAAAATAAAAATCTAGTGAAAGCAAAAATCAACAACTGATAATAATATAGTCATTTCAAAACTTAAAACAGAAAATAATATAGTTATATCAAAACTAACAGATAATAATACTACAGTTAAATCTAAACGCTATATGTTGTTTTATTTCGTTCCCCTCATCATATAGCTTGACTAGTTTAGTGGAGTGAGTAAACTTTATGTAAGCTAAACTCAAACTTGGTGTAACAGGTCAAATGTGAACACAATTATTTTATGTCGGATAACGTATTGTTTTAGTAAATTAACATGTACCGGAATTTAAGATGAATGTCAAGGGCAGAGGACAGAAAACGGTTAGGTATTCAATAGTATGGAGATTTGTGTTTTGCTCTTCCAGGATTTCATTCTGTGCCATCTTGTGTAATTGAGTAATATTGTGGTAGTAGCTTATGTGAGGTATTAAGACAAAGTATCAGTTTCCTCTTATAGTCGGAGACTTTATTATTGTTGTGACTTGTATAAAAATTTGATAAGTAAATATAGTGATGATTAAAATCAAGATGTGCTATCTCGTAATTGTGAAGTTCATGTCTGTGCCAGTAAAGTGAATGATTAAATGACACGAATATAACTAACATATCCCAGTTGAATGTAACGATGCTGTTACACATGTTAAGATATGATCCGCTGTTACCGAGCTAATTATGGAAGGCATACTGCGCCAAATTCTACTTGCTGTTGCGAAGTCTTAACATTTAAAAAAAAAAACATTTTACGTATGTACCTGTATCGGGTTATGATTTATTCTATCCTCAAAGAAAATTTAGAACAATTTTCCTAAGTCCTTTAAATACATAAGTGGGAAATAGTTTAATATACGTTATTTTTAAAGAAGTATATACGTATTGTGGTTTACGTTTCTAGCATCAATCTGGTTTGAGAAATTTGTATCCGTTAAGCCCCTTAACTACGATTAAATCATATTTTATATAAATTGTAAAACAAAAAAAAGTATCTTTTCAATTAAAAAAAAAAAACATTTTAAATATCTTTCATAGTCAATTTTTATTATCTTCTTAAACAATGTCCCCAAACTTTTGCCTCACTCCCGGACTATATCATTGGGACAAGCGTTAGTCACAGAATTAATTCTTAACCAATTTTTACGTCTGCGTAATTTAAAAAAAAAACATTTTTTAGTCAAATATTAATCTCAAAAAATGTACCCAGCCTTTTTCCATTATTGTATATTGAACAAAGTGAAAAATGAAATATTTTCATATTTTTTCATGCAAATCTGAACCCATCGTTGTTCGCAACCCCGGACTGTATTTTCCAGAAATGAAAAAAAAAAAAAGTTAGCTTTATTGTTAGATATTACATTATTCACGTATGTAAAATGAGTGGGTTCTGTATGTTGTTGTCCTCATTAAGATGAAATGTTAATTCTCCCTTTCTCTCTCTCTTTCTCTCTCTCTCTCTCTCTCTCACTCACTCACACTCTCTCTTTTATATTTTAAATGCATTTTAACGAAATTTTTAAAGTACATTACTTAATGAAAATATATTCTTAATCTCATAAACATATACCCCCTCCCCACCCCAACCCTTTCCCATTATCGTCTCCCCTGAATTTTATCATTGGAAATATTTTCCCTTTTCCAACTTTAGTGAGTTTGAGGTATGGCTTTAGTTATGTCAATGTTCCACAATGTGTCAACGCCTTTGAAACTATTTTTCTGAATTAGGTATAACACGTATTTATTTATTTGAAAAACAAATCTAAAACCTCTTTTTAACGTCTGTAATATCTTCGGATTGATAATTATAGACACACCTGTAGGCATATCCACAGATGCATACTTGTAGGCATATCCACAAGCGCAATCTTGTAGGCATATCCGCGGACGCAGACTTGTAGGCATATCCACAGATGCAGAATGTATAGAGCTCCGGACTAAGCAATACCCATCAACTTTCATATTGACATCGTGGACATGAGCAAACAACGCGATCGCGAATATTACATAATTACAATATTACATAATTACAATATTACATAATTAAAATATTACATAATTACAATATTAAATTATTACAAAATTACATAATTACGATATAACATAATTAAAATATTACATAATTAAAATATTACACAATTACAATATTACATATTCATGCATACAATAACTTCAAGTAATACTTTTTAAACGTACAATACCGTTTTTTCCGGCGTATACGACGACTTTTTAACCCATGAAATTCTTTTCAAAAGTCGAGGATCGTATTATACACCGGGGTCGTCTTACAATCTGATATACGCCCTAGCCCTATGTTTTAACAGGGAATGGGGGGGGGGGCGTCGTCTTATACACCGTGGTCGTCTTATAAGCTGCTATACGGCCCTAGCCCTATATTTTAACAGAAAATGTAGAGGGGGGGTCGTCTTATACACCGGAAAATACGGTATCTACTATCAAAAAGAAAACAACATAATTTAACGTTTTTCAAAAACATAAAGAAAAATAAAGAAAGGTTGGGGGGGGGGGGGAGGAGGAGGGAAAAATTGTATAACTAAAAAAAAATAAATATAATAGAAATTAATTTGAAGAACTTAGTGGTAGTCAAGTCTCAATGTTAAATGTTTCGCATGCCACATGCGGGGCAACAAAAAGCCACAGCCACACTTTGTGGTAATCCTCCAGCTGACTCTTAGAAGGTTTAACTCCGGAGCGCTTCAAAATGTTTCTTAAACCCGTTCAAATTTTTTTTTTCCGGTCAGTGGTGCGGCAGCGATTAGTACCGTCCAGGGTTGGACAGGATTTTTCATACGATAACGATTCTGCACTTACTGTTACCGGAAATTTTATCGAACGAAATTTCGTCGACGGAAAATTGATCGACGGAAATTTGATCGAACGGAAATTTGGTCGAATCTTTTTCTGTTTACTTTACACGTTAAAATTTTCGTCAAGTTTCTTTTTGAACGCACTATACTATATAGTTAAAAAAAATAATGCGTTCAAAAGGGAAATTTCGATCAAATTTCCGGATACGCTTAGTTACTAATACTGGTTTGAAAATGCTACCTCTCCATAAAAGGAGATAAGTGCCGTCAGGGGCGGACCTCTCCCTACGAACCCCTATTCCCATGTCCCTGATTTTTATGTTACATGTTAATGTGCATTTCGTATTTAGATATATATAATACGCCCACAAAAGCGTACGAAAATGCTACAAAAAATAAGCATCAAATGGACTAAGTGACTGAGAAATCATTTAGGGGCGTCCATTAATTACGTCAAAAATTTGTAAGCAATATTTGAAACCCACCCCCTTGTCACCAACTGTCAAACTTTCAGCGAGCCCCCTCCAAAGTAATTATGTCAACATTTGTTACCCTCACACACCTAAACAAAACAAAAAAATAATTGTAATATTGTAATATATAAAAAAGAATTGTTATATAAATAAATATATAAATACATTTTACTTAGTGCTGATCCATCTTAATAACACAGAATTGCAGGAAAAACATTTTATTGCATCTTTAGCGTGTCAATCGCGTTAAAAAGTTTCTTCACTTAAAATTAAGCAATGCTGAATCAACAAACAGAATCTACAGGCGAAGAGAGGCCAACTTTTGACTTCTCTTGCACTAACAAAGTGTGCTAACATTCTGACCAGCTATTGGCAGTGCACGTACAGACACACATTAAATAAATCTATAAATTATATAACTATTATTTAATTAACACACATTAAATTTGTTAAAATAATGCAAGAACCAGTCAGTTTTTAATATTAAAATTTTATTAGCGAAAACATTTTTGTTGACGTCAACTAATCTAAACCCCCATCCCCTTGTCATCAACAGTCAAACATTTTTAAAACACATCCCCTCCCCCTTGTCAACAACTGTCAAACATTTCCAAACCACATCCCCTCCCCCTTGTCAACAACTGTCAAACATTTCCAAACCACCTCCCCCCCCCCTTGTCAACAACTGTCAAACATTTCCAAACCACATCCCCTCCCCCTTGTCAACAACTGTCAAACATTTCCAAACCACCTCCCCTCCCCCCTTTCAACAACTGTCAAACATTTCCAAACCACCTCCCCTCCCCCCTTTCAACAACTGTCAAACATTTCCAAACCACCCCTCCCCCTGTCAACAACTGTCAAACATTTCCAAACCACCTCTCCCCCTGTCAACAACTGTCAAACATTTCCAAACCACCTTCCCTTCCCCTATTTTGTTGACATAATTAATGGACGACCCTAAGGAGATATAACCAATTATTATTTATTATTTTGTAATTTTTATTTTGCTCTTTAAAGAAATGATGGCGTCCGTTGCAATGCAATAAACCAAGGTTAATGAATGTATAGAAGTGTCTTCACCAGTTTGTGATTGTTAAACCTCATGTTCATGGTTAAGAACTTACAAACTTACAAACTTACATGGATTATATACAAAAATATTGTTGGATGCGCAAAACGAAAACACATATAACGTGACATCAAAACACATATAACGTGACACCAAAACACATATATCGTGACATCAAAACACATATAACGTGACACCAAAACACATATAACGTGGTATCAAAACAAAATATGACGTGACATCAAAATACATATAACTTGACATCTAAACACATAACGTGCCGTTAAAACACATATAACATGAAATCACTCCATATAAAATGTGACATTAAAACACATATAAAGTGACATCAAAACACATATAACGTGACATCAAAACACATATAAAGTGACATCAAAACACATATAACGTGACACCAAAACAGATATAAAATGTTATGAAAAAAAATAACGTGACAACAAAACACATCTAACATGACATCAAAATATATATAACGTGTCATCAAGAGACAAACTTTAAGTCTACTTTTCGATATAATAAACATCACAATGCACAATTGTCACTTCATAGAACTCGTGATCAATCAGTCAGTCAGTGGTATTGGGGTTTTAAATGTAGAGATTTAAAATCCTTAACTTTCATAAGGTCCTCAACAAAAATTATAGTAAAGTTTCATAAATAATCTTGAAACCAAAACGTATTCACTAAACAATGTAAACTCCAACTTTATAAACCGAAAAAAGAATTAACAAACAAAAAAAAAAAAAAAAAAAAATCATTAATAGTAACCATGTATCGGACATTGCACATTTTAGGCCACTTAAAAGCAACATTGAAACAAACGAAAAAAAATAATTATAATTGAACATTTGCACTTCTAGAATTTATGAGAACAACCATGTAACATGTCAACTCCATAGACCAGTGGTCGGCAAACGCATTAGTCAAAAGAGCCAAAAATCAGCCAGAGGACGATTAAAATTTTTTGAGAGCCAAATTTCTTTTCAAGAACCTGTCCAGAACCATGTTTTTCGGAGTCGAAACCGATTTATGGCCGATTGGCCGAGCCGCCAGGGCCGGCCTCAGGCCACTGCAACCTATGCAGCCGCAGTGGGCCCCGCCCCGAATTTATTTTCTAATACAAAATCTTAATTTTCACTTATTATCGTTATCCTCTACCCAGAATGGGCCCCGATCAATCCGTTTCGCATGGGGCCCCGCAATTGTTAGGGTTGGCCCTGCGAGCCGCACTCAGGTCTCTAAAGAGCCGCGATTTGCCGACCACTGACGTAGAAAATACTAAAGCAGTTTTAACAGCTCCTAAACTGCTGCTCTCTAGGGAGGGAAGAAAAATGGAACTAATTGTGTTTAGTAGTCTGCTCTTTAACTGGTCACTATTTATCCTTATTGCTCCTCACTGACTTATCAGATTTTCTTCTCTTTCTTTCTCTCATTCTCTCTTTCTCTCTCTGTCTCTCTATCACCCTGTGTGTGTCACTCCCTTTTTTGCCATTTCTCTCTCTCTCTCTCTCTCTCTCTCGCTGTCTGAGTCTTCTCTGTCGCTCTCTGTTATCTCTCTCGCTCTCTCTCAATCTCTCACCTGTATTTTTCTCCTTACCTTTAAAACGCAACCTTTCTCTAGTCAATGGGGGTTTTCATGGCGAGCCTGTCCAAATTTATTTATTCTTTTGGGGAGACAAAAAATATGTATAAATTCCTGCTATTTTCTTTGGCTTTTTACTTTTTTGTTTCTCCTTCCCCGAGATGCACATGTGACTTTTATAGATTCTGTCTGGACTTATCATTAAAAAAAAAAATCTTTAGTACGCGTGAGCTGGTCTTGGTCTATATGTATGTCAGTCTGTCTTCGCCTTTCTGTGTGTGTTTACCAGTATGTCAGCGCTGCTGCGTTTGTCCGACTCTTGTTTCTAATTTTTGGGTTGGGTAGGGGGGGTGTTGAAGTGGGGGATGGGGCCGCAGGGATGAGAAGGGGGTAGGGGAGCGGGTGGATTGTTTTGGCAAGTCCAGTAGTTAAAGGAGAGTGTGTCGCGGGTAAGAGATTGTTATTATTGAAGTGGGGGGTGTGTTGGCCGGGGGGGGGGGGAGTGTGTAGGGGCGGGACAGGGTTGGAAAGAACAAAAGTGTGCTGGGTGTAACCGAGTTAAAAAATTATAATTTTTAAAAAAATTTTTTACTAAGAATAAGGAAACTAGATAGCCTAAAGACGGATTTAACATATGCCAAAAACTACAGTGATAGATATTTCTAGGCTATGGCGTACTTAGATGACAGCCTAATTGGCTTATGGTCATGACCTTACAATAATAATAATAATAATGATAATAATAATATTAATAATAATAATAAATAATTAATAAGCATAATAAATATAATTTAAAATAATTTATTTATTGACAGTCAATCTATTTATACCGGTACACATGACCAATTTTCAGATGATCAGGAGGTTTATGACCTGCGTTATTTTGTAGATTAGTAATATATTTTACATTTTTTTTAAAAACGGAGCAATATACAAAAATAGGATCCCTGGATTTTTAAAATGGTCAGCCGCATTATTTATAAAGACCTTTGCACTTCCCTATCAAGAGTTTGGTCATTTCAGTTGATGCAATTTTATCACGTGACTGAGCGAGTTTAGAGAGAGAGAGAGAGAGAGAGAGAGAGAGAGAGGAAGAGATATAGAGAGAGAGGAAGAGAGAGAGAGAGAGAGAGAGGAAGAGAGAGAGAGAGGAGTGGATGCATAATAAAGTTGTGGATAATTTTTAAAAAATCCTGATTTAAAAAGTTTGTAAATCGCTCTCAGTACAGCACTCTGAGAACGGCAACCGTAGTACAGCAACCTTAGTACAGCACTCTTAGTAAGACACTCTTAGTACACCACCCTTAGTACAACACTTTAAGTACGGCAACCTTAGTTCAGCACTATTAGTACAGGATTCTTAGTACATCACCTTTAAGTACAGCACTCTTACTACAGCGCTCTTAGAACAGCAGTCTTATTACAGCTACTTTAGTACAGCACCCTTAGTACAGCACTCTTAGTTTTAAAAAAGACAACAATTTTTCTCAATTTAAAATGTTGGCATCTTTCATTTTCGGAATTTGATAAGAGGAAAGAAACCATTCTCTTGTTTGTAACTTTTCTTTCATGAATCCGAGAGCTATTTCAAGTTACCTGGGGACCATTGCTTATAACAAAAACAGCAACGGCTGTCCTCGGTTCGCCCTTACCCACACGAGACTGTAAGACCAATGAGACCACTGTTTTTGATGGGATACGGACAATACCCACCGATGGTATAGATTGAGTTGGTTAATTAAATAAATAATACCACTTTTGGATTGTAGACGGCCAATACCAACCGATGGTGGAGATGTAGGTGGTTAATACAACCCGTGAGACCATTGTTTTGATGGGAGACGGGCAATACCCACCGATGGTAGAGATGGAGGTGGTTAATAAAACAAATGATACCACTTTTGGATTGTAGACGGCCAATACCAACCGATGGTGGAGATGTAGGTGGTTAATACAACCCGTGAGACCACTGTTTTGATGGGAGACGGCCAATACCCACCGATGGTAGAGATGTAGGTGGTTAATGCCTGACTTATAACTATCCAGGCAGTTGGGCATTAGTGCAGCGGCGTCTAACAAGATGTAAGCAGCCGAGGAGATGTCAAGAACGCTATTAGTATAACGAACGTGGGGGGATGATCAGGCTAGTATGACAACCTTTGGCGTAAGCACTAATCTTTCAACCGTAAGTTTACCAACTCCCCTACCTTACCCCCCTCCCCAGCCACTGCTGGTGCTCCCTCCCGCACCCCCCACACACCTCCGCCATGTTTGTCTAGTCTATGCTTTCTGGAAAGAAATCCAGCATTTTTTTAAATGCTTTTTTTTTTGGATTATTCTCTGTATTTGCTAAGAGGATATACTTGTACTCAAATATCTCTCTATCTCTCTATATATATACGTGGACAAAGCTTGTGCACGCGCTGTGGCTAGATAGCTATTACGGCGTGGCAACCACCATGAGATGGAGACAACTGGAGTGCTCAGTGGTGTAGCCCCGACTGCGTGGTTCCCCCCCATCCCGATACAAGACAATTTTCTCTTGTTTTCCTAGCACGAAATTCGCTGGTGGATCTTTTAATGTGTAATCCTTCTTCTGCCATTCTTATTTTATTGTGAACGCCATCTTGTCCTCACAACCCATCCGGTTTTGGATAACTAGAGGGGGGCCACTGCCCTGAGGTGTCAAGTGAGTATCTAATTTCGATGTTACGTAGCTAGCGATCGCTTTTGACTTTTCAATCATCGGGATGTTTTGATTCGGAATTTTCCGATTTTTTGTTTTATATTGACTGTTACTGAAGTACCACTCGAAAGTAATGAATTTCGATTAAGGTTATCTTTTTAAAATTGTTTTCCATTTTTTTAAATTGTAACACTTGCTTCTCGGCGTTTTTACATTGTTGGTTTAAGTTTTAAACGAATCAATTACGTAAATAATATGCTAATTAGCAATGATTTGATTTCTTAATTCCTAAATTATGTCATATTTAAGTTTTCTGTGTGGTGCATGGTATGACCAATCTAAATGTCTTGACGTTTTTTCTTCTTATTTTAATAGCTATAGTTCTACTTACATCTAAAGCTGAATGAATCGAATTCTTACTAAACCCATTTATGTAATTTAAACTAATAAATTTATTGCCACCTGCACTTATAGTTTGAAAAGTATAGGTGGGATGAATTATTAAAGTTATAAGCTTAATTGACGTAAAAGGGTTTAGAAAAATTCGATTCCTTAATTAACATGAAGCTTAAATTTAAAATGAAGTTTTAATATCCCCAGAACTTTATTCGTATAAATTAATGTAACACGCTTCTGTTCACATCATCCAAGTGCTAACTTTTTTTTACAGTTTAGTTATTAATGATAACTTATTTTATAATAATAAACCTAAAAAAAAGTCCTTGTTATTTTTATCGGAATAATATTATTAAAAAGCTAGGCCGTACTTTTATAGTTTGCACCTGTAACTATATTATTTAATACCATTTGGGAGATGTTAGAAATAATGAAAAAAATAAAATAAAATATTTATTTCTTTTAAAAAAGGAACATGTATTTCTCATGTTCCAACTTTCTGTTTTTAACAAGTGAAAAGTGAGGAACAGTTACAATACTGCATTTCACTTTTTTTGTTAATGCCATCCGTCAACGTGTAAGTGATTACCTCGTGTTTTATTAAATTTGATTTTCGATTTCTAAAGTTAACCATTCAGCCAAACACACTCACCGAACTTGTAGCGGTCCTCAAACCATAGATATAGTCATTAATCATTTTGATGTCTTTCGCAATCAAGAAATACATATGAAACGCACGCACTCACACACAAAGAAATGTATATATATGTCACCCATAATATGAAGATTATAGAAAATTAAATAGTAAATAATGCGAGAGTCAAGTTTTTGCCAAATTCACAATAAAAAAAGCATGAAATATGGTGGCACCCACAGTTATTCCTTACTAATACCATTAACCGGTGTTAGGATATGAAGTCAATGGGATCTGCAGCAAAATGATTGAATAGGAGATGTTAAAGTGTAAATTGTATTAATTAAGTAGATAAAGGCTTACGTCTGCCAGCATTGGCTTTTCATTCATTGTTTAAAAAAAAAACACCAAACCAAATCAAATAAATTTAATCAGATGCCCAGCTGGTAATCTATCAATGGAGAGATTAGGACAAGATAGATAGACAGATAGATGGAGAGACAGAGATGAACGAGTGAGAGAGGGAGATAGAGATAGGGTGTAGTGACGTGGCTTAGTTCGGGCCAATATTTTTTCCGCGCCCTTTTCATTTAAAAATATGCAGTTGGCCGATAATGCCGCCCCACAACATGAGACAAAGAGTGCCACCCGAGGTGGACCACCCCCCCCCCACCCATACGCACCCCTTTTCCTATACCCCTTAGGGGAGAAAGGGGAAGATGAAGTGATTAGAGATAGTCGTTTGTTTTTTGTTTTTGCAACTGCACATGAATACAATCGTATTAAGGTCTTTTAAAACATTCTTTACCATCAAATACAATAAACAGAGCGAATCTTATTTTTTTTTTTAATTAATGAAAACAAAATAAATTTTAATTAACATCTTAGACATTGCCATTACGTTGATTAACACACACAAAAAATCTGCCCACATTGATATCTAAAGAACTCAAGAAATAAAACACTGAACTTATACATTTTAACTCCGCGTCGAATATACTTTTTAAAAAAAACCACTTTAAATACAAACACATAATTTTAGGCGAGAATTATTAAAAATTAAACTATTACTCATACATTTAAAATTTAGACCAACAATTTTTCCCTTTAAATATGGAGAAAATACTTTTTTTTTTTGTTGCTGTCTCAACAATTGCATTGACCAATATCCAAAATAAAACATGTAACACTTAATAATTTGTTGCATCTTAGAATAAAATGTGACATTTGCAAATTACAATTTTAATCAAAACTAGAAAAGTTTGGGTTTTTTAAATTACTTTATTCATTGATATATATATATATATTTATCAAATTACTACAAATTCAATACACACTAGTCATCAAAATTACTTTATATCTATTACAGAATAGATCAAATTCTTGAAAAGAGCAGTGCATTCAAAGATTATGATGAGAGAGTAATTGTTATTTTTATAAAGTAATTTCAATGAAACTATTCGCCGAGTTCCTTTCATTTTACCGACTACATACAGAGGCGTAGCATAGGGGGGCAGGGGGTGCAGATGTACCCGGGCGCCAGCTAGTTAGGGGCGCCAAAATTTTCTTTGGTATTACTTTATTGATGAAAATTATGGGTTTGAGAGTTGAAAAAGGGAAAAGAGGGCGCTTTAAAATGAATCTTGCCCCCGGGCGCCAAACACGCTAGCTACGTCACTGGCTACATAACACACAACTGTGCATGGTTAAGGGCTGCGTACTATAATACAATTACAATACAACAAAATAGGCTCATTGACAAACACAACAACAATATTTTAACTGTATCTTTACTTAAACTTAAAAAGCTTAACACAATAAGAAAAGGTTATGAAATAAAAAGTTGTCCTCAAATTCTGTACAGTTATAAACATGTAAATTCTGTGCTCTAATGAAAATTGAAACTTTGCAAACGGGACTTACATTTAATTAAAACACACATCGATTTGCACTAATCATCGCTACATACATTTAAGAAGCGTGAAATTCTAAATAAAATTCAGTTTCTTAAAATATGATGAATTTTAGGAAAATCTATAAATATTCTCAACAAGACATACTGAACTAGAACACTCGTTAGTTTTATTTAATTCTGAACCAAAATTATTTAAATTGTATCTTCATCATTATACACCTTTATAAAAATATATTTTATCCAACATATACTGTTCCTTAGGCGTCGATTATTCAATAACAACTCTAGCCATCACTCAAATGAAACATACATGTCTATAAAACAGACCACCGAAACCCCATTCTCGAGCACAAGTATCAATACAATTTTGAAAGTCATTTCTTATATAATATCGAAAGTTTAGATATAAAGTTTGTGATACTCACTGGAATGCTTTTAATTGCTTAAGATGTGTGCAAGGGTCTGTAATTCACGAATTTAAAAAAAGAAAAGACTAATTTAAAAGACACAGATCGAGTGTATGAGTATAAATGAGTGTGCAGTGAAAATTGATTTGTGATTAATAACATTCCTGAAACCAAAAGCTAATATTTTTACTTTAGCAATTAAACGATAGTATATGTGTATATAGCTGTGTACATATCAGCTAACATTGGTAGTATAAAAAAAATATTGTTATCAGAAACAGAGACGATTAACAGAAAACAAAATATATCTGGGTATGTTATGGCATGTTTTAGTTTTATTAATAGTAGTATAACTTTTACACTTGTATTTATTATCAGGATAACCCCAAAAATATTTTATTATCCATGGATATATATATATATATATATATTTATTTATTTATTTACTTATTTTTTTTTTCGTGCGAGAATCGCTCTCATCAACCATATAAGCACCCTCTATTACCACTATTAAGGCGGTTATGGTCGACTTCGACTGACGAACTATATACATATCTATATATATATAAGATGAGGTTAACGATATATGCTAATAGCCGGAAAAATATAACTTAGAGTTAAAATTGTAGCTGTCCACAAGCTTGACATCAAATCCTATATAAATTAACGCTCAGTTTTAGCAGAAATCTGTATATTTCATTTTTAATTAACTGAGATAAATGAACTTCTGAATAGTCTTTTTAGCCTTCATATTCCAGCGGCTTACACTCAAGGAATGCAATATTTGTATGTAAACTTCTTACATATTATGCCTATTATTTATTTTATGTTTAAAGAAATTGATGCAATTTCAATTGTATTTAGGCCTAAAAATATTTATTAGAAACACGTAGGCCTAAAAATAATTATTAGAAACACGTAGGCCTAAAAATAATTATTAGAAACACGTAGGCCTAAAAATAATTATTAGAAACACGTAGGCCTTAAAATAATTATTAGAAACACGTAGGCCTAAAAAGAATTATTAGAAACACGTAGGCCTAAAAAGAATTATTAGAAACACGTAGGCCTAAAAAGAATTATTAGAAACACGTAGGCCTAAAAAGAATTATTAGAAACACGTAGGCCTAAAAAGAATTATTAGAAACACGTAGGCCTAAAAATAATTATTAGAAACACGTAGGCCTAAAAAGAATTATTAGAAACACGTAGGCCTAAAAATAATTATTAGAAACACGTAGGCCTAAAAATAATTACTTTAACAAAATGTCACTTTTGGATTAAAAAAAAATGACTTCAAAAATACTTGGAAATAGCATTCTTAGCAAAATATACATCCAACAACACACCACCCCACCCCACCAAAAAAACAACCCCACCGCACCCAAACACACACAACCTCACCGCACCCAAACACACACAACCTCACCGCACCCCACCACACACAACCGCACCCCACCACACACAACCCCACCGCACCCCACCACACACAACCCCACCGCACCCCACCACACCCCACCGCACCCCACCACACACAACCCCACCGCACCCCACCACACAAAACCCCACCGCACCCCACCACACACAGCCCCACTCATCAAACTCCACCAAAACGATGCTCTCGAAAGGACGGAATATTTTTTTGTTATATAGAAGCTCTTTGAAAAAAAAAGAATAGATCTTGTTCAAACATCGAAAAATGGTTATCACTTCAATTTTTTTCGACTAAATCAATGTCTACAAAGAGATGTGAAGTATAGAATGGGAGATACACTTTATGATAATAAATATCCCTTCCGTCTTTTTTTTTTTTTTTTTTTTTGGTCACGATTAAAGCTATACAACATTCAACATTTAATTGTGGACAAAACAAGAAAGAATTGCTCTTAAAAATGGATAGCTGGCATTTAACACATAACTATATCAAAATTTATTCTAAATTATTTTTTTATATTTATGTATTTATTTTGTGTATATATTAAAACGATTAGTGACAATGTTTTGTCTAAGAGCGGCCGAACTGCTGTTTGAAGACGGTAAGAGTAGTGAGAATGTATTGTCAACAGTAGCCGCACTGACGTTAAAGACGGTAAGAGTAGTGAGAATGTATTGTCTGAGAGTAGCCGCACTGCTTTTAAAGACGGTAAGAGTAGTGAGAATGTATTGTCTGAGAGTAGCCGCACTGCTTTTAAAGACGGTAAGAGTAGTGATAATGTATTGTCTGAGAGTAGCCGCACTGCTTTTAAAGACGGTAAGAGTAGTGATAATGTATTGTCTGAGAGTTGCCGCACTGCTTTTAAAGACGGTAAGAGTAGTGATAATGTATTGTCTGAGAGTAGCCGCACTGCTTTTAAAGACGGTAAGAGTAGTGATAATGTATTGTCTGAGAGTAGCCGCACTGCTTTTAAAGACGGTAAGAGTAGTGATAATGTATTGTCTGAGAGTTGCCGCAATGCTTTTAAAGACGGTAAGAGTAGTGAGAATGTATTGTCTGAGAGTAGCCGCACTGCTTTTAAAGACGGTAAGAGTAGTGAGAATGTATTGTCTGAGAGTAGCCGCACTGCTTTTAAAGACGGTAAGAGTAGTGAGAATGTATTGTCTGAGAGTAGCCGCACTGCTTTTAAAGACGGTAAGAGTAGTGAGAATGTATTGTCTGAGAGTAGCCGCACTGCTTTTAAAGACGGTAAGAGTAGTGATAATGTATTGTCTGAGAGTTGCCGCACTGCTTTTAAAGACGGTAAGAGTAGTGATAATGTATTGTCTGAGAGTAGCCGCACTGCTTTTAAAACTGGTCAAAATAAATGGAAGTCATGTCATTATGTTTTTCGACCGTTTTTTCCCCCGAAATTTTACCACAAATGCATTTATTGGAGTAGTTACTGGTATCTGATGCTCGGGATGTTTCTTTATGAAGTCGCTTTTCACTTAGAAAAATAAATCAGTGAACATAAATAATTAAAGGTCAAACAGACGCCGTCGATGGAATAGGTGTTGAACCAAAAATTCGGCCCTCCCCGCACCCCCCTCCCCCGCCCGGGATTGAAGGACCTCTTTACCAGCCCCCTGAACTGGGATGTTTCTAATATTGATTCATTAAAACTCCTTTTAGACTAATTAAAGGTGTAAAAAGGTGTTTGCTTAGTAGCAGTAGTCTTCCGGGAAAAGTAAAGACATGTACGCACTTTGAATGTTCATCCCAAAGCCGAACCAAAAGTAAAACACTCACACATTTACACACAACATTCACATTAAGTAGATAATAGGTTTGGGTGGTGATTACTGTTTGCTAGTAAAATTCTAATAAGCAACTCCACCAAAAAACACAAACAACAAAAAAAAACCAATAATCAAAGACATTTGAATCTCATCTTTCTTCCTTTTAAAATGCCGATTTTGATCTTATCTAATTTTGTTCCCTGCTTATTTTTTAAGCAATATAAACATATTGCTGCGGAACACTACAGATTGAACTAACCTTACTTAGGAGCGCAGAGCAGTGGCGTAGTGAGGGGGGCAAGGGGGCATCATGCCCCGGGCGCTACTCACAAAGGGGCGTCAAATGGTATATTTTACTATAAAATTGTATGGTTTTCGAATAGGGTGGGGCGCTAAAAAGGTATTGGGGGAGCTAAAAAGGTATTGTGCCCCGGGCGCGAGTTAAGCTCGCTACGCCACTGGAGCAGAGGCTTAGGAAAAAGGGGGGGGCGACGGGGCGGCAACAGTTTTTGTATTAAAGTAAGGGACGGCATTTTGGGCCAACTGCAGAGTTTTTGTAAAAAAAAAATGGTGGAATGGGGCGGAAAAAATCTTGGCCCACCCACACGGCACTAATCCAAGCTACGCCACTGTAGAAGAGGGCGTAGGCCGTCTTAGGATAGTCCCCAATACAAAGTTTAGAGCAAATTAGGGTGTTAAAAGAATTACATACTGATGACGTTACCAATACACACACTATGATATTTTTGTATTCGTTCCGTGTTTAAATCTTGAACTAATTATCTCGATATTTTCAGTTATGTTCTCTTATATTTAACAAAGAAGAAATAATTTATAGGTTTTGAAACTCCTTTTTATTGATAAAGGCATTTTTGATCTATCTCTTGTTCTTTGATTATAACTCTTCAAATTATAAGAGTATACATGTCATTAGTAAGCCACTCGTGGGGATAAATGAGCTATTTTATGGCATTCAAAATTCATCTTGGATCTTATTAACGACCAAAAATGTGTTCTTTTTAAAATATAGTATTGGAATTCTCCCTTTCCTTTTGTGTTCCAAAATTAAACAATTAATAATTTTATTTAGTATGACTTTGTAACTGATTACATTTATTGCGAATGAGGAGAAGAGCTTACTCCTCTCTCTTACATCTGCGATCAAAACCGTATCCTGTTCACTATGAAATAATTTTTTGTGTCAAGAATTGCTTCAAACAATGTTAAAATAGCATTCGAACTATTCAAAGACAGCGATTCGTCAACAATGCATCAGAATATTTTGAACTATTCAAAGACAGCGATTTATCAAAGAAATTCCGGAGTTATTTTACATGCTGCCACTTTAGTCAAACGCCAACCCCCCCCCCCCCCCCCCCCTCCACAAAACCTCGGATTCACTTTACTCATTCAGAAATCGCCTGGCCATTTTATTTAAACAAACCAACCAGCGTTCGACAACTCACTCAATTTAACCACGTTAGTTTCTAATCACTATTTAATTTCAAATTATGTCTTAAAATTTAAGGGCTAACATCTTTTTCAACTATCTGAAGCGAAAATGCTCGCTGAAACAGTTATGGATAGCATCATCTTTTTATCTTAAGTATCTAAAACACAAATAGTAGCTACGGCAGATAGTTCTTGTACATTCACCGTTTTACAATAACACCAAACAATGACAATCTCACCCATTTTTTTTTCTTCTTCTTCTTACAATAAAACTTCTCAGAAATTCAACACACGCGTTATTTCCCCGAGTCCAATCTTCATGTATCTCTCTCTCTCTCTTTCACACACATAAGCACATCTCCCAGTCACTCACACACCCAACCCAGCACTTACACACTTAGCGCCAGTTCAAGTAAGGCATTAAAAAAAAAAAAGAATTTTCCAGCTTCTGACTACCAGAGCGATATATTGAAGGACCCCACAGGAGCAACCAACGCCCGCCACCAGACTTTCTCTGCTTTGGAAATTGGTGTTTACGCGCCGGTTCTGATGTTAACAGCCAGTGACCCCAGCACTGGTATCAGCGATAAGGGTTAAAGGGCAACAAGAAAAAAAAAAGTAGGTTAGGAATATCGAATGTTACCGTTTGAGTTGAATATGTAAGAGTGCTTCCCAACCCGAATTTCGAATTAAAAAAAATATTAACAAATGTATTGAAGTCAGATATGTGTGACTTCAACATTAAAAGAAAAAGAAAATGTGTATCAATAGTAAAGGTTCGTGACTTCATTATGAGAACTAAGTCTTTCGTTAAGGTCCCACTTGCTTGATACAAATCAAACATTGATTTTGATTTCATCATGTAATAGATAATCGATTTTGGAAAAAAATGCATAAAACAATTTACTGAAAATGCTAACCATCGTAATGATCATCATCATAATCATCGTCGCACTCATCATTATCATCATCATCATTATCTTTATTATTGTCGTCATCTTCATCATCATCGTTGTCATTATTGTCATCGTCATTATCGTCATGATCACTATATTTAAAGTCATTTTCGTCGTCATCTTCATAATCGTCACCATCATCAACATCATCGTCATGTCGCATCCAAATACCCCAGCAGCAAAAAGTCGTTAAAGATCTCTCTCAGCTCTCAGTCCGTCGTTAAAGATCTCTCTCAACTTTCAGTCCGTCGTTAAAGATCTCTCTCAACTCTCAGTTCGTCCCTCACTCTCCAATTCTTTCTTCAAGGTATGACGTTCTGACCGTCCCAGACGCCGTTCCATGTCTCTTCGTGGCTGCTGTAAGACTCTCATTTATTCTGTTGTGGATTTCTGCATCCCATAAGCAGAGGCGTAACTGGGTTTTTGGCACCCTTGGCTAATTTATTTTTTAAATAATAAAAATTTAAAAATTAGAGATTTAGCGGCGCCCTTTTGAACAGGCGCTGGCCGGCGCTCTTGGCAACTGTCCCAATGCCAAGCCGTTGTTACGCCTCTGCCCATACGCCCGAAAAGAAAACCCAACAAACAGCTGCTACCATTTTAAAAAAAATATGTTTGAACCTTTTTTTTGATAAACCATGAAATGCTTATAGCAACCCAACATCTTCAAAGTTCTCTTTTCCGATTCAGTACCGAGGTAGCTAGGCAACCGTTTGAGAGACACTGAGAGGGAACAGCGCCGTAACAAATTTATCCCTGGTGCACAAGTTACTTATGAGAATTCCTAAGTCACGGAGGTTTTTTTCTCCCCCCACCCCGCTCTCTCTCTCTCTGTCTCTCTCGTCTGATTAGTGATTTAAGGGCTATGGGGTAGGTCTCGAGGCGAGTGAATGGGTGAGGTCGAGAGGGTGGAGGGAGTGAGTCGGGGGGGGGGGGGGCATTCGTGGCTCAGTGTGCGTGTGATGGGTGCCGGTGAAAGTTCTTCCAGGTAGAGTGAGCGTGAGAGGTTCATACGTCGTGGGGGAGATGTGGGGGGGGGGGGGGAGACAGAGCCGGTCGGCGCTGGGGGAAAGTGAGTGGTCCTCAAGTTGTTTTGCGTGTGCCGACAAGCGGAGAGAAACTCGACGTAGTGATTTACTGAAACACGATAGTCGGCCTGGTGAGACGCTGTGTTGGTTTTATTGTCTTGCTCCTCGTCTTGCTCCTCGTCTTGCTCCTCGTCTTGCTCCTCGTCTTGCTCCTCGTCGTGCTCCTCGTCGTGCTCCTCGTCTTGCTCCTCGTCTTGCTCCTCGTCTTGCTCCTCGTCTTGCTCCTCGTCTTGCTCCTCGTCTTGCTCCTCCTACCCACTGATTCCAGTGTTAGATCTTGTGTGTGTGTGTGTGTGTGCGTGTGTGGTGGGGGAGGCGGACCTGTGGGGGGGGGGTTGATTGTTAATTTGAACTGATAATGCTAAGCGTACAGCTGTATACAGCTTCTGACCATTGGTCAAACCAAAAGTATGTCCTAGTTAATCATGATAATTAAATGTATATATATATATATAATGTTTTTAAAAGTCCACTCTGTTTTAATATTTACTTCAAATGTATCAAGAATTCCAAAGTCATATGGGCTTACAGAAACAATGTGTTATTTATCATTCATGAAAACATGTTGGTGTTTTAAATTTCCACCTGCTCTATCTATCACACTAAAAGAAAAATTAAATACTATCTAAAGTTTTTTTATTATTTTTTTTTTTAAAGTTTATCTTCTTCCGTGAACTCTTTTTCACGCTTTCGAATAACTTTAGTATTCATGGAAGCTTGCTTCACTAAGTACAATAAAGAAAGAATAACGAAAGAATTAAGAAAGAAAGACAAAAGAAAGAAGAATGAAAGAAAGGAGAAGAAAGGAAGAAAGAACGAAAGACAAAAAAGAAGAATGAAAGAAAGAAAGAAGAAGAGAGATAAAAAAATTAATAGAGATAGAAAGAAAGAATAAAGAAAGAATTAAGAAGGAAAGTAAGACAGAAAAAAAGAAAAATGAAAGAAAGAATTAAGAAAGGGAAACGAAGAAAGCAAGAAAGAAAAAAAAAAGAAGAATGTAAGAAAGAATTTTTTTTAAAAAAAAGGAAAGAAAGAGACCCGAGTAAAGTGAGTGTCTTTTTTGGGGGAAAACAATTTAAACAATGAAACACATGCCTACACATATAATCGAGAAATCGGTCAAATATTCAGAGATAACTGGGGACCCTTCCGCCTTGTACCCAATTCATATATTTTCTAGAACCACTGTTGGGATGAGCTGAACAGAGGGAGAAATTGGCAAAATCTGCAAAATAGGGTGAGGGGGAAGGAGTGGGGGGGGGGCGCGATACGGAAAGATAAGGAAGGCCCCACAGAAAGAAAGATGGTAAGGCAGACAAATAGATAGAGAAACAGGCTTATAGATAGAGTGAGTGATATAGCAAGACAGTGTGGAGGAATGTGAGTGACGAATATCATGGAGGAAGGTCCTGACGATGGAATTAGTGAGTTTAAAAATAGAGCCAGCCAGAAAAATAGAATAGAGTCTGGGAAACGAATGCAAAGATGGGGTCTAATGAGTCCAAGTCTGGGGGTACGTCTCATTTCGTGACCATTCCGCAACCGTGGGTGTTGAATACAATCATGCTTTATCATTAGCCTTTTTCATTCTAGATATTTTTATTGCAATTAGAATTATGAAATACGGTGATTCACATTTTTTTTAATTTGAAGACCATAATTTAGAGTTGTTCAAATTTAAATCAACTATTTTCAGTTTCTATAGTAAGGAATTTTACAGTATGGGAGCCGCCCCCCCCCCCCAAAAAAAAAAAAACAAACGTGTACGACCCACTCACACGCATTGACGTTCTCACAAAATTAACAGTGTAAACTCTACTCAATGAAAGTCCCACTCTCCCCCATACCAGACCCCACTCACTCAGTGTAGTTGTCCCCACGCATAAAAAGTGCGTTTCCCACTAACACGCATTTCTGGTCCCACTCACCGACAGCATTGTCGCCACTCATTACCATGTACTGCAGCTCGCACTCACATACAGAGTACCTCCCACTAACATAAAGACTAGCGCCCACTCACATACAGAGTACCCCCCACTAACATCAAGACTAGCGCCCACTCACATACAGAGTAGCTCCCACTCACACACAACGTTGCTCCCACTCATATACAGAGTACCTCCCATTTACATACAGAGTACACTCAAATACAGGCGTCCGCGTCACACTCACATACAGAGTAAGCCACACTCACATACAGAGTAAGCCACACTCACATACAGGGTAACCCACACTCACATACAGGGTAACCCACACTCACGGCTATCACTTAGTGGCATATAGGTGGCGCTAAAGCCGCCCGGGCCGGACAAGTATTTTATTACCCCCCCCCCCTTTTTCCCCACGACAAAAAGAAATCTGCTTTTGGCTGAAGCTGCCACCCATCCAAAGAAAGAGAGGGTCACCCAGGGTGGACCGCGCCCCTCCACTCCCCTTCCTACGCCACGGCCCCACTCAAATAAATGGTTGGTCCCACTCTCAAACATTGTAGGCTCCACTCTCACACATTGTAGGCCCCACTATCACACATTCTAGGTCCCACTCTCACACATTGTAGGCCCCATTCTCACACATAGTAGGTCCCACTGTCACACATTGTAAGTCCCACTCTCACAGATTGTAGGTCCCACTCCAACACATTGTGTGTCCCACTCTCACAGATTGTAGGCCTCTTACTCACACATTGTATGTTCCACTCTCACAGATTGTAGGCCCCACACTCACACATCGTAGGTACCACTCTCACACATTGAAAGTCCCACTCTCATAGAGTAAGTCACACGCCTGAACATAAATTTGCTAAAAGATTACGGAAATTGCCATACGATCATTTTTGGCGTAGTTTCAGCTGAAAAAGAAAGTTAAATTTAGGGTGATTTTCAATTTTGGCCGAAAGTGATTTAGGCTTTCGGTCGTATAGCCTGTCTGTCTGCCGGCCGGCAATCTGATATTCATTTTTGCATGACCTCTTGCTGTCATCGTGTGATATATGACTAATCCTATGTGAACACTTTTCACAGCAGCATGATAAACCTCTTTGTCTTTTATTTCAAAAAAGTAGAATTAAAATTATCCTTAGGTCAAATCTAACAATAGCCGACCAATGATAATAGGGAATAAACAAATACATCAAATCTCCACCAAAAAGAACGCGCGTTTCAACGAAAATGTATGATACACCCGAACAAAATGTATGATACACCCGAACAAAATGTATGATACACCCGAACAAAATGTATGATACACCCGAACAAAATGTATGATACACCCGAAAAAAATGTATGATACACCCGAACAAAATGTATGATACACCCGAACAAAATGTATGATACACCCGAACAAAATGTATGATACACCCGAACAAAATGTATGATACACCCGAACAAAGAGTTCTTCATGGCTTTTGTGTGGACATTTTTAGTGGGCAATACCATTGAACGATAGGTCAAGCTTTCGATCGATGCCAAATATATCTAGGCAGCGTTGTAATTATATTGTACAAGCACATGATACACAGGGAACTATTTTCTAGGTTCTTTTTTTAAAGAATAAAAATATTATTAGAAAACTGTGAATGTGAAACGAAAAAATCTGAGTTTACCGATTGTTAAGAAGCCACAGATATATTTTCTCACTTGCTTATTCGACTTGCGAAAAATATGTGCGCGAACGAGTTTCGAAACACCCAAAATCTACCTATGTCGGTTTCGGCTTCGATTTGGGCCACAATTTATGTTTAACATTTTTTGGTTTTGGTTTTCTTCAAAGTTCAAAAGCATGCCCCGAATTGTATCCCCCAAACTCAGATGGGAAGATTCTTCTTTACCTCCCCCCCCCCCCCCCTTTTCCAAACTCAGATGGGAAGATTCTTCTTTATCCCTCCCTCTCCCCCCACCCGTATAAACGTTGATGCTTGCTATTAAGATACACGCTTTATATTTTTAAAAAAGATATTATTTATTTCTTTGTGTACCCATGCTTTTTAAACATTATATCACGAAAGTCGTGAACTGCACTTCAAATCGTAAGTCTAGTGTCATTGCTTATATGTTGTTTTGGTCAGACGAAACTTCGATGGTGGTTATTAAGTAATCTATCAAATCTTTGATTCGAGGGATTAAATCTTCTAGGCGGATTATTATGTGTTTCTTTTTGTCAAGTTTCTTTAAACATTCGTGTCCACATCTATTTTTTTTGAGGTCATCAAATAACTCCATTGCTAGGCCACATCCCGTGCTTTCATTTTACTCCCCCCCCCCCCCTTTTTTTTTTCTTACTTTCCCTATCAAAATAGTTTTGTCTTCTTACCTATTGGAGTGTATCTTTTGGCAAATTCCCCCCCCCCCCCAACCCAAACCACCGTTTTTGCGAGAAGTGAAAAGTGTTTTGTCAGTTAGTGGCAAGTTAGATATCAATCGGGTACGACGAAGCGATATCTTCCATTGTTGTATTTGTTCTTTAGCCAAGCAACCCAACCAACAGTTTTGTGAGAGGAAGGGGGGTTGTTCAAGTGTTGCCATAGAACTATATATGACGCCATGGTCGTGGAGTTGGAGCAGCTAATTATTTTATTGGCTGTAGTGGGGTTTACACATTTTTGTTGCTCCATAAGTTACAAGGCGGATTTAAGATACAGGTATATAACGTTACGATCAGATTTAAGGTACAGGTATATAACGTTACAAGCAGATTTAAGATACAGGTATATAAGTTACAAGCAGATTTAAAATGCAGGTATATAACGTTACAAGCAGATTTAAAATGCAGGTATATATAAATTTACAAGCAGATTTAAAATGCAGGGATATAACGTTACGATCAGATTTAAGATGCAGGAATATAACGTTACGATCAGATTTAAGATGCAGGGATATAAGGTTACGATTAGATTTAAAACACAGGTATATAACGTTACAAGTAGATTTAAGATGCAGGTATATAATATTCATGTTTCCCTTGTCATGATATTCGTTGTGTGAAATAGAAAAAACTTAAACCTCCGGGATGCCACATTACATTGCCTGACTTTGTTTCTATTAAAGATTCACGTGAATTTACTCAATCCGTATGTCTTGTCTTAAACAACCCTTCAGTGATACCATCTAGTCAATGTGTTCAGTTAACTTTCTTGTATGTTTGAGATTATTTTTATTGACGGATATTTTTTTTTTTAAATATTAAAACTTCACACGCCCAATGAAAGAAATCACTACAATAATTTCGAATTTGTCTGAAATGAGTCACTCTAAGAGGGCATCAAAAATAAGAGACTGAAATGAGTCACTCTAAGAGGGCATCAAAAATAAGAGACTGAAATGAGTCACTCTAAGAGGGCATCAAAAATAAGAGACTGAAATGAGTCACTCTAAGAGGGCATCAAAAATAAGAGACTGAAATGAGTCACTCTAAGAGGGCATAAAAAATAAGAGACTGAAATGAGTCACTCTAAGAGGGCATCAAAAGTAAGAGACTGAAATGAACGTTTGCTTGACCATGGCGTTACAAACAAATTCATTGATGCACACGATTCATTTGATACAAAATGTATAGTCAATTCTTTTTCTTTCTTTTTCTTTTTTTTATTATTACTTTTTGTTGGGTTTTCTTCTGCTTAAAAAAGCTTGGTGCGATATGCAGAAGTCATTGGAATTTCGGACTTGGTTGACTTTAGTTTGGAATACATTATTCAGTCTTCTTCATCCTTAAATAAATTCGGCAAATACGCTTTATATTTTTAAAAAGATATTAATTGTTTCTTTGTGTACCCATGCTTTTTAAACATTACATGACGAAAGTCGTGCACTGCACTTTGATCGCAAGGCTAGTGTCATTTTTGTGAGGCGCTACGGTCACTCCATATATCTCCAAAAAAGACACCCTTATCAGCTCCTAGTGCTATTTCTTTAACTTGACACAGACACCACTCACATCTGCCCTAGACACTTGACACAGGCACCACTCACAGCTGCCCTAGACACTTGACACAGGCACCACTCACATCTGCCCTAGACACTTGACACAGGCACCACTCACAGCTGCCCTAGACACTTGATACAGGCACCACTCACATCTGCCCTAGACACTTGACACAGACACCACTCACATCTGCCCTAGACACTTGACACAGACACCACTCACATCTGCCCTAGACATTTGACACAGGCACCACTCACAGCTGCCCTATACACTTGACACAGGCACCACTCACATCTGCCCTATACACTTGACACAGACACCACTCACATCTGCCCTAGACACTTGACACAGCCACCACTCACAGCTGCCCTAGACACCTGCCACAGACACCACTCAAAGCTGCCCTAGACACTTGACACAGACACCACTCAGAGCTGCCCTAGACACTTGACACAGACACCACTCACAGCTGCCCTAGACTCCCAGCCACAGACACCACTCACAGCTGCCCTAGACACCTGACACAGACACCACTCACAGCTGCCCTAGACTCCCTGCCACAGACACCACTCACAGCTGCCCTAGACACCTGACACAGACACCACTCACAGCTGCCCTAGACACCTGACACAGACACCGCTCAGAGCTGCCCTAGACACCTGACACAGACACCACTCAGAGCTGCCCTAGACACTTGACACAGACACCACTCACAGCTGCCCTAGACACCTGCCACAGACACCACACACAGCTGCCCTAGACACCTGCCACAGACACCACTCACAGCTGCCCTAGACACTTGACACAGACACCACTCACAGCTGCCCTAGACTCCCTGCCACAGACACCACTCAGAGCTGCCCTAGACACCTGACACAGACACCACTCACAGCTGCCCTAGACATCTGACACAGACACCACTCACAGCTGCCCTAGACACCTGACACAGACACCACTCAGACCTGTCACAGACTTACTACAGACACGTTTCTTGAGATTATCCGCTGCTATAATAAATATTTTTCGTTGAATTGTATCCAGACGTTTATAAAGGCTCTGGAACCTAGTTCGAGGGAACTGTTAAATGCAGGCCTTTTGGAGACAGTAGCGGAATTTATGAGCATTCGATTGGTGGGGGGGGGGGGGTTATAGCTTAAGCTTAATTGGTTTAAAGTCATGTAATCCTCAG
This sequence comes from Omphiscola glabra, assembly GCA_964017045.1. Lineage (NCBI taxonomy): Eukaryota > Metazoa > Mollusca > Gastropoda > Lymnaeidae > Omphiscola > Omphiscola glabra. The sequence goes on along the minus strand of OZ024804.1, from coordinate 15,812,225 downwards.
AAAAATTCTAAATACATTTTAAAAGAAATTGTCACTTTACTGGGTTTTTTTAGGTCTTGGTTTTTTTTTTTTTAATTTTCACACCAAAACCATTCACTTGTATTTTCCAGACATTTTCCCAAGCACATACATTTCGCTCCGCCTCTGCGCTGCTAACACGAGAAAGAAGAGGAGGGCAGGACGTTGTTACTCGCCTGTGTTTACGTGTCACATATTCAGTCTGTACACTCAGACTGAGTTTCGTCCCGCGAAGTTTGTCCGTAGACTTAGTCCTTTGTTTAAGTGTGGCGCAGCTCTATCTGACTCGGATCTCAGACTTTTTTGGGGTGGGGGTTCTTTGTTATTTTAAGAACCACAGAAACAACTGAATTCTGTATGTTTGTCTGCCTGTTTGTCTGCACGCCCCGGACACCTGTGTGTTGCTGCAAATGTTTACCAAACACGAAAAGTGGTCGAAAAAACAGAATCGGATAATATTTTCCTTCAATTTTTTACCTTTTGGAGAAAACCAAAAAAAAATTAAAAAATCTTCAATCTTCAAACGACATTCTCTTCCCTTTTGTTTCTGAGAGACAAACGAGAATTTTTTTTTTTTTTTTTAATTTTTACTAAATATATAATACAATATAAGACAGGGGTTATCAAACTTCCCAATGCCGTGACACTTTGATACACTTCCTCATGGTGCGGTGACACCAACCCTTAACATTATTTTCTTTGCTACTCCATAAATATGTGTGTTTTCGGTGGTCTTAGGCCACCCCTGTGTAAAGGTCCCGAAAAGGGGATCGCGACCCACAGGCTGAGAAAAGCTGATATAAGGCATACGTTGAAATGCTTTTTTTCAGTAAAGTTCCAAGTGTAAACTGGGAAGCTCTTAATGCTTTGACTGATTACGTTCCTGGATTAATTTATTTCACACTAATATTAGTCACTGGATTGGGAGTACCTGAAAAATATATTTTCATAATCCAAAAAAAGAAAAAAAGAAATTTATCCCAAGACCTCCCTCCCCTGAGTCTAATCTGTCGGTTATTAAAACTTGCCAAATTGTCCAAGACTGAGATTGAATAATTTCCGTTAGCTCGTGCGGTGAATGAGTTGAGTTGTTTAAGGACTGTGCTACGCGTCAATTTTATATTTTATTACTACTTTATATTCCTTACGAACATGTTATTGTGATTATTAATTTTGTTTAAAGTTACATTTCTGAATGATTGCAAGTTAATTTTAACATAAATGGCAGCGGTTATCAAACTGAGGAGTGTGCACCCCAACGTGCTAGTTCAAAAGGAAGGAACGCGAACATTGGTATATTTATAAACACCCAAGTGCATAAAATGTTTGTAAAAGAATAAATTAAACAAAGGTGTTCGTATACACTTTTCTATGCATTTTTTAAAATTATTTTGTTTATATATATATTCTAAAGACCCTCCCGTTAGTACACCGTAGATTTATTTCACCAACCATTTCAGAAAAACAAAATAAAATATTAAGCACAAAACACTTTTGCTATATTTTTGTAAAAGCTTCTGATTCAGCGCAGTACTCGGTAATTTTTATTTCGAGAGACTTTCGGCCTTCTGGCTGATGATGATTGTGGCTTTCGGTGGTCTAACAAAAATCAGACTGTCACTCTGTCCGTCTGTCGGCCGGAAATCTGATATTCATTATTGCGTGATGATCCACTTGTCCAAAATTTGCAACAAAAAAAATTCAATTAGGGTTCAGCACTGATAAATACTTTTGTTTAAAAACATAACTACTGGAATGATAATATTAATATAATTATATTTTAATATTTTTTTTTTCGAAAATTAAATTTGAGAACCCTGGGTTTATTCAAGTCATTCATTTATGACATTAATTTTGATTTAACATTATCATGCTCATAAATGTTGTCATAGACAATGGCTAATTATTTTGTGAACAAAATTCAAGGCAAAGGTGAAATTTAAATCATTATTTTTTTTTAATAGTAAAAGATATAGAAATAAAATTTAGGGAATCTTGGGTCTCTTCAATTCATTCATTTATTGAAATTCATAATTATCATGCTGATAAACATTTTCATTGACGAAATGACACACGGTGTCCTATATAACTGTTTTGTATGACAAATATGTAGTAGGCCTACACTACTCCATTATGATACTAAACGTAGCTCAACACATTCGTTGGACTTTTGTTTACTTTTGCTCAAACATAAAAATCTACCCGATCAATAACAACTTCGGATAAACGAAACATTTAAATGACGACCAACAAGACATTGCCTCTGAACGAAAAATTGTATGGTTTATTGGAACTCAAGGCTTATGCCTGGACATCTTAGTGGGCCATACCAACAAAATATACATAGGTCATGCTTTAGATCGATACCAAATAATGTTTAGGTAGCGTTGCAATTATGTTATGAAAGCAAAGCGCACCCAGTGTTCTATTTTGCAAGAATTTCGCCCCCCCCCCCCCAATCCGCAGGGCACAATGTTCTCTTATCATACTACATTTTAAACAAACGTTACATTTCTTTTTAACTCAAACGATACAAGCCAAAGTATCCATTAGCCGAAGATCAATGAAGATTCACAAAATCCTCGTTTCTTTTTTGTTTTTATATTTCGATACTTTCCCCCCAACATTTTTGATGTACGCAGAACGTATGCGCGATCGTTTTTCGAAATATCTAAATCTTTCGGTTTTGACCGAAAGTATCGTTAAGCTTTTGGTTTCGGAAGATAGTCTCGTTCATTTTTTTTTTTTTTTTGATTAGGTTTCGGCCGTTTGTCATTTTAAACCTTCGGTCTTGTGTTGGTTTCGACCGAAGTCATAAAATCACTTTTGGTCGGTCACTAACTGACACAGTCGGTCACTAACTTACACAGTCGGTCACTAACTGACACAGTATTAAATCGACACGCACACAATGTTCAACCCACTCGTAAATACTAATATACCGACATCAACACAAAAAATAAACCCACGCGCACATATTAATCAACACACATTAATAAAACCACGCCGACACACCAATGTACCGAAAAATGACATCACCACTAGCACACACTATTCACACAAGTGGACACACTAATGTACCGAAACATGACATCACCAATGTCACACACTAATAAACCCCACGCACACACTAATAAACCCCACTGGCACATTAATGGAACCCACACGCACACACTACTCAACGCATAAATCCACACCGACACACCCTCAAATCAAATCAAACACACACAATAATAAACAACACTGACATACTAATAAACTCACAAAGACACGATATAATAAACCAACACACAAACTAATAAACCCACAGGCACATATTAATCAACCATTCCACACACACTAATTAAAAAAACTCGCACACTACCCCCCTCCCCCCACACACACTCCAATAAACCCACACAAGCTATTACATTTTGTTTTTTTCCCCTACTCTAATCGTCCACCACCGCCCACATCGCCGAAGCCAGGGAGCGGAAACACGCTATCTCGCTTACATATTCACACAACAGATAGCGCTTTTCTCCCCCGCCCTGGTTATGACGGTAAGCACAAGCACCCCCGAAGTGGCTCCCACCTCGAGCTCCTCTGTCAGGCCACCACTGCTCACGCGCTGACTAAACCGTCAGACCGCCCACAATGCCCGGGAAAACGCGCATGACCGCAAACTGTAAACATGGCGTGCCGCGAGTCTTTTCAGCGGCACTCGGGACGTATGCAGCCCTCGCCGAAACCGTCAGGTAGATAAATCTAACTTTAAGAATTCGGAGCCTTGCGTGGGGGCCGACCAGCATTTTGTTTGTTGCTACTGTTCTGGCTATTAAATGTAACGACCGGGAAAGTGATTTTCCATGAAAGCGGACAAGACTGGTGGCGGCTAGTTTCGTTAATGCGCGACATCAAAAATATGAGGTGCTGTACGTTACGACACAGCTGAGGGCAGTACGTGCCCCCCCCCCCCCCGGTGTCTGTTCACCGAGTCAAACAGTTGCAGTATTTCCTGGTCTCTGAGTCACGTTCTATCCAAATATAACATGACTTCCGTCAGTCCGTCTGGGGGGGGGGGGTAGTTATGGCATCAATAATCATTTGTTTTTAAGTAGAGGTAGAACTATGAAATATTTTACTATATGGGCACTCTATATATCAGATCATATACAGCAGTCATTGAATGGTCCCTCAAAATATGATAGTTCAAAATGATCATGCTGCCCGCTGTCATCCTTTTAATAATAATTTAAGACATCCTTACAATTAAAAAGAAAATACATTTAAATATCTCTCATATGAAATGCCGCAAATGGTGGGAAAGCGGCAACATGGGACGATGCTTTGGGTGGCGAGAAGCGGCACCTCTGGAATGTCCCCGATAACTGGTCGACACCAGCCTACCCCAGGAACGTGGTACTCAAATGAATTTCTTTCTTTATTAAAAATGTGTCTTCTTGCTGTTTTTTTTAGAAAGGAAATAAACCCATTTAAAGCTTTTAAATGATAGCATGTTACAACGATATACAGTGCCCTGGACTACGTCGTGTTGTCTTGCATGAAATTGATATCAAAATAATTATTATGAAATTATCATTTCTTTTTCTCCTTGCTCTTCTATATTTTGAGGGCCCACGATCAATGCATTTTGATCAGTCCGGCTCCTATTAACACGTTATTGTTTCTTTCTTTGATTTTTTTTTTTTCTTTTTGCAAGCCAACGCAAAATAAACCGAAATCAAAAGATAGATCGAAATTTTCAAAATAAACCGAAATCAAAAGATAGATCGAAATTTTCAAAATAAACCGAAATCAAAAGATAGATCGAAATTTTCAAAATAAACCGAAATCAAAAGATAGATCGAAATTTTCAAAATAAACCGAAATCAAAAGATAGATCGAAATTTTCAAAATAAACCGAAATCAAAAGATAGATCGAAATTTTCAAAATAAACCGAAATCAAAAGATAGATCGAAATTTTCAAAATGAACCGAAATCAAAAGAGAGATCGAAAATTGAAAAAAAAAATCATTGAATACAATTCAAGCTGATATCTAACTTCCATTGTTTCGGTTGTGATTTCACTCGTTGGTGTATCGCTTTCGTGGCATGTCAAAAAAAAAGACATTTGAAATAAGATGTTACCGCAAATCTGGGATGTTCGATACTTGAATCATGCTATTAAGGGAATATTGCATGATGGGTTAGTTAAACAATGTCGTTGGCCGAGAGAGGGGTGGGGGGGAATCAATTCGCTAAACAGAAAAACAATTTCATATTTATAACCCAAACAGGCATCGGTGTCTGTTATGTACCGAGATAATCGAAAACAAATTGGAAGACATTACGCACTTGCAAAAACTGGCTTCACAGTGTCCTTTTTTTAAAAAAGGAGAAATGTAAACCATTACAGGTGTGCATAAAACACTAAAGTAATGCTTGCAATCATGGCGGCACGCATGCATGTATGAGTTCAATGGGAGACTATAAAGCTAAGCTTCAAAGCATTTACCTAAGCTGAAATACGCGGGGCCCGCAGACGTGGGAGGAAAAGTGTAGTGGTGGGGGGGGGGGTGGGTGGAGACAAGAACGAAAAGGCATCGAGGTTCCATCTCCCAGCAGACGTATAAACCTCAGCACCGCGGGAGTTGGTGGGTGGTGGTGGGTCGCTCGGTGCAGGGGCTTAAAGATAAAAAAGAATAGGCATAGGTGAGGTGCGACGGGACTAGTAAACTATATTAGACAGAGGTTACAGATAAATGAGAGGTAAGCAAAGGGCCCACTGGAAGGAATCGGGTGGGCCATAAAGATGAGAGGGGTTTTTTTCTGGTACCAATAAACGATGGCACAGCGGCCTCGTCAAGTCGCTGCCACAAAATGTAATCTTTTAATGGACGCAATTTTCGGGATGGCCTCGTTGTTTCATCTCGACATCAGGGTGTGCCTGAAATGAGGATTTCACCGGAATCAGGTGTAATAAAGATGCGATAACAGCGTTGTTTTATTGCGTTTGTAAGTAGAATGAACTAACACTGGGGGTACGGGTGGCGGGGCGGGTATGTAGTGTAGAAATACTTGCTTCTAATTGCCGTATAACATTTTGATGACATTTTCTGCGCAAGGAAACGTGAATTTACTGAACGCGTTTAATTTTCCTAAGATTGATTTACGCTCATATTTTATTTCTATGACATAACCGACTGATTTGTTTAAGATAGAGTCAGTGCACATGCCAGAAGATACGGTCAAGTAAAAACGGTTACAGTTCCCGAAGCTTACCCGGTAGAGGCGACGCTCGCGGAGCCAGAAGCAGTTATCACAATGTTAAGAGCACGGAGCCGAGTCTGGCCGTCTGACAAGTCGGCACGATAATCTTCATCCCATAAGACGATCTCTTCATCCTATGCCGCCTGGTGTCTTCATTGACGCTCACCACTCCATACACTCACCACTCCATACACTCACCACTCCATACACTCACCACTCCATACACTCACCACTCCATACACTCTCTTTTCCCACAAAAATCTACAAGGATCAGTTTTGAAACGCGTCTAACACAAACATAGAACCTTTAAAAAAAAAAAAAAAAAAAAGTTTGTTTTACCGTGTATATGACATTGGGGCTGTTTAGGGTTGGGGGGGTGTGTGGTTATTTTGTGTCGAATTCACAAAAAAAGAGCTATTTTTTAATATGTCACTGTGGCAGTTCACTTCCTGTATATATATATTGAGATCTCATCCTCCTCCCTTTCTTCCCGGTGTACATTGTCATAAATCGAAAACATCCCAAGGTTACAGCTGGATTCAAAATGTAAAAATATATTTTAATTTATAACTTACTGCATTTTAATATAAAAGAATGGTTGTTCCGATATTTTAGAATGGTTAAAAATCCCTTAATCTATGTTGTTGTTTTTTTTAAATCTATTTATATAGCTTTTTTTTTTTTTTTTTAGAAAAAATGACATTTTTTTAGTCTGTGTCTTACTGAAAGCTTTTCTCTATCTGAGCGGTTCTGAAAGTGATCAGTCATTTGAGCCTTTTTTTTCAGAAAAACAGTGTTTTCAAGAATGCAACTTTAATAACTAAAAAATTACAAATTTAGTGCTACCGTAGACCTAATTACATAACAGTAAATTATATGTTTTAAAATTTAAGAGCATTTATTTTATTTGTTTGACACCCATGGGATCTTAGATCTTAGCTTGAGAAAAGCTGCTGTGCACGTTTTGTCTAGACCCACCACCACACCCCCTCTTATATTTTGCCAGTTTCTTGCCAAAATTGATCTCAACAGGTTTATGTATTAAAAAAAGAAAGGAAAAAAAAATATGTTAAAGGAATGCACACGTCCTATTTTGTCTATGGAAAATCCTGGTCACCAGGCAGTGTATCTCAACAAACACATTCCAAGTAACCTGAACATGTATCACTACTTTCTGTTAGACCTCTATTACTTATCGAAAAATGCAAGTACCTGAACATTATATCTCAACAAAACACATTCCAAGTAACCCGAACATGTATCACGGATTTTCTTTTATAACTCAGCAATATCCAAGTCATCAGACATTTTCACGCCAACTGCGTGTTGCAACTAGCATGATCTCTGTACGCTGACATTTCAGCTCGACCTGCACCTTGTGACTCGCGTGCTGATGGCTTATGATACGTACGTCTCCGCAATCGTTTCAACCTGGGGGGATTTACCCGAACGTCATCAATGGGCCCCAGCGAGCCCAAAACTCTTTCTGAACACTCTCCTAACCTTTTTCATATATAATTATACGGATCACTTTATAGATATGTCTTAAGCACTACGGTATATGTCTTCGACCCATTGACTGAAAAAAAATTCTTTTGGACTCCAACTCCACTGCACTGGTTCAACCTTTGGACACATTTATTATTCTTTTCTTATCCTTTATACTTTTTTCCCCCACCTATTATTTACGTCTTGCTCCTTGAATTTTTCTTCCTTCAATCACCCTCCCCCCCCCCCCCCACTCAAAACGGGTTGTCTATCGCAAGGGACTTATACATCTCTCACTGTCTTCCTTTGCCTGCGTTTCATGACACAGTCTGCGATGCACATGAATGCCACATGTGGTTAAAGAAGCGCCTAATGACACCCACAACCTAAACAGATAAACAAGCCGCACACGCGCGCCCCTGCACCCCCCCCCCCAAACACACGGGCACCTGCGTCTCATTACAAACGTTATTGTTGGTACTTATGAAGGGAGATAGCTTTTTGGGGGTCTCAGTGCTAAATGTCTATTCTAGTCTCTCTCACTTCTAGACAGGAGGGAAAAAAAGAAAGCTCTAGTACAGTGCATGTTTTTTTTTACTCAGTATTGGCCAAAAAAAAAACAACCTTAACAAGCTTCAGGGAAAAAAAAAACAACCTTAACAAGCTTCAGGGGGAAAAAAAACAACCTTAACAAGCTTCAGGGGAAAAAAAAACAACCTTAACAAGCTTCAGGGAAAAAAAAAACAACCTTAACAAGCTTCAGGGAAAAAAAAAAAACCGGATATTTTACTACTGAATTTATTTAGACATGGTGAGATTAATACACATTTAATATTAGATGAGCAGGCGGGATGGGTGTAATAATAACACAGGACACAGAAATAAAGGAAGAAACTGGGCCACGTTTCAGTTTTCTCTTTTTTTTCTTTCTTTCTTTGAGAATGCAGTATTACTCTTTAATGCAGCGGCTCTCAACCTTTGGGTCGCGACGCTTTGAGGTGGTTGGGGGGGGGGGTCGAACTACCCTTACACAGGGTCCCCTAAGACCATTGAAAGTGACATAGTTATGAAGCAGCAAGGAAGAAAATTGTATGGTTGGGTATTACGGACCGTTATAAATGGAGAATTTAATCTCTTATCTTTTGTCTATGGCTCGTTCTAAAAACAGTCCATAATAAAGGACCAAATTTTAAAAATAATAACAAATAATACGACACACAAAGCCAGAGCTAATTACAATTTATACGTTTTTAATGTATTAATTTCAATTAAATTACAACAGTAAAAGAATGTGATTAAAAATCATTAACTTACAATTTGCAGGTACCGGTACTGTGTATACAAATACAATGAGCACAAAATTGTACAACGAGGAAATAGAAAAATCTACACAAAACAACGTATTAAATAATGACACAGCACATCTCGTGGTAAAGGAAAAGAAACTATCTCTCCCTTGTCATTTAATCTTAGCCCTTTTATACCCTGTTTTAGATGATCATCCTCGAAATGGAATACGCAGTCTTATTGCTTCCCGCATTCTCGAGATCATTCTATCATGTTCGACTGGAACGGACGATAGTAAGATAAATGTCAACAAAGTGATATTTTTCTAGCCACCCCAAAACGGCCTTAATTGAAAAGAGGTCATGCACGGGGAAGGCGGGCAAAGCGTGTCTGAAAACACGTCATCCTTCATAACATTGGGGGTCACCACAACATGAGGAACGGTATTAAAGGGCCAGGGCATAAGAAATGTTGATAACGACTGCTAAAGTGGTATTTCCAAATGTAGATTTCTTTGAAGTCTTTATAAAGAGTTAATAACTGTGTTTCATAATTGAAAAGTTGCAAACAGTTGCATATGGATAGCCCTCAACGATGACGTATTTGGCACATTTTTACATATAGATAAGCTATAAAGTGATGTCTTATTTGTCAAACCTTTACATATAGGTAGGCTAAATGAAGTGCTACGTGTAGATCCTTTACACATAGTTAGGCTAAATGGTGATTTATATGTAAACCCTTTACATATAGATTGACTAAATGAATTGGTATATTAAAGTTAAAGAAACCCACACAAAAAAAATAATTAAAAAAAACATTTGCGGCCTGGAAAAGTGGAGTAGCTAGATCTCGTGACGCCAGGTGTAGATCATTGGTTTATCAAACACCTTAGTAACAAAAGCCACACCGCATACCAAACACATATTAAAAAAATGAACTTTACAAAGTACTTCAAGTGAACCAACAATAACGCACTCCCTTCTTCTCCTCCCCCCGCCCCCCCCCCCAACATTTCTCTTTTAGTTCCTGTGCTTAGATAAGAAATTGAAATGACCCAATCGCTCTGGACTTCTTTTGCCACCTGTGGCCAGGACGCGGTTCAACGTGCTTATTTGGGTCTGTAAACATATGGCTCCCATTCTGAGCACCTGTAGTAATTGTTGTGGTCAATGGTAACTGTATTGGCCAATGGTATCTGTAGTGGCAAAAGGTAACTGTAGTAGCCATTAGTGGACAATGGTAACTGTTGTCTCCAAAGGAAACTGTACTAACCAATGGTAACTTTAGTGGCCAATGGTAACTATAGTGGTCAATCGTAACTGTAGTGGACAATGGTGACTGTAGTGGCCAATGGTGACTGTAGTGGTCAATGGTAACTATAGTGAACAATGGTGACTGTAGTGGTCAATGGTAACTGTAGTGGTCAATGGTGACTGTAGTGGTCAATGGTAACTATAGTGGTCAATCGTAACTGTAGTGGTCAATGGTGACTGTAGTGGCCAATGGTGACTGTAGTGAACAATGGTGACTGTAGTGGTCAATCGTAACTGTAGTGGTCAATGGTAACTATAGTGGTCAATCGTAACTGTAGTGAACAATGGTGACTGTAGTGGTCAATGGTAACTGTAGTGGTCAATGGTAACTGTAGTGGCCAATGGTGACTGTAGTGGTGAATGGTAACTGTAGTGGTCAATGGTGACTGTAGTGGCCAATGGTGACTCTAGTGAACAATGGTGACTGTAGTGGTCAATGGTGACTGTAGTGGCCAATGGTGACTGTAGTGAACAATGGTGACTGTAGTGGTCAATGGTAACTGTAGTGGTCAATGGTGACTGTAGTGGACAATGGTAACTGTAGTGGTCAATGGTAACTGTAGTGGTCAATGGTAACTGTAGTGGCCAATGGTGACTGTAGTGAACAATGGTGACTGTTGTGGTCAATGGTGACTGTAGTGGCCAATGGTGACTGTAGTGGTCAATGGTGACTGTAGTGAACAATGGTAACTGTAGTGGTCAATGGTGACTGTAGTGGTCAATGGTGACTATAGTGGTCAATGGTAACTGTAGTGGTCAATGGTGACTGTAGTGGTCAATGGTAACTGTAGTGGTCAATGGTGACTGTAGTGGTCAATGGTAACTGCAGTGGTCAATGGTGACTGAAGTGAACAATGGTGACTGTAGTGGTCAATGGTGACTATAGTGGTCAATGGTAAATGTAGTGGTCAATTGTGACTGTAGTGGTCAATGGTAACTGCAGTGGTCAATGGTGACTGTAGTGGTCAATGGTGACTATAGTGGTCAATGGTAACTGTAGTGGTCAATGATGACTGTAGTGGTCAATGGTGACTATAGTGGTCAATGGTAACTGTAGTGGTCAATGGTGACTGTAGTGGTCAATGGTAACTGCAGTGGTCAATGGTGACTGTAGTGAACAATGGTGACTGTAGTAAACAATGGTGACTGTAGTGGTCAATGGTGACTGTAGTGGTCAATGGTAACTGCAGTGGTCAATGGTGACTGTAGTGGTCAATGGTGACTATAGTGGTCAATGGTAACTGTAGTGGTCAATGGTGACTGTAGTGGTCAATGGTAACTGCAGTGGTCAATGGTGACTGTAGTGAACAATGGTGACTGTAGTGAACAATGGTGACTGTAGTGGTCAATGGTGACTGTAGTGAACAATGGTGACTGTAGTGGCCAATCGTAACTGCAGTGGACAATGGTAACCGGTGTTATTTTCAAGATGTTTCAGGACATGTTTTCCCAGATTTCACTTTGTTTTTTTCTGGCAAACTAAGTGGTGGATATATAGAGATATATAGTTTCATTGGTTTAAAAGTCCCATAAGTAAACTTTTTAAAAATAAAGGTACTTTTAAATGAAGAAAATGTGTGCACGCCGCTGATCTCTATACCTTATTATTTAATTAGAGACTTGAACTGTCAATGAGCGGTTTCCCTTTCTCATGGATCACCTTTGTCAACGGGGCCACTAATACTCTACGACAGCGGTTCTCAACCTGTGGGTTGCACGACCCTTTCCCAAAGGTCGCCTACGACCATCTGAAAACACATATGCTCATAGTTATGAAGTAAAACCGAAAATAATTTTGTGGCTGGTGGTCGCCACTACACGGCAAACTGTATTAAAGGGTCGAGGCCATAGGAAGGTTGAGAACCACTGCTCTACGAGAAGAATATGTCACAAACTCAGTGGCGAGAAATCTACAACCAAGCAACATTGAGTTTAATATATGTGTTTTTGTTACATAATTCAACATAGTTACCCGATGAAAGAATATGTTGTTAATATTTAAGTTGCTATTTATATATATTTTTTACAATGGGGTTCTTTTGAAATTTAAGTCATCCAAACTCATATTTTATTTCTTTGACTGTTGATTTGTTTTTCGATGCGATTGTATTTTTACATTTTATTGTGTAGAACGTGATGCCTTACTGGCAGTGGCGTAGGAAGGGGGTGCAGAGGGATCGCCCAGTTTCCTGGCGTCAATTTTTTCTTGATATCGAGGGGTGTCATTTTGGACTAAATTTGTTTTTCCCCCCTCCTTGGAATGGGGGCGGCATAAATCATATCCAGCCTCAGGTGGCACTTACCCTGTCAGCGCAATTGCTTGCTTGCTCTAGTTTTCCTTTTTTTAAAAAGAGTTTAATGGGAACAGCCTGAATTGACCCTCATTTTACAGAAAATGATATATTTCTGATATATTTCTGATTCTTGTGATACATTTGTGATATATTTGTGGTTTATTCGTGACATATTTCTATGATACATTAGTGATATATATTGTGATGTAGTTGTGATTTAGATGTGAATATTTGTGATACAATTTAACGTTTATTTCTACATAACAGTACTAAGTAACCCTGATCCACCTTTTCTTCCAGAAATCAAACCCTAGTGTTTGTCTTGGACACATTCATCATTGAAACACCGTGAAAGGTTTACAAGCAGTGCCTGCGATTGGCATCGTCAAAAAAAACAAGACATAGGGTCATACATCTGGCCGCTCCAAGGCCTGATCATCCGTGATTGTTCTCTGTGTTTCTCAACATGCCGGGTTGGTCATTGCCCGGAGTGGATACGGTGCCCGGTCAGCTGGATATATACTGTGACGTTAGCGCTCAATGACGCCAAAAGTTTCGTGTAGGGAAGGACCGATCAACATGTCAGCGAGAAAATGGTGAGTTGATATGACATTATTTATCCAACTCTTTCGGCAGTGCGACAGCGATTTGATGCCCACTTGATAAGCTTTGAATGCTCCAATGATAACCTGACTGTCGTCTTTAAAAGAAAAAAAAATGAATTATCAACAAATGCTAATTTCACACAATCACGTTTTCGTCAAATTTCTTTTTGACCGCACTTTTTTGGTTTACTAAATAGTGCGTTCAAAAAAAATGTGACGCAAAGTTTACGGAAAAATTTGATCGTGTTAACTGAGCACTGGTATGAAAATATTCGGAAAGTTTTAAATATTTCCTTGTAGAAGCGCATTTAAAGATAACATTTCCTTCCAAGACACCCACGAATAAAGATGCAGACCTGTTACAGATAACATTTCATATTTACAATGATTTCAGTAGTATATTATTGCAACTGTAACTAAAGTCCATGCACTATTGCTAAAGCATGTCAAAGGGAATTTTTTTTTTTAATTTATTTTATTGCATAAGTAAATCTGTACCTGTAATGATCACAGCAATAAAATTAGAGCAAAACTTTCAATATTATCTGAATAAATTTCAATTAGCCACTTGCTTGTCAATTTTGGGATATACATTTTTGTCAATCCTTGAGTGACGTCACATGTTCTAACTGGTGAGCTGTAATTTGAACTTAGTCTGGCGTACCACCAGTATGAAGATGACACGCGTGTAAAGGTCGTATTAAAGAATATGTCTATACATTTAAAAACAACAACTGTATAGGTTATTGCATTCCGTAACATATTTTGCTCTTTTTTTTTAACAATGTTCGCTATGGTTATAGTCTTCATTAAGAATACGGAGTAGAGGTGATCACTATGTAGCTATTTCCGGTTATCATTCCTGACAACGGTTGTAAACGTAGCCGTTTTAAAAGTACACGGCTTTAGGTGTGTTCCTTTGTGTCTCTTGTAATTCTTGTAACTCTCTAGCCCTACAGTGCCATCAATCATTTCTGTCCGTTCAGACGCAGCATTGGTTTGTTGTCAACCCATCTTTAGTTAAAATAACGATTGTCTTCTTATCATATCGTCTGTCAATCTATCATCAATCAATCAATCAACCAAACCATCTTTAAATTTCGGAATTTCACTATTCACTCAGCTTTCTCTCTTCCCCCCCCCCCCCAACCAGCCCCACTTACAAGCTCCACTCCATTAAACCCTTCCCTCCATGCACCTCGGTACTCAGCTCCGATAGTCAACATCCATTATCACAGGACTGGATTGATCCAACAAATGCGAACGTTCCATTAGTGCCGGCATGTAAATAGGTTCCTAATTAAAGATAATTTAGTCGGTCTTTGAATTCCAGGCGGTGAATGTTAACAGACAGGTTAACTAGGCTCCCTCCCCTGCCACCTCTCACGCCCCCTCCCCCATTTTACGACCGCTTTCGCGTATGCATCTAGTATCAGTGGTTCTCAGAATGCGCACGGCTGTCCAAAACACAGGTGAAATATACTCCGAATCTTTTTTAACACTATTGTTTTAATGTTTCATATACACACACACAAACACACACATATATATATATGTGTGTGTGTGTGCGTGCAAGGGGGATCTCAATTTTTCTGCGATGAGCCCTTTAGGCATTCAAAAAAAGGTATTACCTAAATGAAACATCTTTTTAATATTCCAATCCCACCATTCCACCCAATCCCCCCCTCCCCCCCCCCAAAAAAAAAAAAAACGACATCGTCCTTTTCATTTACCAAATTCTTCATCCCTTATTCATAAAAAAAAAGTAAACAAATCAACTCCATTTAATCCACCAGTACATTGTATTTCTAACGACTAACCCATCAACTTACTTAGTTTCCCACAGTATTTGTTAAAATATCGCTGTCTTTACAGCCGGTTACGCACTCCCCAACACTCCCTCACTTCGTCACACTAAAACTCTCCCTAACTTAGTCACACTCTCACACTCCCTCACTTAATCACACTCACACACTCCCTCACTTAATCACACTCACACACTCCATAACTTAGTCACACTCTCACACTCCCACAATTAATCACACTCACACACTCACTAACTTAGTCACACTCTCACACTCCCTCACTTAATCACACTCAAACTCTCTTTAACTTAGTCACACTATCACACTCCCTCACTTAATCACACTCAAACTCTCCCTAACTTAGTCACACTATCACACTCCCTCATTTAATCACACTCACACACTCCCTAACTTATCACACTCTCACACTCCCTCACTTAATCACACTCAAACTCTCCCTAACTTAGTCACACTATCACACTCCCTCATTTAATCACACTCACACACTCCCTACCTTATCACACTATCACACTCCCTCATTTAATCACACTAACACACTCCCTAACTTAGTCATACTCTCACACTCCCACACTTAATCACACTCACACACTCCCTAACTTAGTCACACTCCCTCACTTAATCACACTCAAGCTCTCCCTAACTTAGTCACACTCTCACACTCCCTCATTTAATCACACTCACACACTCCCTCACTTAATCACATTCAAACTATCCCTAAATTAGTCACACTATCACACTCCCTCATTTAATCACACTCACACACTCCCTAACTTATCACACTCTCACACTCCCTCACTTAATCACACTCAAACTCTCCCTAACTTAGTCACACTATCACACTCCCTCATTCAATCACACTCAAACTCTCCCTAACTTAGTCACACTATCACACTCCCTCACTTAATCACACTCAAACTCTCCCTAACTTAGTCACACTCCCTCACTTAATCACACTCAAACTCTCCCTAACTTAGTCACACTATCACACTCCCTCATTGAATCACACTCACACACTCCCTAACTTATCACACTC
This sequence comes from Omphiscola glabra, assembly GCA_964017045.1. Lineage (NCBI taxonomy): Eukaryota > Metazoa > Mollusca > Gastropoda > Lymnaeidae > Omphiscola > Omphiscola glabra. The sequence continues at coordinate 15,796,104 of OZ024804.1, read as the reverse complement.
TCACACTCCCTCATTTAATCACACTCACACACTCCCTAACTTAGTCACACTCTCAGACTTTCTCACTTAATCACAGTCAATCTCTCCCTAACTTAGTCACACTCTCACACTCCCTCATTTAATCACACTCACACACTCCCTAACTTAGTCACACTCTCACACTCCCTCACTTAATCACACTCAAACTCTCCCTAACTTAGTCACACTATCACACTCCCTCATTTAATCACACTCACACACTCCCTAACTTAGTCACACTCTCACACTCCCTGACTTAATCACACTCAAACTCTCCCTAACTTAGTCACACTATCACACTCCCTAATTTAATCACACTCACGCACTCCCTAACTTATAACACTATCACACTCCCTCATTTAATCACACTCACACACTCCCTAACTTAGTCACACTATCACACTCGCTTATTTAATCACACTCACACACTCCCTAACTTATCACACTCTCACACTCCCTCATTTAATCACACTCACACACTCCCTAACTTATCACACTCTCACACTCCCTCATTTAATCACACTCACACACTCCCTAACTTAGTCACACTATCACACTCCCTTATTTAATCACACTCACACACTCCCTAACTTATCACACTCTCACACTCCCTCATGTAATCACACTCACACACTCCCTAACTTAGTCACACTCTCACACTCCCTAACTTAATCCCCCTCCAACACTTCCTCACTCAGTCACACTCGCTCACTTGGTAACGCTTTTACGCTCACTTAATCAGTAACACTGCCGAACTGCCTTACTTAGTCACGCTCCCTCACTTAGTCACACTCCCTCAATCACACTCCCACACTTAGTAAAACTCCAGAAATCCCTTACTTAGTCACACTTCCACAATCCCTAACTTTGTCACTCTCTCACAATTCCTAACTTAGGCACCATCCCACAATCATTAACTTAGTCACACTCTGTCACTTAGTCACACTCTATCACTCAGTCACACTCCTACCATGCCTAACTTAGCCACACTCTCTCACTTAGTCACACTAACGCACTCCTTCATTTAGTCACACTCCCACACTCCCTCACTTAGTCACACCCCACACTACCTCATTCTGTCACACTCCCTCCCTCAGTCACACTCCTAAAATCTCTCACATAGTCACACTCACACACTCCCTCATTCAGTCACTCTCCCTCACTCAGTCACACACACTCCATCACTTAGTCACACTCCCACAATCCCTCACTCAGCCACACTCCCACATTCACTCATTGAGTCATACTCCCACATTATGTCACTCCCAAAATCCCAAACTCAGTCACAATCCCACACTCCCTCATTCAGTCACACTGCCACACTCTGTCCATCAGTCACACGTCCACACCTCCACACTCCCTCACTCGGTCATACTGCCACCAACACAACTACCCCAACCTCCTCCCCCCGCTAGTCAGTCACTCAAAACATACATTAACTTCACAGACAACGGCGAGTAAGGAGACAAAAATAACAAGCAAATCTCACGAAATCTTAAAGAGGTGGAAAGAGGGAAAGGAAAAAAAATTGACTCAGAGTAGGGAAGACGTTGGAGAAATCCAAGAGTTCTAAATACCTTTATACTGATTAGAGATAGTGGCTCTCCTTCTGCCAGATCCGCCCGATTCGCCTCTAGACTTACTAATTATTATCATCTCCCGTTAGGTTAAAGCTTTGACCCCAACTGAAAACGTAGTTAAGTACGTCTAGCTAAACCCATGGTCATCGCCGAGTTTTTAGCAATGTAGCCCCCAAATCGTCTGGAGTATACCCGACATTTTTGTCCGTCTTACTGCACAATGATCAAGGTAAGCAAGGCTATTTACTTTTAAATCATTATTTCTTTTTGTGGATACCAACTTAGGAAAAAAAAGTTTAATCAAAAGAATATGAGGAAATTAAATATAGCTTCAAATAATTCCATAAGCCAAATGAAGAGATAAAATTTCGTTTCTTTTAACATAGTATAATAGGGGACTATACCAGGGGCGTATATCCCTCCCGATCGTGGACTTTGGAATATAATATATATAATAGGTGCGTATATCCCTCCCACTGCACCCTTCGCTGTCATCGGCAATTCTATAGGTCCATGTATTGATATTTAAATTGAGAGTTCATAATAAACATAGGACTATTATTAATACACACACATTTACAGTTGATAAATTGTTAGAAAAGTTTTGACTATACAATAATGATAGCCTATTGATCACAAAAGATCGCACTTTCGCTAATAGCTCAATAATTCTTTCACATTTTTCAGAAATTCCAGAGATTGTTTTTAAAAAAAAAATATTTTTAATAGACTATTATGACTACTATTATTTTTTCTCTTTCATATCTCTTAAAAATTCAACCATCTGGTGAGTGGCTCGATGGCTGTGCGGTCAAAAATGTAGAATTTCCGATAGTGTGGAAAATCATTTCAATCCCCAAACTTTAATCAGAACAGCAAAAAAACAAACGTTTGGTGTTCGCTAAGGCAACTATCTTTTTCCCCCACTGTGATTTCGTCACATTGCTTAAAGGTCCATGGGCGTCAACTTTTAAGGGGGCAGCTTGAAGCAAGGGTGGCGTTTTTTTTTGTTTCCTGAGTTATACATATAATACAATAACTTTTATACGTGGCTACCACGATATTCTGAAAATTTATTTTTTCTGAAACAATTAAAATATAATTGTCTTTTGTTAATTATAGTTTTTAAATATTTGAATTATTTTCACGTTGATATCCGGAACATATCCTGCGAACTGTATGGATTGAAAATAAACAAAGCTGAGACCAAGGTCATTTCAGTAGGCCGAGGTCGTTTCAGTAGACCGATAATCATTTCATTAGACTGAGGTCATTTCAATATGCCGAGGTCATTTCAATAGGCCTTGGTCATTTCAAAAGGCCGAGGTCATGTAAATAGGCCGAGGTGATTTCAGTAGGCCAAGTTTATTTCAATAGGATGGGGGGTCATTTCTTTAGGCCAAGTTCATTTCAATAAGATGGGGTCTTGTCTGTAGACAAAGGTCATTTCTGTAGACCAAGGTCATTTCAGTAGACCGAGGTCATTTCAGTTGGACAAGGTCATTTCATTAGGCAGAACCCAGAAAAAAAAAGTTGATTTATCAATTAGAGGTCAGCTGCCCACTCGAAACCAGGAGTTTAAATATATGGGAATCATTTTCATCGAGGACGACAAAAAGGACAGATGCATAGAGACAAGATTGCAGCGTGTGGCTGCAGTCAGCAACCAAGTCGCCACCCTTCTAAGACACCCACGAATATAGATGCAGACCAAAGCCAGGCTAATTAACCCTGTCTTTATTCCAACGCTTTTAACAGTAGTGTCCAACATGGGCTCCGAATGAAGTCTCGAGATGGCAGTGTTAACCTACGAGATGAGATTTGAAGGCGGGCAGCTGGAAGAAGGACAAACATTCGGAAGCCGGACCACATTCGGAAGCCGGACCACATTCGGAAGCCGGATCACATTCGGAAGCCGGACCACATTCGGAAGCCGGAACACATTCGGAAGCCGGACCACATTCGGAAGCCGGACACCAAGATACGTGTTTGAAGTCGTACCTATCAGCCAGTATGTGGCAAAACAACAAATCAATTCGTTTGTCCAACTGGTCAGATTGCCTGTCCACCGACCTCCCTTGCAAAAATAAAATAGAAAACACTCTGGTATTAAGGCCGCAGGAAGGCCCCCACGTCGGTGGATTGACAGTGTTAAGTACACCCTAAATAGCCACAATATGAAGCTCCAATATTAAGTTACTTACGTTTCGCGACAATCCGTCAATTATACGAACCCGTGTCGACGCGTAATCAACTATACCAACCCGGGTTGACGAGAAGTCAACTATACCTACCCGGGTTGACGCAAAGTCAACTATACTTACATTGGTTGACGAGCAGTCAACTATACCTATCCGGGTTGACGCGCAGTCAACTATACCTACCCGGGTTGACGCAAAGTCAAGTATACCTATCCGGGTTGACGCGCAGTCAACTATACCTACCCGGGTTGACGCGCAGTCAACTATACCTACCCGGGTTGACGCGCAGTCAACTATACCAACCCGGGTTGACGAGACGTCAACTATACCAACCCGGGTTGACGCACAGTCAACTATACCTACCCGGGTTGACGCAAAGTCAACTATACCTACCCGGGTTGACGCGCAGTCAACTATACCTGCCCGGGTTGACACGCAGTCAACTATACCTGCCCGGGTTGCCGCGCAGTCAACTATACCAACCCGGGTTGACGCGCAGTCAACTATACCTGCCCGGGTTGACGCAAAGTCAACTATACCTACCCGCGTTGACGCAAAGTCAACTATACCTACCCGGGTTGACGCGCAGTCAACTATACCTACCCGGGTTGACGCAAAGTCAACTATACCTACCCGGGTTGACGCAAAGTCAACTATACCTACCCGGGTTGACGCAAAGTCAACTATACCTGCCCGGGTTGACACGCAGTCAACTATACCTGCCCGGGTTGACGCGCAGTCAACTATACCTGCCCGGGTTGACGCGCAGTCAACTATACCTACTCGGGTTGACGCAAAGTCAACTATACCTACCCGGGTTGACGCAAAGTCAACTATACCTACCCGGGTTGACGCAAAGTCAACTATACCTGCCCGGGTTGACACGCAGTCAACTATACCTGCCCGGGTTGACGCGCAGTCAACTATAACTGCCCGGGTTGACACAAAGTCAACTATACCTACCCGGGTTGACGCAAAGTCAACTATACCTGCCCGGGTTGACGCAAAGTCAACTATACCTGCCCGGGTTGACGCAAAGTCAACTATACCTGCCCGGGTTGGCCAAATGATTTTTTTAGTATGGGTGACAATTATAGCGCTCTTATTAAATGAGACAAGATTATCGGAGGAATACGATGTATCTGTCTAGGCGGGTTTACGAAAAGTAGAAATAAAACCAGTGTATGGGTTTAGTGCCTGTTTTTTTAGCCATGTAAAGATTATAGGAAGAGGTGTGTGTGTGTGGGGGGGGGGGATATTTAGCCTGTGAGACAGAAACTGCATAAATATGTTTTTTAAAGGGTGGGGAAAAAATCGGGTGGTGGGTGTTAGGAAACATTTATTGTTACATTTTGACCAGTGCTTTTGTATTTGATTTATTGCAAGACAAATCTAGTTCACATAGTGTAAGTTTTGTATCGTACGACGTTGAATAACATGATCTATAAATAGTTAGCGAAATTGAAATTAAAACGTTCATCATCTTTGAGAATTCGTTTATTTTCTTTTTAAAAGTCCACCATTTGGGGTGGGGGGGTGGGGGGTGGGGGGCATACATCCTTTTTTAAAGCGCAAGAGTCTCGTGGGGGACCAAAGGTTAGAAGCACTGGTTAACATGCTATGGCTTATTTTGAATGAAATTTGAGATGATTGTGTGGTTTACGTGAAGATTGTTTTGCCCGATAAGAAGAATTGGTCATTTTGATAGCTCAGTGGTCAATGGGTGTGTGAGCCGGTAGGGTTAGGAAGAAAGGATGGTCGGGAGAAGGGATAGTCGGGAGATGGGATAGTCGGGAGATGTGATTGGCGAGAGATGTTTCCGGTTTTGGAGTAGCACTAAGAAATTGTTTGAGAGGGATGTAACGATCTGACGCAGAAGGTGATTTCTGTAAAGCTGGGGTAAAAGAGATTAAGTAGATATGATTTTTTTTTTTTTAAATTGTCGTAAATGTGGAACAGAAGAATAAGGAGATAGCACGGATGGGTTTAAATAGTAAACACTTTAAAACAATGAAAGACCAAGACCATATCGGACGAGGCGACATATTATCTCTTCCTGGCATGTATTCTAATAATATATTTTGTCGTAGACATTGGAGGCAGGTCAAATGGGATCGTTGTTTTCAAGGGACGGTACAGTGGAAGTAGTGCAGGGTTAGTGGAAGTAGTGCAGGGTTAGTGGAGGTAGTGCAGGGTTAGTGGAAGTAGTGCAGGGTTAGTGAAAGTAGTGCATGGTTAGTGGAAGTAGTGCAGGGTTAGTGGAAGTAGTGCAGGGTTAGTGGAAGTAGTGCAGGGTTTGTGGAAGTAGTGCAGGGTTAGTGGAAGTAGTGCAGGGTTAGTGGAAGTAGTGCAGGGCTAGTGGAAGTAGTGCAGGGCTAGTGGAAGTAGTGCAGGGTTAGTGGAAGTAGTGCAGGGTTAGTGGAAGTAGTGCAGGGTTTGTGGAAGTAGTGCAGGGTTAGTGGAAGTAGTGCAGGGTTAGTGGAAGTAGTGCAGGGTTAGTGGAAGTAGTGCAGGGTTAGTGGAAGTAGTGGAGGGTTAAAGAATGCCGGGAACCGAAAAGAAAAATGATGTTGTTGTTGTTTCTTTGAAAAGTAGAGTGTGAGGAGAAAATTTGGATTATAGAAGAGAGCTGGTTTACGGTAGTGAATGACATCATTTTTTATTAAAAAATCAAATTCAGCGAAACGGCTGTCGGCGAAACGGCAAACTGTGAAATGGCCTGTCGGCGAAACGGCAAACTGTGAAATGGCCTGTCGGCGAAACGGCAAACTGTGAAATGGCCTGTCGGCGAAACGGCAAACTGTGAAATGGCCTGTCGGCGAAACGGCAAACTGTGAAATGGCCTGTCGGCGAAACGGCAAACTGTGAAATGGCCTGTCGGCGAAACGGCAAACTGTGAAATGGCCTGTCGGCGAAACGGCAAACTGTGAAATGGCCTGTCGGCAAAACGGCAAACTGTGAAATGGCCTGTCGGCAAAACGGCAAACTGTGAAATGGCCTGTCGGCGAAACGGCAAACTGTGAAATGGCCTGTCGGCAAAACGGCAAACTGTGAAATGGCCTGTCGGCAAAACGGCAAACTGTGAAATGGCCTGTCGGGAAAATGGGCCGGTGGAAACGCGGCCGAATGCGCGGCGGTGTCGCTGGAGGTGTGCAGGCGAAAGGGAGGCTGAGTATCGACATAGATCCCATTAAAGATGCCGTCAGACTTGCCATGAACCATTGACCCTCCCCGACCTAAAATAGTTCCCTTTTTATGGTCTAGCAATTACTCAATTCAATGTAGATAATATGTACGCAACAAATCCACACATTTGATTAAATCAATCCTTTAAATGCTTCATTCTCCGTGGGGAAGGACGAATATATTCGCTAGCATTTCATATTTAACAATAAGATCGTTACATTTATAACTAAAATCATTTAGTAAAAAATATCTTTGCTAATTGCATTCAAGTTGTAGATGAAGGCCTACTTTATCAAAATATAAAACCTTTCCTATTTTCCTGACGTATCCCCCCCCCCCCCCCCCCCACATGTATCAATCTACAACTCAGAACCGTACACGTAGCAATAGATTTACATCAGTTAATGTTTATAGGTTTACATTAGTTATTGTTAATAGGTTTTTACTAGTTAATGTTACTTAAGGCCTGCATAGCTAGAATATTTTAATCTCTATTTTTTTTTTCATTAGTAATAAAGTTTGCTATCTTTAAGTGGTGTATTGACAAACTAAAAAAGAAAACTTTTGAACATTTAGTGTAAAAAAACAACAACAAAAACCCCCAACTTAACTGCATTGTAGATATTGTTCCGCTATCTATGTATAAATGAAGTGATACATTAATATGCAACTTTTAAAGCAGAACTCTATTTCTTTCCCTACAATGTTCACCATTAAAATCAGATCAACTTTCATGATTGTTTCGTTTAACTTGGACGTATAAAATGGGAATATTGCGATAAATGCATTATCATATATGAAACTCGTGTATTTCTTTTCTTGGGGATTTGATTCAATTAATCCTTTCATCATCTCGCGGTCTCGTCACGGAATATACGGATCCAGATAGGCCATTCTCGAGGATTTCTCGAGTTAAATTCCCTCCCCTTTATTTTTTTACCTGTGCCCCGTCCACCCCCTATGAAAAGACCCTGAAAGAAACACCCCCCCCCTGTTAGCCCCCCATCATGCGTCTGAACGGGTCCCATTGAATCTAGGACATAGTCAGAGAAAGAGAAAGACATGATCGAGCAAAAAGTCCTGCTGAATAAATTAGCCCAGGAAGGTGGAAACAGTTCTAACAATCAGAGCCTTCTTCCCTCCCCCCCCCCCCCAACCGGTATTTTCTCCATTTGTTAACTCCTTGTTGGATCAAGACGCCTTCAAAAACATAAATACATTTGAAACCACGCCCTTTCGCCCCTTTGAGATCCCGCCTCCTTCTGTGCGCGAATCCATGAAACCGTATTCCACAAGTGCGCTTTAAATAGACAAATAAAATATATCCAAATATTTTCAAGTTGTACATTCGTTGTAGGAAATCACCTTTTTGTGTATCGGATTTGTCAACGCGAAACTTCAAACTTGAATTCCCGTATCGTTCGCTTTTGCTTCGATTCAAAAAATCTAGTGGACAGAAGTAGGGTGTGCTCTGCTGGTTCTGACGTCATCTTTCTGGGGAATATTTATCCGCACTGTGGAGCTATCCTCGGGTAACTTTGGGATTTATCCAGGAAAAAAAAAAGAGTAAAAAAAAAAAAAAGAGGAGAATAAAAAGCTGTTTATCAAAGGTGATTCATTTGATGACGTCACATCCGTGGCGAAGACTTATGCTTTGATTAACACGTGTTTTATTTTTTGTGATTTTTTTTTTTTCCTTTCAGGTGGTAAACTTGCTGTATTTTATATTTAGTTATTCGATATCACCGTATAACAGAGGCAAAGTCTTTAAGGGTCTTAATTTGACTTACACGTTTGTTTAACGCTGCTCCTTTGAAGAACATTACTTAAAATATATATCTAAATTCATAAGTCATTAAAACCGATCCAGACCATTAGACTTATATTTTCATCAAACTTTTCTGACTTGGGAAGCTTTATGAAAATGAACAGTGGATTCATGTTGTTGTTTAATGACCCACTACCCGTGATGGAAACGGACTTGTGACAAGAATCCCGATGAACATACTTAGTTCGCCATCGAGTGACGCCCCTAGCATGTCACAATTTCTTTCGGTGAAATGTAGTTCATGTTACCACAAAACTATCACAACATCATGCCCCGATTATTCGAATAATATATATAATAAGATACGAGATTTTTTTTATTTGTTTGAAGTTTTAAACATGGTTAACAAAAATCCAAAGAAACCTTTGATGGTCCTTTAAGCTTATGTTAATGTGTCTTTAGTCTGCACCTGATCTTAATTTGTTCTAACCTAATTCCTTAAAAAGTTTTTTTTTTAAAGTAAAACATTACATGTAATAATATTAATAACTTACCATCTTCTCATGCAATTAATTGATTAACTTTAAAAAAAAAATATTTTAATACATTCAGTGCTTTTTCATTAGACAAAAATGACCCCAGAAATATCATTTGTTTATTTATTTTCTCTTGTTTTAAAATATTTTTATTTGATTATTCCGTTTAAATTTCACGAATAATAGTTACCGGAACAACGCAGTATTGTGTTCTGTGCCCAAAAAATAACAACAACAAAACAACAAGTAAAAAAAAAAAAAAAAAAAAAAAAATCTTAATATATTTTTTTCTAAATATTTCATTTTAAAATCCTAATATAACTCCGCATTGTATGATGAAGACAATTTTTAATATAGATTATAACGTTCGCAGTTTCTGCGGAAGATTCTCCCAAGTTATTACGGCAATGGTGCCATGGTGACTGCACTTGTCATATTAGTTGTAATTAACGTGTTTGCTTAAAGCTGTCTACAGGCCGGCAAAGGCGCTTTGAATGTTTTATACATCTATATATAAGCGTCTCTTCTTATTAATTTCTCGTGGAGTCCATTTATTTTCCTTAGAAATTTAAAAAAATAAAAAATTTAAACACTTGCAGACTTGCATTTTTTCCGATTTTATCAAAATACCTTATAGAACTTATTGGTGCAGATAGAAAGACAAAATACCTTATAGAACTTATTGGTGCAGATAGAAAGACAAAATACCTTATAGAACTTATTGGTGCAGATAGAAAGACAAAATACCTTATAGAACTTATTGGTGCAGATAGAAAGACAAAATACCTTATAGAACTTATTGGTGCAGATAGAAAGACAAAATACCTTATAGAACTTATTGGTGCAGATAGAAAGATCCTATTTGACACGTCTTGGTGCCGTCACATTGTTCTTCGCTGGCTAAGTTGCCCCGTCTGACGATTAAGCCAATCGGTCCCGTTGCGGAGCTGACAATGTTTTGTGGTCCGTGTCACGCCGTGTGATCTTGTAACTTGTTATCCGATCCTTGTCTTTGATCGGGGCAAACAGTATCTTTATGTTTCCTTAGTTCCGTCTGATAATTTACTTTTTTTTCCCGTTTCCCACACCACTTCTTTTTTCTTTTTTTTCGTTTTTTTTGTTTTATTCAAACTTGATCAAATTAATATTTTCATTAATATAAAAACAAAATCTATATAAAATTGTTAGGAAATATGTTTCCATTTATTTAGCTTGTTTCTTAATTAAATATGGCATTTGACATTTATGAACTTCATTTATGTATTTATTTCATTCTGTCCTTCTATATTTAATTTTTTCCTTCTTATTTTCTTTCCTTCTTTTCCTTTCCTTCTGATTTTAAATTATTCTTTTTAAAATGTCTCCCCCCCCCCTCTTCCCCAAGTTTTTTGTTTCTTAACTTTTCTTTTTTCTTTCATTCAATTTTTTTTTTCTTTTTCTATATTTCTTGATTTCATTATTACTTTCGTCATTGTCTTCTTTTCTATCGAACCGTGAAATAATCAACAGTATTACATTTCAAAATTGTTTTTTTAAAAATATTTTTAAGCTCCCTTTCCCCTTGACTTTTCAGTGATGCATCAAAAATAGATTTACAAATTTATTTTTAAAATGCCATAGATGTAGTGTTTTAAAGTTATGGAACTTTCTGGAAAATTCTAGCTTGGATATTATTAGTTTTAAATCAAACGATATTGTTTATACGGACAATGAAGTGTATTGCTACCCAGCTAGTTCTATATCCATCATTTCACATGGAACCTATAGTGTTTTCTAAGACTATTGATATTTATATAGCTTATATAAGGAACAATGAAATGGGGGCCCCCGGATCCACAGGAATGGATATTATGAGTTCAGTACCCTTCGGTATTTTTAAAAGGATAATCAATTGTATATGTACTAGGTTTTGTCAAGATCCATCTATTCATCTAGGAGTATTTGCTGGTCATTTTATTTATACAGCTCAAATAAGGAAAAAAAAAGGAATTCGCGGCTCGCGGCCCCCAGCCCCAAGTGGACTATTATAAAAGTTCATACCCCCCAGGCCCCCCCCCCCCCACAGTATTTGGTTCTGGATAATGATTTCGCAGCTACTTATTTAATTACATTTACATCACTTTCTGAAGTAACTAACGCTAATTTGAAAATAACTCCACTAGTCCATGAAAATGCCTTTAGGATCATTTGAGATGCGTTTTTTTTTTTTTCCCGTTGAGACTGATTATCAGAATTTCGCTCTTGAATGAAACTACGGGGCTGGAATGGTTGGATTTGCTTTGGCCCGATAGTGACTTTATGACACCCCCAATTACCATATTGGTATCAACTGGTTTATGCCCCCCTTTGTGGTCCCCTTTGTAATAGCGGCCCCCACCTTGAAGGAATAATGTCTTGAGCGGTCGGTCAGCGCGTTGATAGTCGTTTGATGGCCGGCACGTAATAGCCGCCTGGGTCATCGTCGGGTTGAACAGCCCTTTAGTGCCTAGATTTGAGGGCGAACATTCACGTACACTCGACCCTGGCCAGGGGGATTGTGTCAAGGACCCCAAGTGTGAGTCACGGTGATCGTTAAGCAAAATAAAAGTGACGTCATTGATTTGGGATTGATCTGTCGAGCGACTTATGAGATTGTTCTCTCCAGTGTCTTTTGTGATTGATCTGTCCAATGTCTTTTGTGATTGATCTCTCCAGTGTCTTTTGTGATCGATCTGTCCAATGTCTTTTGTGATTGATCTCTCCAGTGTCTTTTGGGATCGATCTGTCCAATGTCTTTTGTGATTGATCTGTCCAATGTCTTTTGTGATTGATCTCTCCAGTGTCTTTTGAGATCGATCTGTCCAATGTCTTTTGTGATTGATCTCTCCGGTGTCTTTTGGGACCGATCTGTCCAATGTCTTTTGTGATTGATCTCTCGAGTGTCTTTTGGGATCGATCTGTCCAGTGTCTTTTGGGATCGATCTGTCCAATGTCTTTTGTGATTGATCTCTCGAGTGTCTTTTGGGACCGATCTGTCCAGTGTCTTTAAGAATTGACGTGTCCAGTGTCTTTTGGAAGTGATATGTCCAGTGTCTTTAAGAATTGACGTGTCCAGTGTCTTTTGATTTTGATTTGTTCAGTTTCGTCCAGGACGTGTGCAAAATGGAAAGTTGCAAAAACAAAAGTTGATCTTATTTTACTTTCAGCAAAATCGCTCTAAGAACAACACTGAATATATATATTTTCTTACTCTTTAGACCTGTATAATTATAACCTCTTTCTATAGAAGCTATTATTGTGGTAAGACGGTGGTTGTGCATGGTCTTTGACTTAGTCATTGAACCAGATTTAAAAGTTGTCGATAAAAGCATGACTAGTATGATTAACAAAATGATAACAAAATAAAATAAAAATAATCGCTTGTTTGTATAGTCAATTAGATTATTCCAAACTATAACACACACACACACACACAAACATTTTCCCCAAAATGAAGGCTGGTCTGGATACTGGGCTGCATTTTGGCGTTGGCTAATAAGCTTGTTTTTCTGGTCGTGCCCAAGCAAGTTGACTGAAGTCTTTGAGCGGGACTTCTCTGGGAAGTCATAAAATCAACAGTAGCCGTTGAAACGGAGACTTTAAATGTACGTTCATTAACATTTCTGTATTACTATTTATAGCAAGTGTTCATTTTATTAAATTTTTTTAAGAATCACGTTTTCAACTATGTTTAATTTTGAGAAACTAATAATTTGATCAATGAAATCTCTGCACATTTTCTTATTTCATTCTAGCGTTCCTTCTCTCACATTTATTTTTATTCCTTTCTGTCCTTCCACTTGTCTTGTCTCATCATTTTTTTTCTTCTTTTGTTAAAATTTCTAAAATCCTTGTTTTGAAATAGTTTTAAATGAATGTTTTCACCGACACCCCCCCCCTGCCCCCAAAACCACAACACCGAGTACTTTTCCCTGTTAGTGTTTAAAAAAAAATCATTATTCATATATTTCAACGTCCTTATTTATCATAGAGTCATTAAGAAGACAGGAATGCTTGATCTTAATCTCCAATGTTACTGTCGAACCAATGGGGAACCAGACAAAACCTATATTCTTTTAAACATAACTGGCATTTCAAAACATGTAACCAAAAGGCGAACCCACCACATCTCATTCATTTCTTAAACACGCCCATGTTTCGTCTATCTCTTCATTTTTGTATGAATATTACATTTTCATTCTCAGTTTCTCTCACTTTCTCTCCCTCTCTCCGACCAACTTGAAACATTACCATCACTCTGCCGTTCCCCCGAATCTGCCGTTCTCGTATTAGCACGCGACAATCAGAGAGAAGCGTGCAGACTGCGGATAAAAAGAGCAACATCTTATCGTGTAAATAGCATTAGTTTAATTGATAAGCTCTTGATAGGTGATAAGCCGGCGCTGTGGCACAGAGGCAGCGCGAGACGAGCGGACAGCCATTAGCTAAATAAATGGCGGTGTTAAAGCGGGCGTGAGGTCAAAGTTCACTCACGTTAAGCACAACAAATGGTAACTTCAAAAGTAAGAGCTCCTTTTTTTCCACAAGGTGTGAGTTAAGGCCGTCGTTTTCGCTGGGTAATGTTACAAGCTACGTTACGAACATTTTTGCAAGGAGATATTAAAATCGTAGCTTCTATTTTTTTTGTTAATCCTTTAAATTAAATTTGCTTTTGTGTGTTTAGGGCAAAATATTCGGAAATCTATTGGACCTAATTCCGTCAACGTATCGAGCTGAAACTTAGCACATAGACTTATTACAGATGACAAAACATTCTTTAAAATTATCAGCATTTTAAGGGGCAAGATGAAGGAAATATGATGTACTCATTTCACGAAATAAAACTCCCAATACGTGCTCTTAAATACCGCAATTGCTTTTGGTACGTAATAATTTTTTTATTTTTTTTCGAAACAGTGGTGAAATAAATCCGCTTTGTAAAATCTGATCAGGTATTAAAATACTAATATAAAAAAATAATAATACCAAAGTCACATAAAGGATTTATAACCAAAAATCTTTTTTTTTTTTTTTTTTTTTTTGATAGTTTTATTATCTGGGTAAACTTCTGAGCATTTTCGTGAACGTTTTGTGGAGTACAATTAAAAGATTTGTATGAAATGTCTTATTAGGTTACAAGTACGGATTCCTGCAATAAAACCGTGTGAGTTTAAAAATAATTGTTGAAATGATTCGATAATCTCGAATGATGCTGCTCCCATTCGGCTTCTTCTTGTGTTTTCAGCGTGTTCTTATGTAATTTTTTTATGACCGTAAAACAGTTTGTTGATTTATTCTGTTTACTGTGTATGTAGTCGGAAATTTGTTTTAATTGTGTAACCCAAACACGTATATGATTTACCCTATTGTATCCTTCTTCTTTCAGTCTTGATCATCTCTAATCCAATGTTGGATAAAACAGATTGGGAGATTATAGAAACAGAAAGGCGCTCTTGAAAATAAAACAAAATTTTAAAAAAAAATTAATAACATTATTCAATAAAAACACATATGACATAACATTAAAATGTATTGATCAAACGACAGAAATACACAGATTTATAAAACAAAAATTGATTTAAGAATTTACCATATGAACAAGTCGCTAGCCTTATGAAAATTTATGGAAAACGTGTAGGAATATTTTATGAAACAATACATTTAACTATAAAAACAGCTATTCGTCTTTGCATAAAGTTTTATTTAAATCGAGAAAAGTACTTTTAACAGTGGTCAAGAGAGCTGTGCATGGCCGAAGCGATTAAATTTTATTTTAACTTTAATTTAAAAAAAAGAACTTGATTAATTTTCCACTTCTAGGGCGCTATTCTTCTGACAACACTAGTGACTATTCAGTGGCGTAGCGAGCTTAACTCGCGCCCGGGGCACAATACCTTTTAGCGCCCCCCACCCCTATTCGAAAACCATACAATATTATATGTAAAATATACCATTTGGCGCCCCTTTGTGAGTAGCGCCCGGGACATGATACCCCCCTCGCTACGCCACTGGGACAATATTCACCACTTATTTCTATCTAATTAACAGATAATAGTGTACAAGATGAGTTTTTTAAGAATCTGCTGAGCTATACATATGGTCAATACAATTTTACGTTATAAGTTTATGAACTTTAATGGTAACGCCCCTGCAGCGAGCAGCTTCCAAGATAAAAATGAATGTTTTCAAGTATATCTCTTCTGCTCTTGGTATGTTCATTTTTTTCTTCTTTTAAATAGATTTCAGAACATCCGAGCGCCTTGAGCATGCTAAAATAGCCTGGAAACAAGCGCTATAAATGTAATCATCACCATTCCTTCCAATTACCCCAACAACTTTTTCCATTTAGGTATTTCATTTTAAAGAACTAATAAGATTTTTAAAAATTTAAAATAAGCCTCACTTTTGTACTCGTACGTACATACAATGGCGTAGCTAAGGGGATGACACAATGAGTTTACCCTACCGGCGACACCGACACTAGATACACCACTGCGTACATATACTTTTATATTTAAACATTGGATGATACTAAAGAGAGAAGTCACATAAAATAAGTCAGAGCGATGTGGTCACATTACAATAAGTCAGAGCGATGTGGTCACATTACAATAAGTCAGAGCGATGTGGTCACATTACAATAAGTCAGAGCGATGCGGTCACATTACAATAAGTCAGAGTGATGTGGTCACATACAATAAGTCAGAGCGATGTGGTCACATTACAATAAGTCAGAGCGATGTGGTCACATACAATAAGTCAGAGCGATGTGGTCACATTACAATACGTCAGAGTGATGCACTCACATACAATAAGTCAGAGTGATGTGGTCACATACAATAAGTCAGAGCGATGTGGTCACATACAATAAGTCAGAGCGATGTGGTCACATTACAATAAGTCAGAGTGATGTGGTCACATTACAATAAGTCAGAGCGATGTGGTCATATACAATAAGTCAGAGCGATGTGGTCACATACAATAAGTCAGAGTGATGTGGTCACATTACAATAAGTCAGAGTGATGCACTCACATACAATAAGTCAGAGCGATGTGGTCATATACAATAAGTCAGAGCGATGCGGTCACATTACAATAAGTCAGAGCGATGTGGTCATATTACAATAAGTCAGAGCGATGCGGTCACATTACAATAAGTCAGAGCGCTGCGGCCACATTACAATAAGTCAGAGTGATGTGGTCACATACAATAAGTCAGAGTGATGCGGTCACATACAATAAGTCAGAGTGATGTGGTCACATTACAATAAGTCAGAGTGATGTGGTCATATACAATAAGTCAGAGTGATGTGGTCACATACAATAAATCAGAGTGATGTGGTCACATACAATAAGTCAGAGCGATGTGGTCACATTACAATAAGTCAGAGTGATGTGGTCATATACAATAAGTCAGAGTGATGTGGTCACATACAATAAGTCAGAGTGATGCGGTCACATACAATAAGTCAGAGCGATGCGGTCACATTACAATAAGTCAGAGCGATGCGGTCACATTACAATAAGTCAGAGTGATGCACTCACATACAATAAGTCAGAGTGATGTGGTCACATACAATAAGTCAGAGCGATGTGGTCACATACAATAAGTCAGAGTGATGTGGTCACATACAATAAGTCAGAGCGATGTGGTCACATACAATAAGTCAGAGCGATGTGGTCACATTACAATAAGTCAGAGTGATGTGGTCACATTACAATAAGTCAGAGTGATGTGGTCACATTACAATAAGTCAGAGTGATGTGGTCACATTACAATAAGTCAGAGTTATGTGGTCACATTACAATAAGTCAGAGTGATGTGGTCACATTACAATAAGTCAGAGCGATGTGGTCATATACAATAAGTCAGAGCGATGCGGTCACATTACAATAAGTCAGAGCGATGCGGTCACATTACAATAAGTCAGAGCGATGCGGTCACATTACAATAAGTCAGAGCGATGCGGTCACATTACAATAAGTCAGAGCGATGCGGTCACATACAATAAGTCAGAGTGATGCGGTCACATACAATAAGTCAGAGCGATGCGGTCACATTACAATAAGTCAGAGCGATGCGGTCACATTACAATAATTCAGAGCGATGCGGTCACATACAATAAGTCAGAGCGATGCGGTCACATTACAATAAGTCAGAGTGATGCGGTCACATTACAATAAGTCAGAGCGATGCGGTCACATTACAATAAGTCAGAGTGATGTGGTCACATACAATAAGTCAGAGCGATGCGGTCACATTACAATAAGTCAGAGCGATGTGGTCACATACAATAAGTCAGAGCGATGTGGTCACATACAATAAGTCAGAGTGATGTGGTCACATACAATAAGTCAGAGCGATGTGGTCACATACAATAAGTCAGAGCGATGTGGTCACATACAATAAGTCAGAGCGATGTGGTCACATACAATAAGTCAGAGTGATGCGGACACATACAATAAGTCGGAGTAATGCAGACACATACAATATGTCGGAGTAATGCAGACACGTACAATAAGTCAGAGTGATACAGGATTCGATTCTTGCCTTTCGTCAGACAAGATAAAATATTTTATCAGCGTATCAAGGGAAACAACCAAAAATAAATATGCTTGAATCTTCGCTGACTTTAAAGACCACAACTTTTCACTATTCGGCCGTTGTGAGAACCTTTAGGTTAACAATAAAATCAGATGTCACTTTCTGGTAGAAACGGGTTTTTAGATTTACTTATATATATATATTGTTCCTTTATAAATATTTGAACAACAATAGCTTTATCAATAAATTTGTATTATATAAAATCAATTTTTTATTTTTCGACATTTCAAATCGATGCGAAAAAGAAATTTTAATTACAATATTAAAATAGAAATCAAGATATATCTCAAAATTATTCAAATATGTTTTTTCTTTCTTTTTTAAAAAACAAGTTCAAAGTTAAAAAAAAAAAGACAAATCATCTGTTTTCCGCACTAATGCACTTTGCAACCTAAATGTTATAGTAGAACAAAGTATGTTGAAGCTTGAACCAACAGACAGGACAATAAGATACATTTGTTATAACCTGAAACATTGGGTTAAGTTCGTTCACAAATTACTGATACTCGAAATCAAATTCAAGTCATAGCAGTCTCCAATAATTGTCATACGTAATAAGATAAGATATTTTATTTATTTTTTTTCAAAACCGGAAACGGCCAGGAACACACTCAAAGTCAACATAGTCCTCTGAGGAAAGCTGAAAAGTGTAAAGCACATGTCTGGTAGTCACCCAAATGAACCTTAAAATTTTAATTCTGGTAAAAAATCCCTACTACATTTTTAATGGATAGATGTGTGTAGACACAGAGCTCCTGTTTGTGGATGACCAGCTGTAAGAATCTTTTGTTGTTTTATGGAATGCCGCAGTTTTCTACCTCGTGTCGGTGAGTTGAGCACCAGCAGGAGGAACAATCTAGAGTTTGTGAACCAGATTGGGGTACACAATACAATTACCGTATTAGGTAACAATACCCACCCCTGCTCGCGCATCACGTGCTCATTATCTGCACCTAACACCCTCTCACATCACATCAAGTAAAGCGTGTCGCTTGGTCATTAAAGGGCGACGGCTTGAACTGTCACCTTTGACCTTTACTCCCGCACAGTGCTTTGAACTGTCACCTTTGACCTTTACTCCCGCACAGTGCTTTGAACGGTCACCCACCAAAGTCTCCCTCTCTCTGTAGTTACGTTGAAGCTAATCTCAGTGTCGGCCAGTGTCGGTTACACTCTCACCCGCGACGCCCCCGATCTTGCCCGCACTTCACCTCCTCAGAAGTGGTTGTCACTTGCCCTGTGTGGTTGAAAAAGGGGGGGGGCCCTTTACCTGGACACCGTGTTTGCTACATTCCACCGTTTATAGCACCTTACGGTCTCAGACATGTTGACCACGTTCACGTCTCTTCACATACATTTATCTCTCCCCCTATAGACGTTAATGTGTAGTTTGCTTTAACAAAAATGCTGTTAATCGCTATCCACATTTTTGCTCATTCTAAAATGTTTTTCTTTTTATTCAAATAAAAATTCAAGTGACAATTGGATAAACCTTATTGTGGAGTGGCATTCTTTCTCATTGTCTATCTCCAAAATAATATTATTAAATTTATAAATAAAAAAAAAATTAAAATATTTTTTAACGATTTTTTTTTTAAATCTTTAAAACTATAATATAAATTACGTTTTAGTCACGTAATCAAGAAATTTCATACTTTTAAATCTATTGAGTCATTTTTGCTACAACGCCTTGTCTATCGCTTTATGGAACTTTGTCGACTTTTCTTTTTCGACGGATTGTGCTGGACACACACAACTTCCATCGTGTAAACAGTTAAAAAGTACACATTCATAAAATGTGCTTATAAGTAAAGGTTATTTAACATTTTTAGACATAAGCTCTTAGCTATTGGTCTAACTATACACTTTATACTTACTGTGAGTTGATCTATGGATTTCGAAAAAGAAAACTAACCATCCTTTATGAGTTTGAACTGTGACAGCAAGCATCGGTCAGTGGGTGCTCAATCTGTCTTATGCTATACATACAAGCGATGTTGCATTTATGCCGGCTAGTGGTTACAAATATGGAGAATAAATATTTAGTTTCATTACTTTTAACAATTTTGGACTCGGGCAACCATTTTAGTCTACCACCTCCTTCGGTATTCCGCGGCCTCTTTCTTGCCACTAAAATTAATTCTTTTTCTAAGCTTCCTGCTGCATCCTTCCACAAACACTATTCTTTCTGAGCCCCTTGCTGCGTCCTACGAAAGGCACTCATTTTTCTAAGCTCCCTGCTGTATCCTACAACATGCACTATTTTTTTAAAGCTCCCTCTTGCGTCCTACCGTAGGTACTAATTTTTCTAAGCTCCACGATACCGGCATTGCTTTATGTACCAAAACAAATACGTCTACTCCTGATCTTCATTCATTTTTTTTTATTTCTCATTTTGTTTAGCAGTTCTTGCACATGCTCACTAGCCACCTAAACTTTAAAAAAAAAAATCTTTGTTTTATGACATAAATTTGTGATGACACTTTGAACTTGTTTTTAAAATGACATTAGAATGATGTCCATGCGACTGACTTCTACATTTAAATGTCCCGGTAGTTTGGCACGACTAACAAAGAGGCAAATTACTTTTTATCCCAAACAATTCATTCGACTTCGACTCTAGGAGTTTAAAACTGCTGGCCATGGTGGTTACACAATCTGACCCCCCCCCCCCCCTCACACACACACTTTTTTTCCCTCCAATCTCCATCCGCTAAGACAATTCGCGCACACAAAACTACTGAGCTATTTTTAGTGTTTTTGTTATCATCACTTAGCTCTGGCCACACCACCAGACGTCGTATTGTCGTAAGAAGGCGAACGTTCTTCTCAGCCTCACTCTGCACATCTCTCATCACCGATTTTGCAAAAGGCATTATCAGCGCTGGAAGCCATGACTACTGGAATAAAGATGGCGCAGATTTGTCAGGGGCAATAATTGCGTTTTGTTTTGTGAGGGTGTGAGGCTATTTTTTTTTTTTATCCGCGCAATTATTTTTTGCTGTAGAAGAACTTGGGACGCAAATATCTCTGTAGAAGCCATTTTTAGCTAGACTAGTCATACTAATAAAAAGTTAATAACTATGATGTGATTTCCTCGGTTTTAATCTGAAGATTACGATCATGTTTTTATCCAGAAATCAAAGAGCTTTTCTTTAAAACCTTTAAACTGATTATGTTTGCTGCTTTCCGTCATTCATTAAGCTTTATTATATCCTTCAATTAAAATATTTTATATGATCTAATCAGTAAATTATGTTGTAGTTCAAATAATTCCCGAAAAAAGTAATTGGATCCTTCTGATAAATTTAAATAAATTTGATACAACCCACCATGTTTTATACTCAGAGGTTCTTAAATTAATAATTGAGTCCATGATTATAAGAAGATCATCTATGAGAAAAAGTTTAAATTTCAAACGAAAATGTTCTCTTAAACATTAAAGCAGTCGAAAAAACACAACACGTTTTTTCAGCGTTATATGAGTGATTATGTACATTTAAACAATCGTTTAACCGCATTTTGGAACTTTAACATCGCTATCTTTGTCTCAATGAGCCATACTGGGCGGATGTCTTTAAGCATCGCTATATTGGTTTCAATAAGCCATATTGGCCGGGCGTCTTTTAACATCGCTATCTTGGTCTCAGTAAGCCATATTGGCCGGGTGTCTTTTAACATCGCTATCTTGATCTCGTTAAGCCATATTGGCCGGGTGTCTTTTAACATCGCTATCTTGATCTCAGTAAGCCATATTGGCCGGGTGTCTTTTAACATCGCTATCTTGGTCTCGGTAAGCAATATTGGCCGGGTATCTTTTAACATCGTTATCTTGATCTCAGTAAGCCATATTGGCCGGGTGTCTTTTAACATCGCTATCTTGATCTCAGTAAGCCATATTGGCCGGGTGTCTTTTAACATCGCTATCTTGGTCTCAGTAAGCCATATTGGCCGGGTGTCTTTTAACATCGCTATCTTGATCTCAGTAAGCCATATTGGCCGGGTGTCTTTTAGCATCACTATCTTGGTCTCAATAAGCCATATTGGCCTATTGTCTTTTAACATCGCTATCTTGATCTCAGTAAGCCATATTGGCCGGGTGTCTTTTAACATCGCTATCTTGATCTCAGTAAGCCATATTGGCCGGGTGTCTTTTAACATCGGGCTAATGTGCTTCTGTGGTCCCCTTATTGGGAGTCACTTCCGTTTGTTTATGATAGATTTAGGGTTCGGGTTAGGGTGAGCGACAGAGGGACCAGTAGCGTGCAATTACCTAACATCGTTATCTTGATCTCAGTAAGCCATATTGGCCGGGTGTCTTTTAACATTGCTATCTTGGTCTCAATAAGCCATATTGGCCAGTTGTCTTTAAGCATCGTTATCATAGTCTCAATAAGCCATATTGGCCGGCTGTCTTTCGACCTGGTTAGCCAATGCACATATATATTAAAAATCTAAGCGCTCACCACGTTCTATGCTAAATTTGTTATTTATTTATTTATTATTTTCATTCACATTGAATTCAAGATGAAATTAATATGAACTCGATCGTTAACTAAAAGCTGATCTTTGTGACATTTGAACTACAACGAACTGCAATTGAAAGTATAACTAAAAATGAATATGAACAGAAGTGTGCAAGTGGCAACCGAAAAATGTCCGAATAAAAGTATACCAACAGAATTATACCAACAGAAGCATACCAACCGAAGTATACCAACAGAAGTATACCAACAGAAGTATACCAACAGAAGTATACCAACAGAAGTATACCAACTGGAGTGTACCAACAGGAGTATACAAATAGAAGTATTCCAACAGAAGTATTCCAACAGAAGTATACCAACAGAAGTATACAAATAGAAGTATTCCAACAGAAGTATACAAATAGAAGTATTCCAACAGAAGTATACAAATAGAAGTATTCTAACAGAAGTATATCAACAGAAGTATACCAACAGAAGTATATCAACAGAAGTATATCAACAGAAGTATACCAACAGTAACAGAAGTATATCAACAGAAGTATACCAACAGAAGTATATCAACAGAAGTATACCAACAGAAGTATACCAACAGAAGTATACCAACAGAAGTATACCAACAGAAGTATACCAACAGAAGTATATCAACAGAAGTATATCAACAGAAGTATACCAACAGAAGTATACCAACAGAAGTATATCAACGAAAAGTATGCCAATAACATATGTCAATAAAGTATGCCAAAAGGTTTAATCCTGCTGAATAAAGGTTATGGCAACATAAGTGTTAAAAAAAACATCTTGTGATTCTCATCCCGACGTGGGGACCATCTTTGACAAATTTTACCACATCTCGAGCGAGACCCGTTTTAAAACTAATGGCCTTAAAAGGAATGACACAACGTAAAGCCTGTTGAACACCCCCCCCCCTCCTCCCAACTACTTCCCACCACCCCAAGGACATTTTTAAAGTTTTGAATATAATTTAAATGTATTAAAACGCATTTACTTTTTGTTAATAAGTTGGGTTTTTTAAAAAATAAATATCTCAGTCCTAACAATTTCCGTTTACATTTTGTTGGCAGTCACACACAGACTGAATGCATGCAAAGCTTTTGTTAAAGCATATAATTTGCTTTGTGCCAAGCTCCACAAAGTCATTCATTTTTTGCCTTCTCGCTTCGACCAGGAGCCAAGACAAGGCAGACAACGACAGCTCAATTCAACAGCCGTTTAGTAAAACACCATATAGCGTTGCACCTAACGAAATAGAGTCCACTAGACCAATTTCAGCAGACGACGACGACGATTCGGTTCAATCAGAAAGCTCCAAATTTCTTCAGCCCTCCCAGCACCACCCACCCCCTCCACTTTTCTCACAGGTCGGGGGAATCTAAGCGGCTCGGTGTCATAGTGTTTAAAGGTCGGGAGTTTGGGTTTTCGACACTCGATTTGTGCTCCGTCTGACTGGTCAAATTATTGGATTTTTGTGTGGGTGTGTGGGGGTGTGTGTGCGTGCGTACGTGGACACGGGATTACCTTCAAGTGTGAGGACAACGTCTCGGTAGCTATAAGGAACACGTTTATTTAAGTGCATGAATTGTGGATAAGTGGTGATGATAGTAGTGGATGCGGCTAACTTCGTTTGTATCACAACATAGTATCACAACATAGTATCACAACATAGTATCACAACATAGTATCACAACATAGTTTCACAACATAGTATCACAACATAGTATCACAACATAGTATGAAACAATTGACGTGGTGATATTTTTTTTGAATCAGAGTCTCGGATATCTTGTTCTTCAACAAAAAAAAAAAAGACTTCTTCAATAAATAACGCACTTGAATGAAAACGAATTCTCGTTATATCCATATTTTAAAAAAAAATAAATAATTAAAAATGAAATTCTAAGTGATGAAATAAATTTATAATAATTCCATTAAACGGAATATCCATAAGAAAATATTTAAAATTGAAAAGATGCAACATAAATAGATTTATGTCAATAAATTAATGTCTCAACTTTATTAAAAAAAAAAAAAAAACACGCGGAAAACTAACAATGACATGAACATTATTATTTTTTTATCATTAATTTTTCAAAATAAAAATGTTCAAATGGTTTATAAAAAAATATTATTCAACTAAAATGGTTTAACATTATGTTTGTTATTTTACATTTATAGTACTTAATTTTAATTATTTTTTGGGGTTAAATAACAACAGGAAATGCTGCATTTATTGCGCTATTTAAGACAAATGTACATTCGTCACAGGTGATGTTATCTATTCATTAACTAGCGTCCAAATATTTAAAAAAGTGAAAAAGTAAATAAAAAAATAAAAGGCCGCCTGGTTCCACTGCCAACTCAATCAACTCCAAGATATTTTATTTGCGATGATTCACCAGTCTAGCTTTGTGCGGTGCTATACTAAAGTGAAGAAGTGATCATTTTCTGAGAATGTTGCGGACAGTGTTCAGCAGCCCAGACTAAACACGGTGACCTGCACACCTGGTAAATCAATCTTTTTATTACAATATTCAAATGATCTTAAATCACATTAATCAACTTCTTAGGCATACCACTTATTAACATTTGCAATGGATTCTATCACGTGACTATTATAATATTTGCTTTTGTCATTTAATTGGTCAAATAAAAACATTTTCCTCCACAAATTTATGCTTATGGATATATTTTTTTCTCAAATTACCTTTATCTTGATAATATTGTTTTTTAAATGTAATAATCCTTTGCAAAAAAATGGTAAGAAGATTTCAACAGTCCAAATTAGTCGATGGTTCACAAACAAATTAAATTAACATTCTTAAAATATATTGATTTACAACACACAAAAAAAGATCACGTACTGGTTTCCGCATATAGCTCGAACGATATTTGTTCGCATATAGCCCGAACGATATTTGTTCGCATATAGCCCGAACGATATTTGTTCGCATATAGCCCGAAGGATATTTGTTGAATATTTTACGCAATTCTCATTGATAATGTTTTTAGCCATAATCTGGAACATTAAATTTGTTATATCAGATTGTTCCTTGCATAACATTTTGCCATGTTATTGCTAGCGTCTAAATAAAATATTTTACAATAATATTTCAGTGTATTTTGGGTTTTAAATAGATTATATGAAGACATTAAAAAGAGATATATTTAATTTTAACAGCTCCAGGAAAATGTGTGTACAAAACAACCCGGTGTAATAATTCTATAATAGTGATGCCGTTTCTGAAGCGAGACTTTGGAAAACTACATTTTGTCACAATCTTTAAATACGTACGGTTTAGATTTTTATTTTATGTATTGTTTATTGTTTTGTCTTCTATTAAATAAAAGCGTTTAACCGAAAAGTCCAGGGGAATGTCCGGCTATGTGTTTTTTTAAGCATAAAATATATTTTGTTATATTATTTATTTAATAATTCTAAAACAATTTAAATTTATTAAAAATTAACTAAAATTAAGAATTTTTTTTTTTAAAAAAAGCTCTATGTGCCTAAGTTCAAAAGCAATAATTTCTTAAAACATTTAATAACTAATATATTTCGCGGCTAGATTATCCTTTCAAACTTTTTTTCTGTTAAATGTAGATAATGTGATGGTGTATTTAACAGGCATGGTGGAATTTTAGTTTAAAAAAAAAAAAAAAAAAATTCTTTTTAAAAATTAAACACTGATTTTTAGACTCTATTTGTATTTTCCAAACAACTTAAAAAGAGAAACATTTTTGTATTTTTCTACGATCCTGAAATTTAATAAGGCACAGTGTGATTCTCAATACTCTTAAATTGTACAGTGTTATTGTCAATCCTCTAATATTGTACATTGTCCTTCTTAAACCTCTAATATTGTACAGTGTCATTCTCAATCCTTCAATATTGTACATTGTCATTCTCAATCCTTTAATATTGTTTAGTGTCATTCTCAATCCTCTTATATTGTACAGTGTCATTCACAGCCCTCTAATATTGTACAGTGTCATTCACAGCCCTCTAATATTGTACAGTGTCATTCTCAGCCCTCTAATATTATACAGTGTCATTCACAACCCTCTAATATTGTACAGTGTCATTCTCAACCCTCTAATATTGTACAGTGTCATTCACAACCCTCTAATATTGTACAGTGTCATTCTCAACCCTCTAATATTGTACAGTGTCATTCTCAACCCTCTAATATTGTACAGTGTCATTCTCAACCCTCTAATATTGTACAGTGTCATTCTCAACCCTCTAATATTGTACAGTGTCATTCTCAACCCTCTAATATTGTACAGTGTCATTCTCAACCCTCTAATATTGTACAGTGTCATTCTCAACCCTCTAATATTGTCCGGCGTTTCGAGAATTTTGAGGTAAGAGACTGTATTTTTTGTAAGCACTTACCATAAGAGTTCGTTAAATACTATTAAATTCATACTAAATATTCCATGAACATCTATACGATGTATTATATATTGAAAGATTAGGTGTTTAAACACAAATTTAAGCCTTTTTAACAAGACAAACACTCCACTTAAATGTCAGTGCTACACTAAAGTGGCCATGAGAACATGTCATAGTTTCACCGAAGCTTGAATTTAAGACCCATTTGATGTGTGGGCTTTTGCTTGTCAACTAACTGAAACAACACCATACCGTGTTATACTACATACTCTGAATTTAGTTTTAGCCGAGAAAATTACACTAATAAAGATCCAATGTTTTTCCTATTCATATTTACTGCTTTTTAAACATTATTGTACTGTTTTCATGGTCTGTCGCTGTTAAAGATCCAATGTATTTCTATTCATATTTACTGCTTTTTAAACATTATTGTACTGTTTTCATGGCCTGTCTCTGTTAAAGATCCAATGTATTTCTATTCATATTTACTGCTTTTTAAACATTATTGTACTGTTTTCATGGCCTGTCTCTGTTAAAGATCCAATGTATTTCTATTCATATTTACTGCTTTTTAAACATTATTGTACTGTTTTCATGGTCTGTCTCTGTTTTTTCCCTTTAAAAAAGCAATATCATCATCTTCCATATCAGTAATTAGGTGTAAAATGGATGTTATTTTTTATCATTATTTATTCATTTTTTAAAGTTTATAAAAAAAAAAAGTCAATTTTCTGCATTTTAAAAAAAAGTAAATAAGACGCGTATTTTGTCCACATACAATCCCCTGTTCTAATCTTAGTTTCTTCTGTGTAATAATGGAATTAACACATTTTGTAATATGCTACATTTTACCTTTAAATGTATTTAAGCAAATAGAAAGGAGCCTGGTGCCATCAAAAACATATGTTTTAGCTAGGTATGGGTTGAAAGTATGTGAATTAATCTAGCTATACATTTCCCACATCGATATATTCCTTTTGTAGAAACGTGACAGAGAGTTCAATAACATTTTAAGGCAAAAAAAACCCAACACCAACTTATGTTGTTTTCTTATTCACAATAGTCACTTTGTTTACATCGTTGTTTTCGTCAATAGTGATATATTTTGAAACTGTTCCTTTGTAAATAATGGTTTTTGTATTGCTGTCCAGCACCACGCCTGCGATTGCATTCGGGGAAACTAAAGAGTAAAATCCCGGGGGGAAAAAACCCAGTCTCTAGATCCTGGTGAAATTCTACCGAGTTTGCCCCGGCGCTATGCTACTCAACATCTGATCTCATGTGCTGACTTATTCGGTGACCAAATCTTAAATCCTTGGTGTACGTTAATCTCTGCTGACGAGGACAGATAGAAGATTTAATGAACACGTAATCCTTGTCGTTTTTCTCTCGCTTCCAGTTTCTCATTTCCAGCGCGGGTCTTTTCTTCTTTCTCCACGGCTTGCCTTACTTAAAAGTCTTTACTTTCTTCGTTGTCTCCCTTGCGGAAACAAGCCCCACCACTCTTGTCACAGTAAACTATGTTGTTATTTCACTCATAATATTATGCGAGAAAAAGCAAACACATTTTTTTTCGCAAGGTGTGGTGAGAAAGGGGGGGGGCAAAGGGAGGGGCGGTGGTCCGGGGGGAAACCTGCAGTGTCTGTAAGAGGCGTGGGTCCATTGTGGAAACAACAGGAGAACAATCTCGTCTCAAGTTCAATAATTGCCGTCGTGTTGTTCTTTCACAATGATTTATAAACAAGGGCCTTAAATTGTTAGAATGGCGGCCCCTAGCTAAGGCCACAATGGTGAAACAAGACCCGTCGCTAAACTAACGGAGGGTGGAGGGGTGCAAGGGGGAGCACGGGGCGGGGGGGGGGGTTTACTATATGACATGCTTTTCCGAACGCTCGCGAGTTCTTCTGGTTTTATTAGGTATAGTAGACGCATGGAGGGCCGGGGGGGGGGGGGGGGGGTCGTTATAACACTTACAGTCACCGTGGTGTTGTTATGAGAATAAAATAATCGTTTTCAGATGAGGTAATGGTAAGTAAACTCAAAAATGAATAGGCATACAAGAGGTGGGACAGACATATGGGGCTAGAGGGGTACTAGAGGTGGCACATACATTGGGGCTAGAAGGGTACTAGAGGTGATACAGACATTGTTGCTAGAAGGGTACTAGAGGTGGTACAGACATTGGGGCTAGAAGGGTACTAGAGGTGGCACAAACATTGGGCCTAGAAGGGTACTAGAGGGGGTACAGACATTGTGGCATGAAGGGTACGAGAGGTGGGACAGACATGTCAGGGTAGCCGAAATAGGGTTATGTGAGGTGATGTCGAGCTGTGGGGTTAGCCATCATAGGGTTATGTGAGGTGCTGATGAGAAGTGGGGCTAGTCATAAAGGGTTATGTAAAGGCGCTGTAGAGTTTTGGGACATCCATAATAGGGGTACGTGTGGTGCTGTAGACCGGCCGTCCAGCCATAAGAATGGTACGTGTGGTTCTGTAGACCGGCCGTCCAGCCATAAGAAGGGTACGTGTGGTGCTGTAGATCGGCCGTCCAGCCATAAGAAGGGTACGTGTGGTGCTGTAGACCGGCCGTCCAGCCATAAGAATGGTACGTGTGGTGCTGTAGACCGGCCGTCAAGCGATAAGAAGGGTACGTGTGGTGCTGTAGACCGGCCGTCAAGCGATAAGAAGAGTACGTGTGGTGCTGTAGACCGGCCGTCCAGCCATAAGAATGGTACGTGTGGTGCTGTAGACCGACCGTCCAGCCATAAGAATGGTACGTGTGGTGCTGTAGACCGGCCGTCCAGCCATAAGAATGGTACGTGTGGTGCTGTAGACCGGCCGTCCAGCCATAAGAATGGTACGTGTGGTGCTGTAGACCGACCGTCCAGCCATAAGAATGGTACGTGTGGTGCTGTAGACCGGCCGTCCAGCCATAAGAATGGTACGTGTGGTGCTGTAGACCGGCCGTCCAGCCATAAGAATGGTACGTGTGGTGCTGTAGACCGACCGTCCAGCCATAAGAATGGTACGTGTGGTGCTGTAGACCGGCCGTCCAGCCATAAGAAGGGTACGTGTGGTGCTGTAGATCGGCCGTCCAGCCATAAGAAGGGTACGTGTGGTGCTGTAGACCGGCCGTCAAGCGATAAGAAGAGTACGTGTGGTGCTGTAGACCGGCCGTCCAGCCATAAGAATGGTACGTGTGGTGCTGTAGACCGGCCGTCCAGCCATAAGAAGGGCATTTCAAGGGTTTTAGACATATCGGATCGCGGTGTGTGATCTTTTCTTATCTGCTTTAGCCAAGTGTACGACATCAATTTGAACACATTAAAATGTGATTAAGTCCCTCGATTAAACAATACAAAATGTGAAAATGATCACATTTTATAGACAAGAAGAATATTTGAACTTGGTTATCTCAAAATGTGTATTTTGTGACTTGAGTACTTTTTACACTTAGATCTTCGCTCTTACAAATGCTTTTTAGTGAATTTTCTTGTGAGCCTTTTGATTGGCCAATAATATATACATACATTTAATTGTATCGAAGATTCTGTAAAGTTTCTGTTATTTTGAATTTCGGTACAGAGCACGGTTTCAGCGTTAATAAAAATACATAGAAAGTATAGCGTGTCTAAACCATTTTTTAAAAAAATAATTAAAATTAGTTTTCTATTTTGTTAATTGCTCTTTGTTTCCTTCAAATAATTTCTTAACAGATAGACCAATTACAACTTCTCTTTGATTGATTGGTTGATTGGATACTTCTATAGCGCTGGTATCCATGCTACTTTAGCATGCTCACTGCGCTCTGGTGTCATCTAATCTATTAAACAAAAAAGTCTTTAAATGTTTCCTAAATGATTTTCTGTCCTTGTATATATTACGCTTCTGGTGTGACTCGTGGACTGCTTCCTAAAAATCATGGCTGCTTCCTAATAACCGACTTTGGTACTGATAGTATATTACAAATAATTCTATATGTTTGAAAGAAAGTATGGTTTAATAATGAGTTCAGTAGTGCGTAAAGAATTCCCGATAACTACGCTAAATGATAGTAAAAAAATAAATTTTAATAACGCAACTGCGTTTGGTGCGTAATATTTTCTTTTCGGAAAATGAAATCGTCTCAATTTAAACATGGTGTAAAAGATATTCGATTTAAAAGTGGTTGGGACATCAGAATATATTAATATATTTCATGGGCGTGAAATTTTAAGTGTGCAGTGACGTATCATGGGGGGGGGGGTGTAGCAAAAATTGCAATTCTTAAATGGGCGTTACTTGAACTCATGTTTTGTCAAGTATAACTTTAGTAGATAGGACGTTCACGCAGTGCTTTCGCCAATGTTTGGCGATCTAAATCTAGTTAATAATATTTTTATAAAGTAAACTTATTCTTTATGAATCTTCGTTGACTTTAAAAAAACAATATTTTTTACAATTTGGTGAATTTCTTTAGAATTTTTTTTTTTTTAATTTATTTATTTTTTTTAATTTTTAGAGTTTGCGCTCCATCCATTACAGAGATGAAAATTGAACTACAAAAAAAAATAATTTAAAAATGCACACACTCTTTGTTGTTCATACATAAATACTCTTTGTTTGCTGACCAGTAGATATACTTCGCCTACAAGGCCACCTGCACCGCCATCATGAATAGTTCCGCCCATGACGTAACAATTCCTCTGTATTTACTCTAATAAAGTGCCCGATCACGTGCCTTGCATGCCATCGACTGCCAACGCCACTGATAACATTGGATTTATGACTTAGGGTGGTGGAAACTAGCAACATGTTAGTCTCATGCAATGTTTTCTGAAGTGCTTGTAATAGCTCCATGCTTGACGTAACGCTGGGGGGGGGGGGGCATGCAATAAAAACTCAGGCTTGAACGCAACGTGGGGCTTTAAATCTAAGATTCTTTTCACATCGCGAATATGGCTTCGTGTCATTAGCCAGTGGTGATGAACGTGATCTTGTTGGATTTCATCGTTCCCACATGATCCATCGCTGATAATTAGGATAACTTAAAAAAAAAATATATATATTAAGAAATCATCAAAAGTGGCGCCATATTTATGCCCATTAATTTTTTTTAAACATTAATTTGAGGCTAATTTACACCTTTTTTTTTTTTTACCAATTCGTAATTTTTTATTTTTTTTTTATTTCTTTACGATTTTACCAAATACATTTATCTTTCAAACGCGTATCAGATCTTTTATAATACATTAATAAACAAGCAAAATATAAATGACTATTTAAATTATTATTTGAACGATAAAAAGTGTTACGTAATAGAAAAGGTGTGCATTGTCTTTATAGCAGGTTCATTTGTGTTTTTTTTTTTACAATTTTGATTGGTTAAATAAAAAGAGTACGATTTAATTCAGCTAACGACGACATAAGATATACACTTATTTAATACGTCTGGTGTGCGTCTCCGTTATACCTTTTTTCTTTCACTCTCTATTTGTTCTTTCTCTCTCCTTCTCTCTCTCCTTCTCTCTCTCTCTCCCCTTCTCTCTCTCTCTCCCCTTCTCTCTCTCTCCCCTTCTCTCTCTCTCTCCCCTTCTCTCTCTCTCTCTCTCGCTCCCTCACTCTCTCTCCTTCTCTCTCTCTCTCCCCTTCTCTCTCTCTCTCCCCTTCTCTCTCTCTCCCCTTCTCTCTCTCTCTCCCCTTCTCTCTCTCTCTCTCTCGCTCCCTCACTCTCTCTCCTCTCTCTCTCTCCCCTTCTCTCTCTCTCCCCTTCTCTCTCTCTCCCCTTCTCTCTCTCTCTCCCCTTCTCTCTCTCTCTCTCTCGCTCCCTCACTCTCTCTCCTTCTCTCTCTCTCTCCCCTTCTCTCTCTCTCTCCCCTTCTCTCTCTCCCCTTCTCTCTCTCTCCCATTCTCTCTCTCTCCCCTTCTCTCTCTCCCCTTCTCTCTCTCTCCCCTTCTCTCTCTCTCTCTCTCGCTCCCTCACTCTCTCTCCTTCTCTCTCTCTCTCCCCTTCTCTCTCTCTATCCCCCTCTCTCCTTCTCTCTCTCTCTCTCGCTCCCTCACTCTCTCTCCTTCTCTCTCTCTCTCCCCTTCTCTCTCTCTCCCCTTCTCTCTCTCTCTCCCCTTCTCTCTCTCTCTCTCTCTCGCTCCCTCACTCTCTCTCCTTCTCT
Organism: Omphiscola glabra; assembly: GCA_964017045.1. Lineage (NCBI taxonomy): Eukaryota > Metazoa > Mollusca > Gastropoda > Lymnaeidae > Omphiscola > Omphiscola glabra. Next base: position 15,763,143 of record OZ024804.1, on the reverse strand, counting down.
CTCTCTCTCCTTCTCTCTCTCTCTCTCTCGCTCCCCTTCTCTCTCTCTCCCCTTCTCTCTCTCTCTCCCCTTCTCTATCTCTCTCCCCTTCTCTCTCTCTCTCCCCTTCTCTCTCTCTCTCTCTCGCTCCCTCACTCTCTTTCCTTCTCTCTCTCTCTCCTTCTCTCTCTCTCTCGCTCCCTCACTCCCTCTCCTTCTCTCTCTCTCTCCTTCTCTCTCTCTCTCTCTCGCTCCCTCACTCCCTCTCCTTCTCTCTCTCCTTCTCTCTCTTTCTCTCTCTCTCGCTCCCTCACTCCCTCTCCTTCTCTCTCTCTCTCCTTCTCTCTCTCTCTCTCTCGCTCCCTCACTCCCTCTCTTTCTCTCTCTCTCTCTCTCTCTCTCGCTCCCTCACTCCCTCTCCTTCCCTCTCTCTCTCCTTCTCTCTCTCTCCCCTTCTCTCTCTCCTTCTCTCTCTCTCTCCCCTTCTCTCTCTCCTTCTCTCTCTTTCCCTCTCCTCTCTCTCTCTCCATCTCTCTCTCTCATTCTCTCTCTCTCCTTCTCTCTCTCTCCTTCTCTCTCTCTCCTTCTCTCTCTCTCTCTCCTTCTCTCTCTCTTCTTCTCTCTTTCTCTCTCTCACTCTCTCTAGCTCGCTTGCCCTCTCTCTCTTTATTTATATATATGGGAGACGGTTATATTTAATGCAATCGCCCCCAGCAAATTCAATTAGACCTGAGCTACCGTCGCAATACAATGAACAACTTGGATACCATATATGTAAACGGCCATGTCGACGTGACATTTTAGTTCAGGTATGAGAACCGTCTGACAGCATACAATGGTCCATAGCTCACAGCTCGAGCTGGTCAGGTACAACGTCGGGAGTTGAAATTTTTGCACGCCCATGTGTGACAGAAGTCTTATTTCCCGGTGTTTGACAGTTTTCCTTGGGCTTCTTCGGCAAACAAAGCTAATGGTTTGGTTGGGGTGCGGGGGGTGGGGGGAGGGGTCGGGGGTTGTAGAAGCGCATCGCTAAAGGAGTTTTTTAAACGCTGACGCTAGTTCTTGTAACGGGGTGGGGGGAGGGGAAACATCGTACTATTATAGAGTGATTTAAGATACGTACTCACTTAGGAGAAACTATAGCGAGTATCGATACAAACATCTGTTAATGACACCTTATGTCCGATTCTAATCATTGGAGTACTACAGGTACATGTCATCAGGGGAAAAAACATAATTATAGAAAAGAAGGTCGGAGCTTAATGAAAACAACGCGTGGAGCTTCTTTGATAATTTACTCGGCGCAAGCTTGTCAACATTTCATTCCCTGATTAGATTGAAAAGAAGGGGGGGGGGGGAAAGTTTTTTTTTTTGTTAATTGTTGTTTGATGACTTGTATAGCACTTGTGTCCATGCTATGTACACGGTGTTTGATGACTTGTATAGCACTTGTGTCCATGCTATGTACACGGTGTTTGATGACTTGTATAGCACTTGTGTCCATGCTATGTATACGGTGTTTGATGACTTGTATAGCACTTGTGTCCATGCTATGTACACGGTGTTTGATGACTTGTACAGCGCTTGTGTCCATGCTATGTACACGGTGTTTGATGACTTGTATAGCACTTGTGTCCATGCTATGTACACGGTGTTTGATGACTTGTACAGCGCTTGTGTCCATGCTATGTACACGATGTTTGATGACTTGTACAGCGCTCGTGTCCATGCTATGTACACGATGTTTGATGACTTGTACAGCGCTTGTGTCCATGCTATGTACACGATGTTTGATGACTTGTACAGCGCTTGTGTCCATGCTATGTACACGGTGTTTGATGACTTGTACAGCGCTTGTGTCCATGCTATGTACACGGTGTTTGATGACTTGTACAGCACTTGTGTCCATGCTATGTACACGGTGTTTGATGAATTGTACAGCACTTGTGTCCATGCTATGTACACGGTGTTTGATGACTTGTACAGCGCTCGTGTCCGTGCTATGTACACGTGTTGTAGATATGCAGCGATTTAAACAACAAAAATATTTTGTTTTTATATTCTGAGGTTGTTGTTAGTTGTACAAATATACTCGCATAAACCGTGACTATGAGAGGAACATGGTGTAACGACACCATCTTTGTATTTTTTTTTCTTTCACTATCCTGTCATAAAGAATTACTCTTAAAAAAAAACACCAACAAAAAAAAAGATTTTTATCGAGTATTGGTTGTTTTAAATTTATGTAAAGACAAATCAAATTTCCCACAGTCAAGACTCGCTCCTGGCGGTGGGAGTTTTCGTGTGTGAGGTTTGAAAAATCGGGGGGGGGGGGGGGGAGTTTCTGTATGGAATTATGCAATTTTATCGGCACATTTAAAAACAAAAACAGAAAAACAATTCAAAGAAAACACAACAAAGAAAGAAAAACAAAGAAAGAAAAACAACATATTTTTTTTAGTTAAGGGAAGTAAGTGTCTAAAAGTATCACAGAATTTCATCCTCTTAGTTTTCTGTTCGGTTAAAATATTCGGTTAAAATTTTCGGTTAAAATTTTCGGTTATAATATTCGGTTAAGAATATTCATTTAAAATATCCGGTTTCATCTTATTTCTTAATTATCTGATTGAAACATATGGTTACCTTTTTACGGGTATGTAAAATTCGTGTCGCGAATTTATATTCAGTGTTTTTTTTTTATCTCCTCTCGATGGTTATGAAGGCATTGCTACTAATTAGTTTAGGACGAGTGTTTGTTTTTTTAAAAGCTCCAAAGGTGGTCGGTCTGTTTCGCAGTTATTTCTTTCTTGTTAAATCTTTTCTTTTTTTTTAAGGACCCGGATTTAAGTAATTAGGGAACAAAGGCAAACAACCTTTCACTCCAATTGCAAAGATATTTGCCTGCCCCGTGTTGCACTAAGTGTAGCTGAGGCACAGTCGACAAGCGCCGCCAATAGCGGAATCGGATCTCCTATTACTATAAATAAATAAATAGTTTATTAAATAACACCTTCATATGTGTAGTTCAATCTTCTGCAGCTAAAATTGATTGATTCGAAGACAAAATTCTAATCCGATATCGCTAGGCTGGGGTACCGCGCTATATAAGACAATATATAATAATAATCGGGTTTTTTTTCAAATGATCGTCTGTTCGTTGTCATCAGTCGCTATTGTTTCGCTACCCATGACTCTACTAATGTAAGTTGTCATCAGTCGCTATTGTTTCGATACCCATGCTTCTACTAAGGTAAGTTGCCGTCAGTCGCTATTGTTTCGCTACCAATGCTTCTACTAATGTAAGTTGCCGTCAGTCGCTATTGTTTCGCTACCCATGCCTCTACTAATGTAAGTTGCCATCAGTCGCTATTTTTTCGCTACCCATGGTTCTACTAATGTAAGTTGCCATCAGTCGCTATTGTTTCGCTACCCATCCCTCTACTAATGTAAGTTGCCGTCAGTCGCTATTGTTTCGATACCCATGACTCTACTAATGTAACGCTCATTTTTTTCATGAAAGGGACTATTGCAGATTTTTTAAAAATAGAACCAAAAGCGGTAATTTATGGCGGTGGGGAGTAACTGATAATGTTAAAATCTCTCCTGTGTTTTTTATGTGTTTACCTGTGGTGGGTCTTGTAGCCCAGCGAACGCTGTCCCGAGAGCCGGGCTATTACCTCCCCTCTGCCTCCAATGAACATGGCGGATTATTCATTCGCGGGCCATTACCACATTCGTCTCAAGTGGAGACAAACAAAATTTGCCAGCTTTGGTTTAAAAGGCCTGAAAAAGCTGGGATCGCCAATTTCCATCAGGTTGTGCAGTCGTGGGCAGAGGCGTAGCTGGGTTTTTGACGCCCTTGGCTAATTTATTTTTGGCGCCCTGGATAAATTGAAAAATTAACAATGCCCTTGGCAACTGCCCCAATGCCAAGCCGTTGTTACGCCACTGGTCGTGGGTTCGATGCAATTCTATTTAGAATGAAGAATGTTTTATCGTGGGATGGCTTAGACATTTCTCAGCTATCTTTTTTTTAAAAAATTCGTTTTTATTACTGACTTTTGACGACGCCAGCCCAAATATATTTTAAAAAGAAAAAAAAAATCAATAAGATTTCTCCCGTAACATTTTTGTGTTGAGTCAGTGATGCGCGATAATCAAATGATGAGTCAGTGAAACGTCACACACATGATGAGTCAGCTCTACGTCATAACCATATGAGTCAGTGATATGTCATAATCATGCGATGAGTCAGTGATACGTCATAATCATGCAAGTCGGTGGTACGTCGTAATCATACAAAGAGTCAGTAATACGTCATTATTGTAAAATGAGACTGGGCCGTGTCAATATGTTTGAGCTGGGGGCATGGTTAGAAACAAGTGTCTGGGAAATTGTGAAGAGATATCCACTAGGACATTAACAGTATAACGCCAAGTGGCTTTCCGTGGAAGTCATCTGTTTAATAGGTCATTGTTGTTATAAATGATTATTTCAATCATGATTATATCAACACAACTTCTTCTTAAAGACGAGCTTTGCTCTGACTTTGGGTGTCAAGTGTAAGACTATACAGAGCTGATGCAATTTTGGCCATTGATCACCATTCGAAATCTGTTGAGATTTTCAGTTTCAATAGACTTTGATTTATGAAAGTGGAGCGGTCCAAATACATTAGAACTCAACAATTATTTGCTTTAAGAAAGAAAACAGTCTTTTTGGTAAATAATCTTAGAAAGTTCATGTTGGTCACAAAACGTTTGTCTGTAATAGCGTGGGGGTGTAATGTACTTGAAGGAATGATTATATATCGCAAGAGAATAGAACGCTACAGCATGTTCTATCTGCAAAAATCGCTTTGCATCTCACTCTGTGTAAATGATTTGTCCTTCAGTTGCTCCTTATTTTTTTTAAAACTCTATACTTTGCTTCATGCCATCTAGTTCTTCTTTATATTCTGTAATTTGTTTTCTTTCTTCCATAGGTATCAAATTGCATGATCTATTACACCATTTCGTACATGCGCACTGTATAAAGTTTTTTCTTAAAGTTTTCCATTGTAACCACTTTTAGCAAAACAATTTATTTTTTCAAAAAGATCTATATAAAGCATGTTTTACTTGAGATACCATGTTTGAGCCCCAGAATAGACTTATGTATCCCTGGCTGTGCCAACCAGGCGACTTTCCTTTTCTTTGTTACAGCTCATGTGCCATAGATCTAAACGATATACTGACCCTGTCCAAAGAGTATGATCCCGTTCAAAAAAATATGTGATAAAACCAGATCGCTTAATAAAGTCGTCTTGTGTCTAATGTCCTTTGAGTTTAAAACAATTGGCGCGAAAACGACGAGGTAGGGGCTGTTGTTGTTTTTGTGTTCTGGTTTTTTTTTTGAGGCAGAGGGGGGATTTCCAAATTTTGATATAAACATTTTTTACAGATAACGCAATAAAATACCTATTCTTGAAATAATTGTGAGAATAAATAATCATAAAAAATGATAACAATAAAAAAAAAAATTTTTTAAAACAACAGCGGGGAAAAATATTTTGAACATAAAATATAATAAAATACATAGACACCAGTTTTTCTTGTACTAATGAACAACAATAATAATAACCTTCATCATGGCAAGTTTCGAATGTAATAACATTCTTACGATAATGAAACGGGATATGTTTTTAGAGCAACCATCTCATCCCTAGCCATAGACAGACCCAACCGCCTCAACACATTGCACAACGCCTCCGGCCTGACGATGTTTGGAGGTCAGGATGCTACTCAAATAGACAGGCAAATAGAAGGGAGATAAAAGATGCCACTGCCTCTCCCACACACACACACACGCTGTCTGGGCCCGGGGAGTAAACAAATAAACAAGGGGCCCGTCGGGTTAGGGCAGTGCACTCTGAAACATCACGGAGAGATGAGTGGGGTCTTCTGGAAAACTGGTCGAAAAAAACTTGGTGTTAACAATAATGAACGCTCATCTAATTGACTTGTTATTCACAACATATTGAACGCTGATCTAAAAGTCTTGTTATTCACAAGATAATAAACATTGATCTAAAAGTCTTGTTATTCGCAAGATAATAAACATTGATCTAAAAGTCTTGTTATTCACAACATATTGAACGCTGATCAACTTTTAAAAAAAAAAAAATGTATTTTTTATTCACAATAATGACCTCTGAAAAAAGTATAGATTTTTAGCTATGTCGGCTTATATTTAAGTAATCCAAATTTAAGTGTCTTTTATATATATTAAGCTTCTGGTGGACTGCTTCCATTTCCGGCTGCTATCTTAGTCCTAACAAGCTGCCTGCTTCTTATTCAGTGTATTTGGTATTGAGATTATATTTCAAATGATTCTGTATGTTTGAAAGAAAGTCTGGTTCAATAGTGAGTTCAATAACGCGCAAAATATAATAAATAATAATGATAAAGTTCATTTAAAAAACTTAAGGCTCGAAGCGCTATAAAAATACAAAACGCAACAATACAAAATCACGATAACTACGCTAAATAATATATCTAATAACGCAACTGTCTTTGGTGCGTAATATTTTCTTTTACGAAATCAACTTATCTAAATTTAAATAAAATGTAATAAATATTCGGTTTAGAAAAGGTTTGGGACATCAGAATATTTAATATAGTTCGTGGGCGTGAAATAAAAAGGGTGCAGTGACTAATCATGGAGAAGAGTGGGGGGGGGGGGGGGGGGGTGGGGATAGGTGTAGCGAAAATCGGGATTCTTAAATGTGCGTTACTTGAGTTCATGTTTTTTCAAGTAACTTTAGTAGATGGGAAGTTCTCGCGTGACTGTCGCCAATGTTTAAGTGGGTTTTAAGATTTTCGTTGCATTGCTGTTTCTTTCGTCTCCCTTAGCAACGTACACAAAAAAAGTTTGATTTCTATTTTAAAGAATGATAGATGGGTATACAACTGTTTAACATTTAATGAACCACTGCATGTTGATATGGTGGGAGGGGGGCACAATGTTTGTCGGACTTTCCCTGTCATTAAATGTTTGAAAGTATAGCGCGTTTTACAAGCAACACATGCTAGATGCACTTATATAACGCATGATTTCCCTATATAGTAAGAACATTGTATTGGCAGTTAACTTTTCTCCCAGTACCCCAGACTATACACCTTCCCTCAGCCGCAAAAGGAAATAAAATTTAATTAAAAGATAATTTTTTAAAATCATCCTTCGTTTTTACTTCTATAATAACCCGACAACAGTTAACTATGAAATATAATGTCTCAGTAACAGGCTACATGAAATATTTGTCTCATTAAACGCTTGACTTACTTAAACATGTCTTAAACAATACACAATCAACATTAGACATGTCTAGTGAATGGTTCTTAAATTTGAACATAGTATTTTCTTCCGCTAACATTTCATTTCTCCCCATTTCTTGCGCGTTTCTTTCTGTTACTTTAATTTAGTATAAATAAGGGCGTACCTAGGACATTTGGTGACAACCGCAAGAATCTATATCGCTCACCTTTCAGGGGACATCAGATAACCATGGCAAGAAGCTACATGGCCCCCCCTCTCAGAGGACATCGGGTGACCATGGCAAGAACCTACATGGTTCCCTTATCAAAGAATATCGGTTGACCACTGCAAGAACCTACATGATTCCCCTCTCAGAGGACATAAGATGACCATGGCAAGAAAATACATGGTCCCCCTATCAGAGGAATTTGATGACCACGGCAAGAACCTACATCGTCCCATTATCAGAGGAAATTTGATAAACACCGCAAGAACCTACATGGTCACCCTATCAATTTTTCTATTTAAGTGTTCAAAATCTTTGCCAGGCTCGCCGATTTTGATGAAGAAACATAAACAAACGTATTTGCTATTTATAGACCCAGTTCAATTGTTTCACACCATTTTTTTAAAAGACATTAATACAAGTCTTAATTTAACGTTAACTTTAAAAAAAAAATATTAACTATTAATAATTATACAATAATTTTTTTCAAGGAAAGCATTAAATTTAAATTGATTTTTTTAATTTGAAAAATAGAAATAAATGAATAAATGATGTAACAAAGACTCTGTAAATAAATCATATATATATAAAATTATCTATACATATATATATATATATATATGTTTATTTATTTATTAAAATCTTTTGAAGAAAATAAAAAAAGGTGCTGCAATCCAAAGTCAAAGACGTGAAATAAAAATTTCGCATGATTTATATCAAAATAACCCTGTCGTCCAACGTATTTAAAAAGTTAATTCAATTCTATTCATAAAATAAACACATATGAAACGCTTAGACCTAGATAAAGTTATCCATTTTTTTTACATTTTAATATCTTTACTGAAAAAGTACTAGTTCCTCTTGTCAATTTTTCTGATTTGTTTTGACTTCGATTCACGTTATGAACGTACATTGTACGACAAAATAGTCACTACATTGTCCCGGAGGTAATCTCCGTTTGTTTTATCCGTTATGACTTCAATCCGCCCTATGAACATGTCATGTACGACAAAATAGATCTGAATTGTCCGGATATCTGCCCGTCACAACTGCCAATCAAGAGCATTAACTTGTCAGCGGTCGGCCAAAAATTACATGTACCACAGGGGGCCATTCGTTTCTGTATGAGGTCCACTTGTCACACTTGATGCATGTTTCAACTCAGTATAAGGAAAGGGGATGGAGGTGGAGGGGGGGGGGCTTGGAAGGGCAGCACAACATGTCATGTAATTGTGTTTTCAACGATCTTCTAGAGACCTACTCTAGAGACAAAATCACAGAGCGAGTAGTCAGTAGGATTATCATCACGTGAACGCAAAGACTCAACATCATTGGTTAGTGTTATAGAGCGAGAATCACCAACCATTTTCTTAGTACTGTCCAAGAGAAGGAGTCCTTATTCATTTAGGGGTGCCAAAAACCTATAAGTCTCATTTGTATGATGTGTTTTGGTTATAGTCATTAAATATTTTTTTTTTAGAAAACATGCGCATGTCAGTAGCCGACCCCTGCTGAAGAATCAGCATTCGAGAACCAGGATTATAATTTTAGGATTATTGCCAGGATTATAAAGTTAGGATTATTTCCAGAATTATAAAGTTAGGATTATTGCCATGATTATAAAGGTGGGATATTCCCAGGATTATAAAGTTAGGATTATTGCCAGGATTATAAAGTTAGGATTATTCCCAGGGTTATATCGTCTGGCTATTTCCTGAATGGCAGTGTGAGGATTATTTGTGTCCATATCATTTCAAAGATTTTATAGTAAAAAATTATTATCATGATTTAATAAGAGAGGATTATTGTTAGTATTATAGAGTGAGCTCCGGTAGTTCATAATCAGATATGATTCGGCCAGATGATATAGTTACGCAAACAAAAAATTAAAAAATAAAATAAACAAATATAAAATTAAATTAAAATAAATTAATCTTATATTTTAATCATGAGGGATTTGATGTTAATTTAACTTTATAATTGATTGACGATGCAAAGCAAAAAAAAATTAAAATTCGAAATATAAATTATCTTGAAAATTAAAAAAAAACTAAACAAGAATATGAAATCTTGTGATTGTTAAGCATCACTTTTTAAAATTCAAAATTGTGTGTCTTGATAAAAACACACAAACACTCACACACAAACACTCACACACAAACAAACAAATAAAAAATTAACTCACAAAACAAAAGAAACTTTTTTTTTAAAAAAAGAAGAAAAATCTAAGGTCATATGGCGTACATTTGTTTCGATTTTGAAAATTTCACTATACCTTAATTTGCTTTAAGAGTAGCCTAATGGTGGCAGAAACTATTTCAGATAATGAAATATATTATTGAAGTTACTTAAATGTCAGTCTCAAATTCATTGTTCTGTACATTTATATCCTTTTCATCCCCGCCCCAATGGGGTTTATAAGTTGCTTTCTGGCATGTCCTCTCCCATATATTCCTCACTTTTTATCTCCCACATATTTCTCACTTTTTTCTCTCACATATTCCTCACTTTTTATCTTCCATATATTTCTCACTTTTTTCTCCCACATATTTCTCACTTTTTCTCTCACATATTCATCACTTTTTATCTTCCATATATGTCTCACTTTTTTCTCCCACATATTTCTCACTTTTTATCTTCCATATATTTATCACTTTTTTGTCCCACATATTCCTCACTTTTTATCTTCCATATATTTCTCACTTTTTTCTCCCACATATTTCTCACTTTTTATATTCCATATATTTCTCACTTTTTTCTCCCACATATTCCTCACTTTTTAGCTTCCATATATTTCTCACTTTTTTCTCCCACATATTCCTCACTTTTTATCTTCCATATATTTCTCACTTTTTTCTCCCACATATCCCTCACTTTTTATCTCCCACACATTTCTCACTTTTTATCTCCCATATATTTCTCCCGTTTTTCTTCCACATTTTCCTCACATTTTATCGCCCACATGTTGCTCAGTCTTCCCCCGTGCACTTCCCACTCTTTACGTTCACTCCAACTATGCCAACCAATTCCCTTCTCTAAATTTCTTCTATCGCTCCTTTTAAAATTTCTTTTGTACGTGTTCTTTGTAATTTAATGGACCTACCATTTTTCTAAACGACAATTACATAACATCAGCAGTAACATCACCATTGACAACTACATTGTCACTATCATTGACATTTACATCTTCATTAACAGTGACTTCACTATTGACATTGTCATTGTCATTGACATTCATATTGACATTGACATATGTATTGACATATACATTGACATATCTCCTCCAGATGTTTGTGATCCTCACGTAACTATAATAGTTACGATATCAAATGTTAAATCTCGAAACCTTGCATGTAATCCATTGCAGTTTTATTCACCTTATTCAATGGACACACAAAGGAATTAAAAAAAGACACTAAAATGTATAGCACCCGTAACTACTAGATCAATGCAACAAATATCCCTCAGCACCCAAGCTATAAATATCTCACGACGAGATCACAATGCAGATTGAAACGTCCCGTAGACAAGTTCAAGCAGAAGTTAGTTAGTGATTTTAAACCTACCCAAAAAGACAGGATTAACTGCGCTCTTTGGGCATCGTAATCTAGAATCTATATATTTGTAGTAACAGTGCTTCCCTATGGGAATATACCACATATCCGATAGCATGTCAGATTATTCACCAAGTATTGTTCTGAATATTCAGAGACTGTTAAGACTATAGTCTACTTCTTAAGCCCACGATTTTAATCAGGAGTCGGAATCTTCCCAATGGTAAGACATGGTGCTCGATGAAAGTTGCGGCAACTCATGCGATGCCGTTGGTACCACGTTGAATTCATCATTTGACGTTATTTTTGGGACCACAAGCTACCAGTGGAGAAAGAAGGATCTGCTGACTCGGAAACTTGTGCTTCTACATTTAAAAAAAAATAATTATAAAAAAAAATAGTTTGCAGTAGACACGTTCACCTAGTTGACACTATTGACTCCGTGAAACAGGAAAATGGCATTGCAGTCATCAGGGCGGGCTTCCTACGGGCCGCTGAGAAATTAATTCAGCCAGCAAGACCTTACGGATTATGGATTAAAGCTTTTCTGAAATGATACACTGTGAATTAATTGTCTGAAAAAGTCTTTGAAAATGAATATTAACAACGTAAAATTGTAAATTCGTATAACAACTTTAAATACTATTTATTTAATTATGCTGCAACTTGTCTGATTACAGTTTTATAGGCCTATACAGATTTCTTTGTTTTACTTGTCATTTTCATTTTTCACTTTTGAGTATTTTCTTACAACTGAAGTATGTACTGTTTCCTGTCGATATTATTTCTTTAATTCTGTTAGTCATTAATTTTGTTCATTTAATAAAGACCCTAGGTATTTGAATTTATTTACTTTTTCAAAACCAACACACACACTCATACACACACGCACGCACACATAAAAACACATAAACACACGACTATCTTCTTTTTTAAAAAAAAAAGATATCTAAAAGTGTACACGCAGTACATATTTTCAGTTTTAAAAAAAAATCCATAAATACAGTCTTAAAATGGTCAAGAAAAAGAAACTCATCGCTTCCACCAGGCGTCGTATGAATTAAGACATCAGATATAAAAACTTTTTTTAAAAATAAAAATTAAATGTATTTTTTTTTTTAAAACATCTGCACAAATAAGGAAATTAAAAAAAAAAAACATGATTTGTATATATGTTTACATTTTTATACATTCAGTTTGATGAGTTTTCATAGGACACGAAGGAGAAGGCTTATATAACTGATACATTTTTGAAAAAAACATTTGTACCAGAAATAGATACCTTTTATAAAAACAATCTCTACCAAATGTAACAAACTAGTGTAACGCTGCATAATTTTATTTGATGTTCACATTTTAAAACTTAATAATAATACAACGTGTCTGTTTTTCTAATTTCAATAAAATAAGATAATTTGACAACAGTTATCAGGCTATTTTGAGAAACTGTCTAACTTCCAAAGCGGCAAAATGGATATATAATGTTTTTTTTTTAAAAATAATATGTATTTATATAATTATATATATATTATCATTTTGTTCGAACCATTCCCGTTGTCCAGCACAAATGTCTTAAAGTCTGCCAATACTAACAGAAAGCAACGTGTTGATGTCAAAACTTGAGTGTGCTTGAACAACACATTTACAATTTAAGATAAACGACCGACTACAATGCTGTGTTTACATTAATGATTTTATTAAGAACACGTTAATCACGTGCTGTTTTTAAAAAAAAAAATATTTATCCTTTTATGATTTCATTTATATTTATAAATCTTTACATCTGAAAATTTAAACTTCGAAAAGCCTTCGCTGTGTAGCATCACTTTTATAAATGGCAAGCACTGCAACCCATGGATGGGTTCTGTAACATACATCGAGCACCTCCATTGATCTATTCGAAAATACATGAGATGAAGATCACATTGCCAATTGTGAATAAGGTATGGGATAAAGCGCATTTTAAAAAAAAATAATAACTCAAAATAACGCGGCAAGCAATGCGTAAAGTTTCCATCTGCTAAAGTTAAATGATTAAACATGCTTGAAGTACGTACTTTCAATTAAAATCCGAATTAGTGGTAACTTCTTGGAATTTTATTGTGCACGTCTGTCGAACTCAGCGTTAGAGAACCATTATTTGTGATATTGTACATCGAAGTATTTTTTTTTTATATCTAAAATAACCAAGTACATTGGCGACATCAGTGAAGATAGATCTAGTTCTTATTTTACAGGTACATTTCAGATAATTAGTTCTTATTTTAAGGATCCATTTCAGATAGTTAAATCTTATTTTACAGCTACATTTCTCAACAAGTTTATCAGTATTCAAAATAATTAAAATCATGTTGTTTCATGTTTAAAAATTGCCTCCTATTAATTCGTTTGAGAAATATGTCCGTCAAAAAAAGATAAAGAGCCTGTTACTCTAGACTATTTTTGCTGTTTATAACAATGATAATGTCACTCAAATTGTGTCTCAGCTGGAGAGAAGACTACGGGAGAGTGTCTTTAAAATCGTCTTAATACACGATATTTTATTAGTACTAATATCAGAAAATCCGAAGTTATTTGGTAACACATATTCCCGTATAAATCCGTACTTCTCCACATAACAGTCCCTCACAATCTCTGCCCCCCCCCCACTTAACCCACCCCAAACCCATTCAACACATTCAAACATACAGTGCTATCACCAGTAACCCGGCTCGCCCCATACGAGTGTTAATAGCCGTACAAGGCATTCCACGGTTGCCCAGGCTGGAGACACCTTTAAAGCCCTTCCGTAAGGCCGCCACTGTTTTAAACACGGGGTGTCTCAGACTCGGGTGTCTCAGACTCGGGTGTCTCAGACTCGGGTGTCTCAGACTCGGGTGTCTCAGACTCGGGTGTCTCAGACTCGGGTGTCTCAGACTCGGGTGTCTCAGACTCGGGGTGTCTCAGACTCGGGTGTCTCAGACTCGGGTGTCTCAGACTCGGCGTGTCTCAGACTCGGGTGTCTCAGACTCGGGTCGTTGGCACAGAAAGGGGGTATCGTTGGCTAGATGCTTTGGTAAAACTTTACCAGGGTGTTGGCACAGAACGTGGTATCTTTGGCATGAGGTTTCGGTACAAATATACCAGGGTCTTGCCAGAGAGGTCATTATTTGTACAAAATATAAGTTCTTGGCGACGGTGTTTCATCACGTAACTATACGTGCGTAATGACATGTCCAAAATGCGCATTACGACTTAGTTGCTGTATCGCATCAAGTGTTGTCTTTCAGTAGAGCGGTGGTCTTGTTCCATGTAGCTTGAGATCGCTTTCTACAAAATGGACCCCTCCCCTTTTTTCCGATTGTTTATTATATATGGCTTCATTAAAGGAATGCGTTGTTCAACATGATGCTCAATATCAAACCCCCCCCCCCCCGCTTTTAAGCTTAAAGCCACTAAAAGCAAAGTCACATAATCAAGGTAATTCAGTACAATATATTTCTTATGGTTGATTTTTTTTATTAATACAAATAAGTGTTAGTAAGTCAGCTTAATCAACCGTGATGGTATCCAAAAAAGTAATGTAAGTCCTATTACAATAGGAAGACCAAGAGACACACTCGCTATTTTTAGCTTTCACGGGCGTTTAATTGAACAAGTCAATGGCGTACAAAATATGGAAATTTTCTGTCCGAAGACAAACACCCTCCAAAAACTAATCTCTCATTTCTACCCTTCAACCTGTTTTCCGGCAGTTCTCAGCACTTTCTGAGCGGCTGTCCATCTCGTCACTTCCGTTTGTCATGTTCTCGTGCTTTACCTGTGAGAGTCTCGCGCGATTCAACGTCATGCGCTTCAAAGGGTTCTGTCTCTAGCAATCTCTGACTTAAATAATATTGTAGGGGGTTCTGATACTAAATTAAATCATGTGGCATTTGAGGCAACTGGACAGACATGACATGAGTGTATGTTTTTAATTAATAATTTTATTCCAACGTGGAGTTTGTGATTTAACTTAATTTTTACACGAGTGCAAATTAATGCCAGGGTATTATCTGAATTTGAGGTATATCATCTCATAATTTACTTTGCATGAAGATGGTATTGATGTCTCAAAATTAGTTATAATGTAAAGTCAGTTATAGAAAAACACCAATTTTTTTATAACTGACTTTACATTATAACTAATTTTGAGACATCAAAAAAAAAAATTAGTTATAATGTAAAGTCAGTTATAGAAAAACACCAGTTGCATCATCCAATATCGGATGGAGTATGGTGGTATCGATGAAAACTTGTGTTAAGGTAATTTATATTTTACTTTTGCTTGTACATTTTAATATGCTGTACAGCTTTTTCTTGCCAAAGAAATGATCTTAGAACTGATCTATTTTATTGGTATTGATAAATTGCTTAAAAGGCTGTAGGTTACAGATCGAATGCTCGTGTCACAAAGTCTGAACATTCACACACAAGGCGTTATTCTTTTCTTTCGCTTAAATCGCGTTAGTTAAGTTAATTTATTATCATTTTAAATGTGAATTGTTTGTAACACACTGTAAAAAATTGCGGTTTCCTTAATTATTTTTGTGTTACAACTCTCATGGAGGTGAATGACCAAAGATCAGCATCGGAAGGGGGAGCGCCTCACGTGATAAGACGTCGCAAACTTTTCCAGGTGATAAGGAAACAAGAGAAGTTGGGGAAAGTTCTCAACGTGATACATTGCCTCGTCTTAAGAGAGGTCCATCGAACGGCTTGATTTTTATGCAGTAACCCATCTTGTTTATTTTTACTGGATACGCCGATGGCATGACTCTCTTCTCGAAGGTGTTGTGCGTGTATTTGTTAATCTCTTCGTGTGATCGATGGCTTCCGTTGTTATGCCGGGTAGCACTGTGGCCATTTTTTTCTTCTTTCAATCAAGGAAACCGACTATAAGTCAAGTCCCATTGAAATTACCGTATCAGAGACCACACCCCGTTATGTAACTGGGTAATTTTATAGTGGTTCTCAAATACATTTTAGATAGCCGCCTCAAATAGCATGTCCCGTTTTGCAAGTGAGTTTTTTTGTTTTGTTTTTTTGTTCTCAAAATTCTTGTATGTATCTTTCAAATATACCATTCTCGTTTTGAATCTGATAAGTGTCATAATTTTATATTTTAACCATACTTTAGCAACGGTTCCATATGTCATGCTCACCCTAAAACCAATGTATCTACTTTGTATCTAGTTTGTTTCTGCTTTCTTTTTTGGCAATTGTGGAAACGAATAATTTAGTACTGAAAAGCTATTTCAGAAAACCTCACTCGTTCATTACTCCTGATGTTACATGAAAGCAGCGGCTCTCAAACTGTGGGTCGAGACCCCTTTGGGGGGGGGGGGCCTCGAACTACCCTTTTATGAGGGTCAACTAATACCATCAGAAAACGAATATACTCTACAGTTATAAAGTAGCGGTTGGGGATCGCCGCAACATGAGGAACTGTATTAAAGGGTCGCGTCGTTAGGAAGGTTGAGAACCACTGCATTAGAGGCGTAGGCCTTCATTAAAAGAATTGGAAATCAATTTTTGGCGACGCATTGGAATTCGCTCTGAACACACAATTGCTGGGCAAATTGATGATAACTTGAAAAGAAAATAATTTCAACAAAAACTATTAGAAAGCATTAGTTTATGATGAGTGAAAAAAAACGATGCAAAAATTATTATATTTTTTTTTTAAAAAAACGGCTTAAAAATATTCGAAAAAAATTAATTTGGCATATCTTGTTGAACGACTATATATAATGCAGGATTCGGAAATTTTGTAAGTCCTCTTAAAACGTGTGTGTCTTGGAAGGTTTCATGTACATGGCAAATGAGTTTGATTAAAGGACAACAAAAAAAGAAAAAATCGTTAATAGAAAAATGCAAATAAAGGAGTAAAGAAAGTGGGGGGAGGGGGAAATTGGGCCGCGGGGAGGGGGGGGAGAGATTTACCCAAAAGTAAAATGCACTTTGTAAAATATTCTTTTTAATATCGAGAGAATAATTTTGTTTTGATTCTGCGCCAAACCGAATACACTACTGAGTTTGTAAATATTTATTGTGTGTCAAGAATGTTTATCTTTATAGTGTGTCGAAGAATGTTAGCAGTTATAGTGTGTCAAGAGTGTATTTACATTTATAGTGTGTCGAAAGAGAAAAAAGGATTAAAACTGCCCTATGTGACTATTGTTCTCATTACTCTATTCATATTATCATTTACCATACACATTTCGTTTCATATAACTCTTAACGCTCCCCCCACACACACGCTTTTCCACACTTTCTGTTCTGTGGTCATGATCTTTCCTTGACACTCCCACGCAATTTGTTTTTAATTTATTTGTTTTCCTCTGCAGACACAATGCGTATCAGAGACGGAGGGCGACCCCTAGTGACGTCACTACTCTTACTCCTACTTCTTCTGTGCGCCCCTGGAGAGGGGTGCGGTCCCGGGAGGGGGTCGGGCAGGCGGCGACGGCCTCGGAAATTGACGCCCCTGGTCTTCAAACAGCACGTGCCCAACGTCAGCGAGAACACCCTGGGCGCCAGTGGGCTGACCGACGGGCGCATCAAGAGAGGGGACCCCAAGTTCAAGGACCTAGTCCGCAACAACAACCCAGACATACTGTTTAAGGATGAGGAGGGGACGGGCGCGGACAGGATTATGTCACAGGTGAGGGCTGCATTGTCTGGTTATGTCACAGGTGGGGGCTGCTTTGTCTGGTTATGTCACAGGTGAGGGCTGCATTGTCTGGTTATGTCAAAGGTGAGGTTTTCCTTGTCTGGTTATGTCAAAGGTTAGGTTTTCATTGTCTGGTTATGTCAAAGGTGAGGTTTTCACTGTCTGGTTATGTCAAAGGTGGGATTTTAATTGTCTGGTTAATCAATGGTGAGGTCTGTATTGTCTGGCTATGTCAAAGATGAGGGCTGCATTGTCTGGTTATGTCAAAGGTAAGGTTTCCATTGTCTGGTTATGTCAAAGGTGAGGTTTTCACTGTCTGGTTATGTCAAAGGTGGGATTTTCATTGTCTGGTTAATCAAAGGTGAGGTCTGTATTGTCTGGCTATGTCAAAGATGAGGGCTGCATTGTCAGCTTATGTCAAAGATGAGGGATGTATTGTCAGCTTATGTCAAAGATTTGGGCTGCATTGTCAGCTTATGTCAAAGATGAGGGCTGCATTGTCAGCTTATGTCAAAGATGAGGGCTGCATTGTCAGCTTATGTCAAAGATGAGGGCTGCATTGTCAGCTTATGTCAAAGATGAGGGCTGCATAGTCAGCTTATGTCAAAGATGAGGGCTGCATTGTCAGCTTATGTCAAAGATGAGGGCTGCATTGTCAGCTTATGTCAAAGATGAGTGTTGTACGATATTATCATATCACATGTAAGTGATGCATGATACGATGACGTCACTTGTGAACAGAGGGGTGCTTCATCTTACATATGTCTTAAGTTGTAGCACGATCTGATTATGTCACATGCCAGAGTTGCAGGTGTTAATCATATTAACTAGATAAGGGAATATATATTATCATCAGTGCTTGAAGGAAATGTTAATTGCTGATTTAATTAAATAGTTCATTCATTATTGATACATTATTTTGGAAATGGCCTATGGCTCTGGTTGGCAGGCATATACCAACATTTGTTGAAACAAATGTGAACCATACATATTATTCGACTATCATTTTAAGATTATTTCACCCCTCTCTCTCTCTCTCTCTCTCTCTCTATCTATCTATCTATCTATTTATCTATCTATCTATCTATCTATCTATCTATCTATCTATCTATCTATCTATCTATCTATCTATCTATCTATCTATCTATCTATCTATCTATCTATCTATCTATCTGTCAGTCCGTCCGTCCGTCTGTCTGTCTGTCTCTCAGATAGATAGATAGATATATATACATACAATCTATCTATCTATCTATTTCACTCTCTCTATCTCTCTCTTTGTTTACATATGCGTTTTGTAGTGATTCGTTAGTGTGACATCTTGACTATTATTTATTATAAAATATTAACTGGAATGTATAAAATATCCGTATTCAGTATCACATTTAGTTACATGGTACTACTAAATATGTTGAAGTTTAGTGATGATGGCGCACTCAGACAAACTTATAAATGCATGCCAAATTGGTCAGATTCGATACCATAGGTGTGAATGACCATGGGTCTTTACATCCTAATTGTAGATTTTTTAAATTAAATATATCTATTTTTGTTGTCTTTTTACACATAAAAGAAAAATAATATTAGAAAAAAAACAAAAAAACAACACTTAAATATATATTATTTTAATGCAATAGCAATAAAATATTCTTTGTGATAGCTCTGGGTGGGGTATAAGAGGGTGGAGAGAAACGAAAGTATATTTTATTGGAATAAATTTCATTACTACTAAATAACACACATATTCTGGTGAGGGTCAGAGATTACTGTCTTATGACCCTGCTAGTAAACTGGCTACCAGCTACATCTGCTGAGCTGAGCCATACGACATTTTGCTGACGTTGGTCTCCCCAACCACCTTGGCTTCCACCGGAACATGTAGTTAGGGACATTCGGTCAGCAGATGCGCTAGTGTCTGCGGGACCAGGCTGCAGTGTCGACAGGTAGGGTCCTTGTGGTGATCTAGCGGATTCTAGCCGATTACTACTAATATGAGGAACCACACAAATCAGGCAACAACAAATTTAAATTTTAAAAAAAGCAACAGCTAACTTCCATTTTCCACTCCAGAACACATGAGAGCTATCATCTATCTTTCTAAAGGGCCTGAGAGGTATCTTGAAACCACTCTAGAAGACATGAGAACGATCCTGTACCCACTTTAGAAGATATGACAGCTATCATGAACCCACTCTAGAAGATATGACTTCTATCATGTACCCACTCTACAAGACCTGAGAGCTGTCATGTACCCACTCTAGAGGATATGACAGCTATCATATACCTACACTAGAAAGATATGACAGCTATAATTTACCCCCTCTAGAAGACATGAGAGCCAACCTGTACCCTCCATAAGAAGGTATGAGAGACATGTTGTACCCTCTATTAGGAGACATGAGAGCCATCATTTTTCCAACATAAGAAGTCATGAGAGCCACACTGTACCCTGCATAAGAAGACATGGGAGCCATCCTGTACCCACTCTAGAAGACCTGAGAGCTATCCCGTACCAACTCTCTTCAACAGAAGACCGAAGAGAGTAGCTGTGTTCTCTTATCTACGACTGTTGAATCTTATGAATGAACAACGAAGTTCGGGGCCGAGAATTCTTATCGCTCAGTCGTTAACCAGGTCTTCTGGTCAGTACAGAATAATTAAGCAGATGAAAATTCAGTTGTTTGTTTGACCGCAGCTGACCACCATTGTTGTGAGTATTGAACACTTCCTTCTGCTGGGAACTGCCGTAAGCCAGGAAGGATACTGGACATTGAAACAAACAGTCATTTTATACTTAACACCATTTTTTTTCAAGTTGGGTCCGGGCTCGTGTGTATAGATCCTCAAAGTTATCGTATGACTCTAACTTAAGAAATAAAGATCACTTTAGAAGTTGAGAGTCATTGAACTATAATTATATTGATAACTACTAAACACCGAACACAAAAGTTTTTTTTTAAAATGTCAAATAATTTGTTTTTCTTGTTTTGTGTGGTCTGCTGAAGAAGGCAATTAGCCAAAATGTCCTTTTCTCATTGTTCTATCCTCTTTTTTTTACGCCTTAACATAGTATCTTGTTCCACTATTTATTTGCTTATACCTAAGCTGATGTCGCATAAGAGATGGAATCGGTGGGCCGTCGAGCGCGGGCTCTTAATGCCCCCCCCCCGGGCGCCCCCCACACAGTCCAGCGTACTGAAGGATTTAACCCGCCGCCAGACCGTGTGGAAGGGCGCCGGAAACCTCCCTCTTGACCTAGGGAGGCCCGGTCGACCAAGGACGCTGCGTTTAAAGCGTCCGTAGTCCACTCTCTGTGGGTCTGGACGGCTTTTGCTTCCACTCCGGTGGTTTGGTGTTGCGTTGCCAACCCCCACCGCCCAGGTAGTCTTTCGGTCGGGACGTTGGTAGTGGCGGGACGAAAACGGTTGCCTAGGAGCGGCTTTCTCACGGCCGCGTAGCTAAAATCATCAACAACCTAAGCTGATTGCAGTCTCTATTCAATATGATCATCATTCACATCACACGGCTTGAAAACAGTCCCCAATTTATTAGCATTGTATTTTAATAAATTTTGATGAAACAAAATGGAGAAAACAACTGTTTAAAAAAAGAATACAATACCGTTCAGTTTTTTTTTAAGTTTTATTTCCACTTATTGAGATACCCGAGACAACTATTTTCGTAACATGTGTGTATTAGTAAAATTTCATGAAACTTACCAAAAGGCTTTCGATAACTTTAAGGACATATTGCTGTGCATTTTATTCCCCCGCCACCCGCAGTTGTAGCTTGTTCTAAGTCATTGTAGCTCTTTTTGGTTATTTAGGGCTCTTTGTAGTTTGTCGTAGCCTGATGCGGCTCGTTGCGGCTCATTGTGGCTCGTTGCGGCCTTTGCGGCTTGTTGTGGCTCGTTGTGGCTCGTTGTAGCTCGTTGTGGCTCGTTGTAGCTCGTTGTGGCTCGTTGTGGCTTGTTGTAGCTCGTTGTGGCTCGTTGTAGCTTGTTGTGACTCGTTATAGCTCGTTGTGGCTCGTTGCGGCTCGTGTTTTGATCATTCACACTAGCTGAGCCCAAAGGATAAAGTTCATATTCAAATTTTTTAAATCCTCGTTAAAAATGAATTTCAATCATATTAATTCCGTCAGCACAAATCTTCTGATTTTAAAGGAAAACACTAAACACACACACACACACAAATAGACCCCCAAACCAACCCGAAACCCACGCCAAACCCACCTCACAAAGCTAAGACCAAGAAAACTCTTTATTGAAGGCTCTCTTACTTCGTTGACCCTTTCACAAACAGACGACAGTACAGTGCTACAAGAGGATTTTAAAATAATTTTACATTACGGGATAAAATGGCGTTGTGATTTCACTTATTTGCCGAAATTAAAAGCCCCCGAATCGAATTCCCCATCACGACCGCAATCGGTCTGTTCTACCAAGGCAATACGTTCTTATGGATCACCAGCACAATGGGGAGCGGCACAGAATCGTTCGTGTGGCCGGAATGAAAATTGGCTTCAATAAAAGCTTACACAACGCGCGTACAATGTGTTCTCTGCCCCGGCTACTCGACACGGATGATTTCTCCGCATTAAGACCCTCTCCCCCCAACCCCGACCACCCAGAGCCCATTGACCAATAAACAGGGGATAACTATGGAGGGGATCGTTACCTCAGGTAAAGGGTCAGGAGAGAGTCGTTGAGGAAAGGTAACGTGACGTTGAGAATTTTTACAAGACTGTCGACAATGAACCGTTTTCATAAGGGCTTATTGTTTCAGAGCATTCGGGCATTTTTCAGGGTGGACAATGTCTTTCAGCGCCGAAGTCAGTACGGGCAGCAGATCTCGCATGAATGGGTTACCTGACGTGGGTCTTTATGCTGTTCAGAGTAATTGGTCCGTGAGATTTTCGTCAACGTGGATGCAGGGCTAGCTCTTCCATTGTTCCGACGTTTACCTGTGTAATGTAGCTCTGTCGAATAGACCTAGTTTAGGCGAACACGGTTTAAGCGCAGATAGAAATAAATGTAAAATCTTCACTCCAGTGGATTAATAATAAGAATAGTTTTGTAATTTTTTTTTAAAGAACACGTTACCATCACATAGTTGATTGTTCTCCAAAAGGTTGCCATGTCATAAATGATTGTTCTCCAAAAGATATCCATGACGTAGTTGATTGTTCTCTAACCTTTTCCAGGACAACGTTGATTTGTTCTCCAGTTTCCCATTTACTCCAGACTTTGATTTTTCCCTCTCCAAGACTCCGCCTGCGCGGTAAGAGGAAATTGGTGAAACATGGTATTAAAAAAACCTTTTTAAAAAAAGAACACAGCAAAATAACGAGCATATCGGCAAGGAGCCTTCTTCGGCGAACAAACATCAGTACACAAAAATGTTATGTAGTATCCGAGAGGACTGCATGTAATACACTAAATAATAATCGTAACTTCTAATAGTGTTTAGATAATAATATATAAAAAGCGATGATGCATGTTTTGAGTTTAACTCTGCGGGCGTTGAAGTAAAATACTTAAGCGAACATCTTCTGTGTATGCACTTTGAAAGCCTGACCTCGCTAGTGACGAGGCGCGCACGTGCCGAAAACCAATTTATGGCAAATCCATCACTATTGGCGATAACAAAGAACAGGGTTTTGTTTTTTGTTTTGTTTATAGGTAATTCATTTCCAGGCAGGTTTTATAAAAGAAGAGAAAAAGAACAAACAAACAACGTTTGCATTTTTATGTTCGTTGTTTTAACAAAATGTCTTGCATTCAAGAACATAATTTAAGCAAATATTGTCACCGAATTCTACAGACTTGGAATGTTTTCTTGTCGTTACTGTTTATAGCGGTGGGTGGGGGGCGGTAGGGGGTGGGGGTGTGCGACAAGGAACACGGCATTAAACTGCTGTAAGGGCCTACAAACCATTGTTGGAACAAGGCTGGCAAAAAAATTTAATGTTCTGCTTCAAACGGTATACCATAAATCATCTCGGCTTAAAGGCGGGAAAGGAAAAGACGAGGAAGAGAGCGAGAGGGGGGGGTGAGAGAGTGGGGGGGGGGGTAAAAAATGTGAGGCGGGGGTGCAAAAAACAACAGATTTTTAAAGCATTAATTTATCAAGTATTAAAAGTTATTTGGGCGAATGAAAGTTGTAACGCTAGACGTGTGTGTTCGTTGTCTGGCCTCGACCCCCATTTTTCTTTCGCGTCTTTATCTTTTGATGTTGAGATGGCGAGCCCTGCGACGCTGTGCGGACCGATAGATAAAC
Source organism: Omphiscola glabra (assembly GCA_964017045.1). Lineage (NCBI taxonomy): Eukaryota > Metazoa > Mollusca > Gastropoda > Lymnaeidae > Omphiscola > Omphiscola glabra. The sequence goes on along the minus strand of OZ024804.1, from coordinate 15,739,113 downwards.
TATTCTACAACAGCTCGTGATACCTGATTACGCCTGGGCTGATGACAGCGCGAGGGTTAATATGCGCAATTGTCTGAGAAATCCCTTAAGTCCAATATCAATATGAACGGTCTGTAGGGAGAATAAGAATAAAAAAAGCGTGCTTTGGCGGATGTCAATAGAGGCTTATTAGGAATACGTTATTTCCGGATGGATTTTGTGGTTAATCCTAATCGGTTGACTTTATGAAATAGGCGGCGCTGGGGTTCAGATGACGGGTTACGAAGCTTTCTTAGTCTAAGGGCCATCTTACAACTAGATTGAAATTAATCGTGCACATCTCATAGCATTGCTCGAGCACACTAAAAATGGGTTTGTTTTAATAGTTGGGCCATTCGTCGATGAACTATTGCACCCTGCTCCACCTGTATACCACATACCCTTGTACATCATAGTATTTACTTACACCATTCTCCTCCTGTACACAACATTGCTCTTGTCAATGGTATTACTCTTGTACACAACATCCCCCTTTTCCCTTAACGTCCCCGCATCCTTCCCCCCCCCCCAACCTGTTAAAGTTTCCTGTGTCAACATATGAATCAATAATCTTCGTGGGGGCTTTCGTGGGCTTAACACTTTTAGCTTATCAGTAAGCCCCGGCGGCCCCAGGTCGCGATAAGGAGGCTTTAAGAGTATCAACTCCTGTGCTTAGGGAGATCGTAAATAAAAAAAGTATATATATATTTATTCGTTGAATGTCGAAATCCTCTCCGTGGCCCGTTGAAGGAAGACTGCGGATTTGAATACCTGACAGCACACTTCTCGTCAATATGGCTGAGTGGGTGGGACATGTCACGGCTCAAAGTCAGCGTCGCCCGTGGCACCGAGGACGGATCAGTGAATCCATACGTGTCTGGGACCGAGGACCCCCGGGTCTCAGCTGTGGCTGTGACATCCCCACCGGGGCTAATCAATCGGCTCGTTTGATTGCTTACCCACACGGTTGTAAGCGAGCGCTTGATTGGCTGATGGGACTGTCAAACGCGGAGTCGACGCAGTGACATATTGATTATATCACGTTTGCCTATATTATGGGTGGAGCCTATCTCATAATGGATTCATATTAAATGCCGATTTTTGTGTTGATTTTTTGTTGTTGCTTTTTTGCAAGTTGTTTTCTTTTAATAAAAATAAAATGAAATAAAAAAAACTTAAAACAAAATTCACTATCACTAATATAGGCTACCGGTTTACAAAATGTACTATAATTTTTTTGTATTTTAAAATTTCTTAGTTAATGAGATTCCAATGAATGTCATTCGTGAGAAAATTCGGCTCCCCAAACGTTACGATGAGAATTCTAGGGTTGAAATTATTGGGGGGGGGGAGTGTTTTGGGGGGGACCCCTCATTATTTTTTAGGCTTGATTGATTGGATATCTACATGGCGCCGGTATCCATGCTACTTTAGCATGCTCACTGTACTCTGGTTTTCTTAAAAATCTATTTCAACAAAAAAGTCTTTAAATATTTCTTATATGATTTTTTATCCTCTACAACACCCCGCAAAGATTGCGGCAAACTATTCCATAATTTTGGCGCCATCGCTTTTTTCTGAGTTCATCCACACTGGGACTGTGATGAAGACCGCAGGTTCTTTAAGGATACATGTTTATGATATCCCCTCTAACTAGTCCAAATTAGTGGACCGTTCACTCACTTTAATCACCAAGATTTAAAGTCAATGAGACCTCTGTGTGACCTCACTGAAGAAAGCTTCAATGTCTAGTAGACACAATCTGACAGACTTTTTAACGTATTCAGGTATACTTCCTATATTCTTAAAGAAATACGATTCACACATCTTATCGACCATTTCCCTTTTAAATGACCCCAGCTTCATTTCATCGACCACAGTTGCTCTCTTCAGAAGCGTATACCTTTTAATTACCTCCCTCTAACTCAGCGCAATTGGTAAAATCTATCTCAATCTCTGTCAGTGTTTAGACATGATTGAAAGGCGACATGACATTTTTTTTTTACCCGCCGGCACCAAACTAAGATAGTAAACACATTTCATGTAGAAAACACGGTCATTGTACAAACAAAATTTGGCCATTTAGAGTTCCTTCAATGAACTTCATTCGGGAGAAATCTCTACCCCATGACACTCGAGCTAGCATAATTTGTGACAATGTCACGGACATCCTACCCTAATAAATTGATACCGGCTTTATGTACTGATAATTGTAAAACTTATCGTGGTCCTCGTCTTTGGCGGGAGAGAAAAAAAAAAGAAACCGTAGTTCAAATAAACTAGGAACAGTCATTCTTAGGCGATATGGCGTTCACTTAAAAATCTGGGTTGTTTGCCCCCACACTGAAAGGGAAGATAAAGAGTTATCGGGCCTGATCGCCCAGTCACCAAATACTCATGATATACTGGTTTATAATTTAACAGCTTTCTAGACCCTCGCCCCCTCCCCCCAGTTCACGTCCGCTTTAAGACATCTTGAACAAATAGAGCGGCCCAACATGATAAAATTATGGTATGCTGGTTCATGTAAGGCCAGGTTTGTAGTTTTAGTTTAAAGACCGACGACGGCTCTCAAAAAGGCGATTATGGAGCATTTAAAAAAAAAAAAAGTTGGGGGGGTGGTGGCGATACATTTCAGTATTCTGAATCATTTTTTCGAGATTTGAGAAAAGACAAAAAACCAAATTCATCCTAAGAACATATAATGTGGCTCTTTGTAAACGATGACATGTTGACCGATTTAAAAAAATAAAAAAAGCAATATAAAGTTGTCACCAAAATGTGTCATTCTGAGAGAAATTCAGTGTCTTAGAATTTTGCTGCATGTCCCCAGGGGGTGGGGGGGTGACATTATTCATAGCTTGTCAACATTCGGACAGCAGTTAACAAATGAAGTAAATGCATTATAATGTTTCATTGTTTCGTATAGAGTTCCTCAGTTTTTATATATATTTTCCATTTTTTAAAAATTGATTTTCTCTTTTTCTCTACATTTTATTGATAACCAATTAAAAGCAACAACGTGCTTGAAATAAATAGGAGCTGTTGTAGGGTATGGTTTACTGTAAAACATGAGAGCCGCCGGCTCCCGTTCGAGCCTTTCACCACCATCGCATCATGGTACACAGATACCGAGATTACTCTGCTGTCAATGACCACGGCTGGTCAGCTGCTTTTGTTGGCTGGAAAAAGTCCTTTCATTTGATTTATTTTAAAAAAATCCCGCGGTTTCTTCTTAACAAAGTTATTAGCTATGTCGTGTGAAAGAAAATACAAATCTCATGTGTTTGAATACACATAGAAACTATAAAATACTACAATTCAGTGAAATAATATTACTTTTTAATATATTTTAAAATATATATATTTAAATTTTGTGTATAGATTTATGAAAATGGAATTTAATGTTAGTTGCTGTTAAATTGGATACATTTTTAAAAACATTTACAACAAAATGTTGAATCCCTTAATGATTTTAAGGATATAGGTTTTTTTTTCTCTTCATTTAGCCTATAGGATAGTTTCTTTAGTATCATTTAAAAAAACCCTGTAAATTTATGTTGATTCATAATCATAATTATGTATCATAATGTTAATATTTGTCTACATAAGTGTGTAACTAATCTGTTGTTACCGTTATTTATTTATTTTTTTGTAAATATCGAATTATAAATCTTAACCCGTATTTATATGTTTTGTCCAGTTGATGCCAACTAACTCTGAAGTCCATTGTCATAAATCTGTACAAAGAATTAAACCATATTTTCTATTTTTATTTTTTTTTAAAAACTAAATTATATTATTTTATAATTTCAATATAAAAAAAAAAAAAACTATTTGATAGAAGGAAATATGCATGCTTTCATTAGCGTTGCCCCAAGCTCAGCTATTTTGCTATTTATTTGCCGTATGAATCGATGCTAATAAAAATAGACATATAATTATCATGTGACGAAATGCAATATCAAATTGCTATAATTGTAAAATGCTGTCTACGGTTAAAATACGTAATTATTGACGTGTCGAACGTGAAAATTTACATCTCAATCAAAATTACCTTTCCATTTCCTTACATCAATAAAATAATCTTATCCTAATCTTATCGTATCTTGACAAAATGTTAATGTACTGAAGAGTTCGCGGTTAAATACCATTGTAAAAAATATTTATCACTTAAAAGAGATACTTTGCCTTGGGCAGAAACGTTATCTACAAAATTTAGAAGAGATAAAAAAAAAAAAAAGGACAGACGAACTAAAACAAAGCAACGAACACAAAACAACACTCCGTGGCTTATTCGCCTCACTGTACCAGTGGCATTCTTCCAACACCCGAATATAACGGCACTGGTCCTAACGTCTGCTGATGACGGATGTATGTAACGTTACTAGCCAAGACTGCGGGGCGAGACACACCGACAAGGAAAGAATTAATCCAAAAATCATGACACTGAAGTTTTAAGTACACAAACGGTTTCCGTTTGTTTTCGGATGTTTCCGTATGTTTTCGGGATGCTTCCGTTTGTTTTCGTATGTTTCCGTCTGTTTTCGCATGCTTTCAACTGTCCCTCGGTATCCTTAAATTTATTTTTAGGATTTTAAGGCATTATTTAATTTATAAACAACTAGAGGAGGGAGAAGAAGAGGAAGACAGAGAAGAAGATGGTAAGATAACATCAAAGAGTTGACGGGACTAGAACGAGTCGATTCTGTGCGTAGTGCAGAAGACAGAGAGGAATGGAGAAGGATAGTTTTCATGTCAGCTGTGGCGCCCCAACGGTCCAAAGACTAAGAGACATGATGATGATGATAATTTATAAATATTTAAAAGCGCAAAAATATTCATTTCTTGCTGTATCTGGTTGGTGACGCATTGGAAAGACACTTAACTAAGAAATACTCATATTAGAATAGTATGAACAATTTTTTTGGTTACATTTCAACATAAGATGTTGGCACATTAGAAATGGTAGTCTGCTGAGTGATTTAAGCTATCTATATCAGGCTGTCATGTGAGTTAACCTATCAATGCAGTTTGTTATGTGACTTTACCTATCAATATTTTCTGTATAATCAATCATAATTAGTCTTTAAAATGATTTAACCTATTAATATTAATCTGCAAAGTCATTTACATTATCTATGGTGGTGTGCAAAGTGAATTATCCTTTTAATGTTGGTCTGCAAATTCATTTAACCTATCAATGATAGTCTCTAATATGATTTAACATATCACTGTTATTATGTTAAGTGAATTAACCTAACATTGTTAGTATGCTATGTGATTTAATCTTTTAATATTAGTCTGCATGATTAACCAAAGTAAGTCTTAAAATGATTTAACCTAACAATGTTAGTCTGTAAAGCTATTTACCATATCAATATTAGTCTGCAAAGAGATTTAATCTATCGAATTTTGTAATATATTTGAAGTGTTGGGCTGTGTATTGCATTGTGGAACTACGAAAACCCTTTTTACACTTCAAATGTGTTAATAACATACAGCGTACTGATTTATTTTTCGTTCTTCTTTTCTTTAATACCTGGTGTCACGAGTTCCCTTGTGCTAAGTGACCCTTGGTCTATATTCTACAACACCTCTGACACCGCCTTGTTTTGACGTGCCCAAGGAAACACAATAACCATACAACAAACAAAGGAAGTCTTCAATTTAACTTGAAATGACTAAGCTAATTATTATCAAAATATCCTAAGCAAAGTAATATTCGATATACAATGAAATAATAGCATGGATCGTTGTCACCTAGATATAATTACTCAAGTAACAACATGCAGAGTTCAAAGTGATTCACAAAACAGGAAATTCTGATGACGCTACAAACCCATATGGTGGCGTCTTGTAAGACTGTCGCCCCTCATTGCGTTGAATCTGTCCTACAATCGGTCAGTGGTTATCATCTGCCCTTTCCTGCGTCTCGTTGTCGCTCTGCTTTTGGTATCTATACACACACACCGTCACCAGCTTGTGATGATCTGTCAATAACACTAAAGGGTGGCTATTCCTGAAATATGTGAATAAATCACCTACACCAAGTGATCTATGCTAAGCCCTATCTAACTACTTATCGTAGACTTCCAAACTTTCTAAACCTCTACATAACGTAACTATCAGTCACACGAACTACCCTAAAGCTCCTCCATACACACACCTTACATACACTTACCTCTCTAAGTGGATAATGTGGCTAAGCTGGTACACGGTAAGTCTGTGTCTGAATGCTCACGAGAGAAGTCTCCTGTGTTGGCTGTAGTGCTCAGTGAAACTACAAAATTAGGTATCCCTACTTATACACCCTCGTTCGTCCCCAAACTTCTTAGGTGGTCCAAGAATGCTCTCTATTAACACATTTCTGCCCCCTATCATTTCCAGACAATTAGGAATTTCCGTCGTTAACCCTAAACTATCAATGCCTTCTAATTTCAGGTCCATTAGGAATGTCTGTCGTTAACCTCAAACTACCAATGCCTACCCAAAACTACATCAATTTAAGTCCATCCTATAAAAGACCTTAACATGGAGCTCTGTCCTGTACCCCGCCCCAGTCATTCGTGACATTTACGTTATCCTAACAATAGAGCTACCTCTCCTGTACCCCGCCCTCAGTAACAGTCACCCTGTGACACCTGGACATAATATTTAATACTAAAAGAAATGGCTAATTCAGAACTATTGGTGCCATCAGGAATACATTTAGGGTTCAGGTTAGGTTTAGGGATACATTTAGGGTTCAGGTTAGGTTTAGGGATACATTTAGGGTTCAGTTTAGTTTTAGGGATAAATTTAGGGTGCAGGTTGGGTTTAGTGACATTGAAGTATAAAATTTCACGGTCGTGGCAACCAAAATGCAGCCGGTGATTTGTCACCAATTGTCTGAATTAACCAAAGAAATAATTCACAACTTTAGTGGTCCTCCTCATTTATGGCATGTTTTTTTTTTTTTTTTTGGGTGGGGGGGGGGATGACTACAAAAACGCTTTCATAGAACTGTGTACTTCAATGTTACAGTGACGCGGTTGTTTCGCGCATGCGCACATGTCAGAGAGAGAAACTGGCCCACAGTAGAGAAAAAGCACTGTTGCTCACGTAGTTCCAAACTTCTTGTGTGAGTGGGAGGCTGTGTTCACGTCTTGTATCCGTGTCTGGCCTCTGTGGAGTATCACAGTTATGAGTATATGAATGTGATAAACTGTAGAAGATAATCGTCATACTCTATTTAAGTACACATACATACACATAGAGACCGACACAAAGTGAGATTCAGATTTCGACCGAAATCCAAATCAGACCGAAAGTTAATAATTATTTTTGACCGAAACGAACGCAGAAAGCAAAAGCTTAAAGAGACTTTCGGGAAAAAACCAGAAGCCGAAACCAAAAGCTTAACGATAATTTCTGGGGAAACCGAAACCGAAAGATTTAGATATTTCAAAACTCTTTCACGCATACGTTCTACGCACATCGAAATATGTTGGTGGAGAGTATCGAGTTTTAATTCTTTTTTTTTAAATTAAAAAAATGAGATAATCATGAATTTAATAGATTAACATATAATGAACACCTTAACTTTAACACCTTAATTAAAAAGTAATTTAATATGTTTATTACAAATAAACACTATATAATGTATACAGTAACTATTCAAATCGCAAATGTCACGTCTCAAAGCAGGTGACTGGCGTTTATGTATTTATATACAGGGCATTGTTGCAAATAAAAAAATATGCCCGTCATTTGCCACTTTGACAGACGAAGGATGTGGTTGGGGGTGGGGGGGGGGGGCTGGAATTGACGACGCCGAAGTCACCCAAAAAATAGTTGGATCGGGTTCGGGGAGGAGTCTGATCCCTTGACAAGAATTTTTAAACTGAGCATCTAAAATAGCATGGATACAGCGCTATATAAGTATTCAATCCATTATTCAATCAATCAATAATAATTGGTTTCTGCTTCTTTTTTAAAACCTTTCTGAAAAAGGGGGGGGGGGTACGTTAAAAAAATGTGTAAAACAGAGTGGCTTGCTGTGTTTTCCGCCTACTTTTACCAATTAGGCTCGGTTCCAAAATCATGTTTGTTGGTTCTAAGCCCGATTCCAGTAAGTTAAGTAGATTTAATAAAACAGACCCAATATTATAGTTTTTAAAATACAATTTATTATTTCATTCTGAATAATTTCTTTCCTCTTCATTCATGGTGACGTCCAAAAGACACTCGGGGACTGTAATAAGCGTTCATAATATTAGGCGACCACACTTGACACATTTGCGTCTATTGCCTCGTGTCTTCCGACCCAAAGTTCTTTATACCATCGCTGAGTAGCCCTTGCAACCAGTGAAGTATCCGCTTCAAAACAATGCAGTGACATCGCGAAACCCTATACAGACATAGGAGCCAGAATGATCAATACATTGATCACAGGGCCCTCAAAATATAGAACAAAAGACGTCAGCCGATCCATGCTTACTTATACCCAAACCATGACAACCACTTATGATATGAAAGCGGAAATGATATACACCAACCCATTATGCTCTCTTGTCTCCAAAAATTTTTTTTTTCTTCTTCGAGATCTTACCCCATAAACTTCGCTTTGTTTCTTTGTGGTCGCAAAGTCTTCGGAAGGGTAATTGACACATTTCCCGTCATAATATCCAGCTGAATCTTGGCACATAGACTCGATGCCGATGACCACATATTCTTTTAAATTTTCAGCCCCACCCCCCAAACGCCCAACAGTTATTCGTGTTTTTCAACAGGAAAATGATGGAAATTGGATTCGTTAAATTGTTGCTTGTTTTGGCGTAGATATTACATGCGTAGCTGTTGCTATGTGCTTTGTATTTGGGTTTACATATATATTTAGTCTATTAGGTTTTACGTGCACTAAGTTTGATAATTAAAAAACAAAACTTTCTCAAACCATTATATAAATGATAAATCATGTACTATTACATAAATGATAAATCAAGTACCATTACATAAATGATAAATCATGTACCATTACATAAATGATAAATCAAGTACCATTACATAAATGATAAATCAAGTACCATAACATAAATGATAAATCAAGTACCATTACATAAATGATAAATCAAGTACCATTACATAAATGATAAATCATGTATTATTACATAAATGATAAATCATGTATCATTACATAAATGATAAATCAAGTACCATTACATAAATGATAAATCATGTATCATTACATAAATGATAAATCATGTATCATTACATAAATGATAAATCAAGTACCATTACATAAATGATAAATCAAGTACCATTACATAAATGATAAATCAAGTATCATTACATAAATGATAAATCATGTATCATTACATAAATGATAAATCATGTATCATTACATAAATGATAAATCAAGTACCATTACATAAATGATAAATCAAGTACCATTACATAAATGATAAATCATGTATCATTACATAAATGATAAATCATGTATCATTACATAAATGATAAATCAAGTACCATTACATAAATGATAAATCAAGTACCATTACATAAATGATAAATCAAGTACCATTACATAAATGATAAATCATGTATTATTACATAAATGATAAATCATGTATCATTACATAAATGATAAATCAAGTACCATTACATAAATGATAAATCATGTATCATTACATAAATGATAAATCATGTATCATTACATAAATGATAAATCAAGTACCATTACATAAATGATAAATCAAGTACCATTACATAAATGATAAATCAAGTATCATTACATAAATGATAAATCATGTATCATTACATAAATGATAAATCATGTACTATTACATAAATGATAAATCATGTACTATTACATAAATGATAAATCAAGTACCATTACATAAATGATAAATCAAGTACCATTACATAAATGATAAATCAAGTACCATTACATAAATGATAAATCAAGTACCATTACATAAATGATAAATCAAGTACCATTACATAAATGATAAATCAAGTACCATTACATAAATGATAAATCAAGTACCATTACATAAATGATAAATCATGTATCATTACATAAATGTACGAAAATCTTTGTTTTTAAACAGTTAAGAAGAGAAAGATAGAAAAAAAGACAAAGTCGTTTACAATATTTAAACGAAGTGGCATAACGCCTGTTAATCATGCTTTATATCGTCTCCAGCTAGTGCTGCGTGATCTGTCTCCACACATTTTATGTTATAAATGTTTTATAATATATATATATATATATAAATACAGTATGCGATATATGTTAAAAAGTTATCTCCTCCGCTCGATTGCTGCATGTCCTGTCCCCCACAAAGCCCTTGTAATTTATGTTATATATGGCCCACAACTACTGCATGTCCTGTCCCCCACAAAGCCCTTGTAGTTTATGTTATATATGGTCCACAACTACAGCACGCCCTGTCCCCCACAAAGACCCTGACGCGTGGATATGCCGGAGGGATTAGCGCCAGTGACGGTTTATGATTGCTTAATCCAGGACTTAATCCTTGAGAGCGGTGACACAAGGGTGTAGGCTAACGAAACTGTATAAACTATGCAAGCTAGTCACGGTAAACATCGGGGTCATGCTGGTGCGTTCCGAGGATTTAATACAAAAGGGAAAACATCAAATTAATACCTTCATAAATACAACAAAAAAACAAAAACAACAAAAAAACACAAAAAACCCCACTGTGAAATTTCATCCGATCATCAGGAAAAAAACATATGGGTTCTGAGTTTGTGAGTCAGAACAAAATCCGTAAGGGGTTCACATTTACTTTTTGCGTGTGGAAAGCGTTTTCCGATTTGACGCACAGTATACATTCGTTTTTTTTAAAATTTAACACAAAAAAAAAAGAATATATATATATGTATATATTAAAATACACATATTTTAATGTTCATAAAACCATGATAAAATAACAGAACACACATACTCTGGAATTTACTGAGTAATTTTATGCATATATAAACCACTAAAAAGTCATATGAATTTTGGGAAACCCAATTATCCATATCCGGACAATTGAGGCCACCAAAATTCCTGTCTAAAGCCGGCAGACACGGTAACTTCCGGAATCTCTGTGTGCCAAACTTTTGTCCCCCTTATCGTCAAGGCGAAAAGTATCGAATTTCCTGTTAAACGCTTTACAAATACGGAAAAATTTGCTCCACCGTGGCGTATTTGTCCGCGGTGGAATTCGATCATCTCCGCCCTGCCACTGACAATATTGGCTGGGCGGAGCGCCCCCACCTCCCCCAGCTTAGTGGGGGAACATTACTGACATTAAATCTACGGTTTTACATTCCCTCAGGGAGAGGGGCTGGGCAATGGGGTTTGGGGGGGGGGGGGTAGACAAGCTCACAGAACATTACGTTACATCCACTAGTTAGTTTTTAAATAAGAAAAAAATATATTATATTTGAAACTATGAACGTTTAGACCTCTAAATTTTGAAGCTAACAATGTTAAATATGTTTACCACAGGAATCCTTTAGTGCTCACAGATGATTCGATAAGGAAAGGACAATACAAAAGTTAATACACGGCACGCACCTTCGTTAATATTGAGAACTGAGTTTTTAATTATTTTATTTTTTAAAAATTTTGTTTAAACTTCATTTGGTTAAAAAGAGTCATCAGTGATATATTTTTTTTTTTTAAATTCATTTTCAAAGATCCAATTTATTTATTTTTTACTTTTGTGGGTAAAAAAAAAATCTTGATGTTATTACCTGGTCCTACTGCCTGATCCTACTGCCTGGTCCTACTGCCTGGTCCTACATACTTCAGTTTGCCTGGTCCTACCTACTTCAGTTTGCCTGGTCCTACCTACTTCACTTCGCCCGGTCCTACCTACTTCCGTTTGCCTCGTCCTACATACTTCAGCTTGCCTGGTCCTACCTACTTCAGTTTGCTTGGTCCTACCTACTTCAGTTTGCCTGGTCCTACCTACTTCAGTTTGCCTGGTCCTACCTACTTCAGTTTGCCCCGGTCCTACCTTCTTTAGTTTGACCTGGTCCTACCTACTTCAGTTTCGAGTAATTTGGTTGCCTTAGCGCACCAGCACGTGAGGCTGCGTGTTGAACGATTCACAGCGTCATAACATTTTAAGTTTTGAAAAACATCTTCTTTAAAACTGTCTGTCTGGATGTGTCAGGGCCTACTGACACTGGCATACACCACGTTGATTTAAAAAAAAAAAAAAAGAAAGAAAAAACCATTCTCAACTCGATTTCGGCCCTGGGTATTTTTAAAAAAATTTTTTCTTTCATTGCGGTATTTAGAATTTGTTTAAGTGCCGCGCCATTGTGGGTTGGAGTGGGGCGGTGGTGGCGGGAGAATGATGCGAAAGCTACGCGCTGGCTTCCGGGAGAGATTTGGCGTCTTTTTGTCGCGAATTTTATCGCAAAATATCGCCATGCGACCAGGTGCGACTTCACGCGTGTCATACAAGCCGTAATGGCCTCCGTGGATTTGTTGGGGTCAACAATTCACCGGCATAACCCTTGGTTTATTTTTTTTTTTTTTATTGTTTTTTTTTTTGTTTTTTTAATATATAGAATGGCGTGGAATCAGAAATATATTGGGGGGTAGCAAAATTATCTTCGATGGTGTGGATGGCAGGGGATGTTGTGCATTGATATGCGAGGGCTCAAAACGTTTTAATTTATTTTTTTGGTTTTATACTAAATAGCAACATTGAAAGTAGTGCGCAAATTATTCTGGTGCATCCCTTTGCTTCCCTACCTGATAGATACGGTATAGATGTGTTTTGGCGAGGATTGACACTAATCCTGACTACTCCTCTGATACGGTAAAAATGGGTTTTGGCGAGTATTGACACTAACTCTGGTTGCTCCTCTGATCGTAGCAAAAGCGTCTACATTTTGAAAGAATGTACATTTCCTGGCTGTGATCTCCGAACGTCTCAATTCTTTTCGATGCAAAGTGGTGTTTTAACATAACTGCGGGGGTGTGGGTGGGGGAGGGTGTGGGGGGGGGGAATCATCAGTATGTATTGATTCGTGAATTATCAAATTTTCGGTTGTTGTAACGCTTAATCGAATATCCCACGGGTGTTTAAGCACTCAAGGAAATGCTAATAATTTTTTGTCGTCAGACAAGCACCGTCCACAACGTAATTAAGACCAACAACCCCGATTTTTCTTCATAATTAAATCTTACACATTCCGTTCTATTCATTCACATTAGTTGTGTCTCATTATTCTTCTTCTACAACAGCCCGATCATAGATAAATCCTGACTCAACCCCCATAAAAAAACGCAATGCCATTCTGTTGTTCCTCTAAGCCCAGTACTGGAAAATCACATGACCTGGACTGTTCCAAGAGGAGACCATGCCCATTCATTCCCTATTGTCTCCCTTGCTCCCCGCCGACAATGCGCCGGCCAAGCGCTCCGGCCCGATGATCAGCCGTCAGAGTTCTGCTTCTCGGGATCAGCCACAATGGGCTAATGAAAACATCTGGTGGGGATCTATTGACACAACTTTCGTCACCTCACAATGAAGGAAATGAAGGCAGATCCCGGTCGAACATCAAGGGAGGCAATTACTACGTCTTAAACATCGGTCTTGTACGGGTCATAGTTACCGCTCCGCTTTTGTTTGCTCAGAGAAGGAAAAAAAAAGGTGAAAAATGGTGGAAGTGGAGGAAAAGAAGTTTGGGTTGATGGGGGGGGGGGCTTCATGTGTCATTGAGAAGGAAGGCACATAAAATTAGAAATAAATGGCCGATAATGTGAATGTGACGACGTAGTAGCGACTAAATAGGAGAAAGAGATTGATCACAACTCTGTGATTTACGGGGAATTTCCGTCGAAATGCGTCAATGAAGGTCCCCATGCCCCATGCCAGTCTCCGTGATCTTTTCAAAAGATAAAAATATTGATTGAAAAGTATCTGAAAATATGAAGATCAACTAATTTTCAAAATTTCCAGACAACAGTAGACACGACATTAGACAGGAACAATGTCCAGAAAACAGTAGACATTAGACAGGCACAATTTCCAGATGAATGTAGACATTAGACAGGCACAATTTCCAGATGAATGTAGACATTAGGCAGGCACAATTTCCAGATGAATGTAGACATTAGACAGGCACAATTTCCAGATGAATTTAGACATTAGGCAGGCACAATGTCCAGATAATAGTAGACATTAGACAGGCACAATTTCCAGATGAATGTAGACATTAGACAGGCACAATTTCCAGATGAATGTAGACATTAGGCAAGCACAATGTCCAGATAACAGTAGACATTAGGCAGGCACAATTTCCAGATGAATGTAGACATTAGGCAGGCACAATGTCCAGATAACAGTAGACATTAGACAGGCACAATTTCCAGATGAATGTAGACATTAGGCAGGCACAATTTCCAGATGAATGTAGACATTAGGCAGGCACAATTTCCAGATGAATGTAGACATTAGACAGGCACAATGTCCAGATAACAGTAGACATTAGACAGGCACAATTTCCAGATGAATGTAGACATTAGGCAGGCACAATTTCCAGATGAATGTAGACATTAGACAGGCACAATTTCCAGATGAATGTAGACATTAGACAGGCACAATGTCCAGATGACAGTAGACATTAGACAGGCATGATTTCCAAATGACATATGATTAGGCGTTATACCTAACCACAATGTCCAGATGACAGTAGACATAGGACACAGATACAATATCCTGATGACTGTAGACATATGACACAGATACAATATCCGGATGACAGTAGACATAGGACACAGATGCAATATCCGGATGACAGTAGACATTGAACACAGATGCAATGTCCGGATTCCAGTATATATTAGACACATATGCAATGTCCGGATGTTAGTAGACATTAGACAAAGATACAATGTCCGGATGATAGTAGACATAAGACACAGATACACTGTCCGGATGACAGTAGACATTAGACAATGCTACACTGAAGAGTGAGCACTCAAGACATACATATTCTTCGACAAACATAAAATTCGGAACAGTCAATGTAATTAAAACCCTACTTACATTGTGGAAACCGTCAACCAGCAGTAGTTGTTTTATTAGCGATAAATTTATAAGTGTCATTAAGTATCAAATACATTGGCTTAACTAATTCTTATTCATTTTTGTTCCTACGTATTTAAAATAAAATTATATTTTTTTCATTTCTTTAAACAATCCACCAAGCTTAATAACGCATTGACACTTTAAAGACAGCTGTGATGACTCTGTGATGACTCTGTGATGACTCTGTGATGACTCTGTGATGACTCTGTGATGACTCTGTGATGACTCTGTGATGACTCTGTGATGACTCTGTAATGACTGTGTGATGACTATGTGATGACTCTGTGATGACTCTGTGATGACTCTGTGATGACTCTGTAATGACTGTGTGATGACTCTGTGATGACTCTGTGATGACTCTGTAATGACTCTGTGATGACACTGTAATGACTCTGTGATGACTCTGTGATGACTCTGTAATGACTCTGTGATGACGCTGTAATGGCTCATGTAAATTAAATGTTCAAAGACTGATATTATGCAGCTTAGTAATTCAATATGTAAATTTACTGCACTTTATTCTTTAAAGAAAGGGGAAAAAAAAGGTTTTTTTTAGTCTGTATTTTTCCATAAACATTTTTTTTTTTTGCGTTACGTTTAGTGAGGTAGTATTGCCTCAATTGATACATCTTAGAGAGGTCTAGAAATTCTTTAGTATTGGAATGATATTATGTTAATAATCCAGTGTTGTAGCTTGGGTAAGGGTCGCCCGGCGCCTGCCAAGGATTTTGGCGCCCCACTTTAAAGGAACAAATTTTAAAAAACGAACAAATAATCCTCTGTAGTTGGTCGGAAAAAAATGTCCTTCTTGGAGTGGACCGCAACCGGTGCCTACGCCAAAGTACTAGTCACACATCTGAAATAGCGACATTCAGGTTAGTGTTGGACTGAGAGAGAAAAAAAAAAGGGGGGGGGGGAAGGACGTTACTTTATAAACTGAGTGATATTATTTTTTAGAAGAGATGTCAGGATAAAAAAGTTCAGAGACACCCCCCACCCCCTGTGGACATGGTAGTCCCATTGTGATGCCAGTGATGGAGAGTGGGGAAAGAGGATTTGTTTGTATGAATATTTTAAATAGTATTTTACCGAATCTTTAGTCTTATGTGCTGTAAATCATTTTTTCGTTTTAAATAGTTATTTCTTAAACCTATACTAGAAAGAAAATGTCTTATGATATGCCTCTCCGAATTCGCTTTTTTATAGTATACTAATTTTATAGTATCTTAATTTTATAGTATACTAATTTTATAGTATACTAATTTTATTGTATAATAATTTTATAGTAGCCTATACTAATTTTATAGTATACTAATTTTATAGTATACTAATTTTATAGTATACTAATTTTATAGTATACTAATTTTATAGTATACTAGAAATTCGCAATTTGTTATGCAAGGGTCAAGATGTACAGCCACATCGTAAATATAATTTTATTAGCCCCCAAGGGCTAGGCAAACCCTTTTCTGACAGCCCCACAGGAGTGTTATACCCGGACCTCCATAATTATGCTGACCCCCTCCATCAAGAGCGATTCACGATAGCCAAAGTAAATTTGAGAACCCTTTGCAATAAAACCCTCGCCACCGCTTGGGCGTCCAAATTGGTCGTGTCGTGTGAAGTAACGCACGCTGGGCTCTTCTTACCTGGAGGTCGAAAGGTCATCGCGCCGAGGCCGGGCCTGTCAACACATCCCTCCAAATTATCGATAATTCTTTTGTGTGCTCCTGCCGATCAGTTGGTTTGTTTGTGTGCGCAGACCGCGAGGAGCCGAGGCGACAAATAGTTCCAGGGAAGTGCGAACATTTTTGGGTGGCGGGAGTTGGGGATGTGGACGGGGGCGCTATAGATCTGGTGGACATTGGTCAGTTTACCAGACAGGCAGATTTCCTATTTCTCTTTGTCAAATATATATATATATATATATATATATATATATATATATATATATATATATATATATATATAAATATATATATATAAATGCCCTCTCAATTGTTATTGACTGCAATCTTTAAAGAATATTCTACCATCCATTGTACGTCCACACATCTATTTGTAACGTTTACAAATCCATTCATTTAATCGTATTGATCAATTCAATGCATCGATCAATCATATGTATCAAAATTTTGGGCTATATATATGTTCAATGAAACTTTGATCATCCATCAATTTTTTTTCCAAACATCAAAGAGTCCATAAAGTCTGTAAATAAATATTTATTTGTTTATATATATATATATATTGAATCAACTTTATCATTGTCTACGAATCCATCTCTTTCATGAGTTATAGTTTCATTAACCATAGCCCCACCACACCCTCCACACCCAACCACACCCCACAATCTATTTTATCTATTCTGCCAGACACTATTGAATTTCCACTTACATCACATCAATCGTTACTATAAGATGATTTATTTCTCATTTGATGACTTTTTCTAGAGCGTTTTAATTTGTGTTCTCACACCTTCGTGCTTTTGACAAGCCATCATATTTTCTTAACACCAGTTTGTGTCTCTGTTTGATGTAGAACTTTTTACAATTATTCTTTCCATTTTTCATCTCATTTTTTTTCCATTTTAAACTCATGCATACTATCCTACTACTATAAATTATACTTTCTTTACCTGTATAACGCATTCTTCAATTAAGTTCTTCCAACATTTCTGTGTCCCTCTTCACGTACACACACCATCAAATGCGCCCCACCCCTATTTCCCTGTGAACGCCCCCAATTGAAGACCAACACAAATAACCAAGTAACTGAATCTCCAGCAATAAGGTAAATAACAACACACGATCCTGGCTGTCTCTGAGCAGCGACGGCAGAGCCATCACCAAACAAACTCACGGCCCCCGTTCTCCTAGCAAAGGCACTCACTCGCACCTCGTGCACGCTTGTACGTGCCACTGTGTATACATCTCCGCAGCGTACCGCTCTAAACACGACACACTCTGTAATTAGAACGGTGCGTAAAGAAAGGTGCGCAACGTTTATTTTGACTGTCAGTGAACGCTCGCGTCTTAAACGCGTCCCGGAGCCCCGCTTTGACATTTGGCTCGGTCATCGCGAATGATCGTCTGCGCTAAATAAAGTATTCAAATGCCACTTAGAACTTTTGAAGACTGTGGTATTGATGGTCGTCTACGTCAGTCGACGCGATCACTTTTCGCCCCCATCTGGTGGTATTCATGAATTGTTATGCGCAGCCGCTACGGGCATCTGTTAGTAGGCAAGGATTGTGTCAGTTATTGCTGGTGTAGGGGGGGTGGAACGGACGGCCTTTTAAGTAGTCTTTGATGTCGAGAATTAATGAATGGAGTTCCACGCTGGTTTAAAGCCGGGCGCAACAGTTGTGCATCTGGTCTCTGATTGATTCATCAATACGGATGAACTTTCATTCAGATTACGCGGGACATTCATGAAAAGGTTCATGCGACCTGTTATATAGAACGTGCAATGTCCACCTATGCCGTGTCTCTCAACCTATTGACACCGATTGGTCTACGAACCCACATTGTGGTGTTTTTTGCTTCACTAAAACAAAGATACCGTTTTGAAATAGCTAGAAATACCCTGTTAAATAGCTAGAAATACCTTGTTAAATAGCGAGAAATACCCCGTTAAATAGCTAGAAATACCATGTTATAGTTAGAAATATCCCGTTAAATAGCTAGAAATACCCTGTTAAATAGCTAGAAATACCCTGTTAAACAGCTAGAAATACCCTGTTAAATAGCTAGAAATACCCTGTTAAATAGCTAGAAATACCCTGTTAAATAGCTAGAAATACCCTGTTAAATAGCTAGAAATATCCTGTTAAACAGCTAGAAATACCCTGTTAAACAGCTAGAAATACCCTGTTAAATAGCTAGAAATACCCTGTTAAATAGCTAGAAATACCCTGTTAAATTGCTAGAAATACCCTGTTAAATAGCTAGAAATACCCTGTTAAATCTATGATAGAATCGAAAATACGGAACCAAATGCACCAAGTTGAGTTGATTTACCTTTGGGAAGGAGGGGACATGCCCCCGCTGACGGCGTTGGTGTTTCGGTCGCATCACCTTCCCAGTGGTACGGTAGCTCGGCCGTACGCTATAGTCTTTAGAGGGATTACCCAGGGATTATCCGGTCTTCAAAACCTGAGCCGGACCCCGGCGGTTGCTTGTAAATATGTCAGTTGTCGCTCTTATAAGGAATATAATCTCCCCTGACAGGCCGTAGAATAAAAACCCGTCCCTCATCACGTAGTGTGGCGTGCTGTGAGGGTCAGCAAGGACAAGAATAATTGTTGGGGGTGGGGGCTAGTGTCCTTAGTCTCCTATTGTCCCATCGGCCTTGTAGTGTGTTAGCGATGTAGGCAAAAAAAGTATTTTACGATTGCTGGTGCTGATTAGATTTGTCTATTCATTAAAGAAGATTTTGTGGTAGCAATTACCACATTAGGCATTAGTTGTTCTATTTCAATTACATTTACTGGTCATTAAACACTTGCTATACATATCTTATGATTTTCTTTCTTTCTTTTTCTTTCTTTCTTTTTCTTTCTTTCTTTCTTTCTTTTTCTTTCTTTCTTTCTTTCTTTCTTTCTTTCTTCTTTCTTTCTTTCTTTCTTTCTCATTTCTTCCCCTCTTTCGTTCCCTCTTTCTGTCTTTTTTTCGTTCCTTCTTACTTTCTTTCTTTCTTTCTTTCTTTCTTTCTTACTTTCTTTCCTTCGTTCTTTCTTTCTTTCTTTCTTTCTTTTTTCTTTCTTTCTGATAACTCCATACTCTGGTGTAAAAGAGTAATATTGTGTTGGGTTAACTTTTTGATGTTGGTCAGGATAAATGCTAGCCCTAGAAAATCTTGTGATCACGTGGGTAGATTAATAAGTGCAGGATATAGGGGCCGCTTAGTGGCTTCAAGATCGAAGAATGGCTGTATGATTTGATGATTGAGGAAATGAACATGCGAGCTTGAAACTAATGTACATAAATATGAAGTGCCTTAAAATATATATATATATATATATATATATATAAATGCTGCAATGTTAATGTTAACCCATATTGAAATCGGAAAACAATATTTTACTGATAGCCCAGTGTTAAGTAGTTGATAATCACAATTTTGTTTGTTGTTGAAAACGCCGTGTCGGCTATAACGCCAAGCCGTGTCTTCATTTGCTCATCTACATCTCTAATCATTCAAACGTAGACTCTTATCCCCGGCTGTGGAATTGTTTAAATGTCTGTTAACACTCAGCCTGGGACTATGGTTTATTGCCGACCCACAGGCTAAAGGTCAGATTTATATATATATATATATATATATATATATATATATATATATATATATATATATACGGCGTTATGATTATGATCTACGACTCTGCTTCATATATTTGCTTTAGTTGTCCATGAGGTCATGGCGTAGATGTATACCTGCAGATTTGCGTGTAAAAACATGATTTCGATCGCCCACTTTAATAACTTTTTAAAAATGTCAATTTTAATAATGAATTAAAATATAACAGTTTATATTTCGTATTTAATCAAAGAAAGATATTTTTAAACAAAAAATATTTATACATGCAAAAGTTGTAATTTCTGCAAGATGAGGATTTCATACAAATTAACAGATGCAGAAATATTTAACGTTTTTCTTTTTTTTGGTTTTCTTTAAAAAAAAGGGGTTATATTAACTTCCCCTTTGTTCATGGCTGGCTGGAAAATATTCGGGCAGCTAACTGACCCACTTGACGTCAATCTATCGAGCTGAAACTTGGCACATAAAGTTATTATCGATGACAACGTCCATCCCTGTGGGGCTACAGCCCATGCAGGGCTTTGGCCTGCCTCACTACTTCCTTCCACTCAGACCTAACTAAGGCTTTTCTTTTCCATGCTTGGATTCCCAGTTGTTGTAGATCTTTTCCCACATCATCCATCCATCTAAGCCTAGGTCTCCCCTCGAGCCGTTTTCCTCTGGGGTTTTGGTGATGCACCCTCTTCACTCCTCTTTCATTTTACATTCTCTCTGACAACACATTCTTTCATTTTACATTCTCTCTGACAACACATTCTTTCAAATTTTCAACCGACCTCAACCCACTAAAAATCAGTTGCTCACGTTTCTGAACCCCAATCAGTTGTTTCTGAGACCCAATCAGTTGTTTACGTTTCTGAGACCCAATCAGTTGTTTCTGAGACCCAATCAGTTGTTCACGTTTCTGAACCCCAATCAGTTGTTTCTGAGCCGCAATCAGTTGTTCACGTTTCTGAACCCTAATCAGTTGTTTCTGAGCCGCAATCAGTTGTTCACGTTTCTGAACCCCAATCAGTTGTTCACGTTTTTGAGCCCCAATCAGTTGTTCACGTTTCTGAACCCCAATCAGTTGTTCACGTTTCTATGCCCCAATCAGTTGTTCACGTTTCTGAACCCCAATCAGTTGTTTCTGAGCCCCAATCAGTTGTTTCTGAGACCCAATCAGTTGTTCACGTTTCTGAACCCCAATCAGTTGTTCACGTTTCTGAACCCCAATCAGTTGTTCACGTTTCTGACACCCAATCAGTTGTTTCTGAGCCACAATCAGTTGTTTCTGAGACCCAATCAGTTGTTCACGTTTCTGAACCCCAATCAGTTGTTCACGTTTCTGAGCCGCAATCAGTTGTTCACGTTTCTGAACCCAATCAGTTGTTTCTGAGACCCAATCAGTTGTTTACGTTTCTAAGACCCAATCAGTTGTTTCTGAGACCCAATCAGTTGTTCACGTTTCTGAACCCCAATCAGTTGTTTCTGAGCCGCAATCAGTTGTTCACGTTTCTGAACCCTAATCAGTTGTTTCTGAGCCCCAATCAGTTGTTCACGTTTCTGAGACCCAATCAGTTGTTCACGTTTCTGAACCCTAATCAGTTGTTTCTGAGCCCCAATCAGATGTTCACGTTTCTGAGATCCAATCAGTTGTTCACGTTTCTGAGCCGCAATCAGTTGTTTCTGAGCCCCAATCAGTTGTTTCTGAGCCCCAATCAGATGTTCACGTTTCTGAGATCCAATCAGTTGTTCACGTTTCTGAGCCCCAATCAGTTGATTCTGAGCCGCAATCAGTTGTTCGCGTTTCTGAGCCCCAATCAGTTGTTTCTGAGCCCCAATCAGTTGTTTCTAAGACCCAATCAGTTGTTTCTGAGCCCCAATCAGTTGTTCGCGTTTCTGAGCCCCAATCAGTTGTTTCTGAGCCCCAATCAGTTGTTTCTAAGACCCAATCAGTTGTTTCTGAGACCCAATCAGTTGTTTCTGAGACCCAATCAGTTGTTTCTGAGACCCAATCAGTTGTTTCTGAGACCCAATCAGTTGTTTCTGAGACCCAATCAGTTGTTCACGTTTTTGGTGCCCCAATCAGTTGTTCACGTTTCTGAGCCCCAATCAGTTGTTCACGTTTCTGAGCCGGAAGGATGAAGGAAATATGATTTAACGACATAAAAATCCTGATAACTCTGCTAAATCAGATTCTTCAAAATATCGCAAGTGCGTTTGGTGTGCGTTATATTTTCTTTAGTTTTTTTTCTGAAAGAGTTGGTGAAACTAATATGCGTTTTAAAAGCGGGTGGTTCATTAGAATATTAATACAGTTTATTGGCGTGAAAATAACTTGCGGTTGTGAGCCACTGTGGGGGTGAGGGGTGGGGGATTGGGGTGCTTAAGCACTTATTAGGATTCTTATATGGTGCGTTACTCGTATATGCATGTTTTGTCAAATTTTCAGCCCCACCCGCCCTTGCTCGATATACAATTTTATAAAGGATTTATATGAGAAACTTTGTTTTAAGGTGTTTTTCATTTAAGGAAATTCGTGAGGTTTTTATCGCTCCGAAAAACATACACAATTAAATGTTCAAATTGAAGGGGCCGAGTAGAAAAAAAAGTACTTGAGTTACAATTTTCGAAAACGAGTCGACAGGCATTACATTTGATGACTTGCCCTGAATCATTCCTTTTAAATATCATTCATGTAAAACGTCCACAAGTGTTTGATTCAGAGTTACCTAGAGCAGTTTTTCGAGGTATTTCAATGACAGGGAATGTGTCATATGTTAAACTACATTGTTCTCAAAACTTCAAGAATACACATAAGTACTTTTTCCTACTCGGCCCTTCAATTGTTTATTTCGAGCCATACTGAAGACATCACGCAAATGTGCATCGTCATACATTGTCTACAAAACCAAACTGTTCGTTGGTTAATTAATCATTAAAAAAATATAGAATAAAATCATATATTATTTAATGATTATGTTTATTTCTGGGTTGTTTTTTTGTTTTTGTTTTTTTTTTGCGGAAAAAAAAAATAATTCTAAATCATTATTACCATGTAAATATGTAGCTATGCATGCAGATGAAATAACAACCAAAAAAAAAATGAATACTTTTACAGCGTTGCAAAGACAAGCTGAACACATTGGCCATCTCCGTGTTGAATCAATGGCCAGGGGTCAAGCTACGGGTCACAGAGGCCTGGGATGAGGACGGCATGCACGCAGAGAACTCACTGCATTACGAGGGACGTGCGGTCGACATCACCACATCAGATCGGTGAGTGAGCGGTCTGTTTTTTTTAACTGTCGAGATAGTGGGTTGGCAGTTCTGTGGAGCGGATTGGGGGAGGCGGGGGGGGGGGGCGGAGGGCCAAACCATTTTGATAATAATATTTTTTGTATGCATATTGCGCGTACACCTATTGAGATACCATGAAGATGATTGCAACGGAAATAAATTATATTCAAATTATGTGCATGTTAAGATAATTATTAATTGCATAGCTCTGCAAACGTTATTTATTTTCTAGTAACTATTTTATCGATTTTAAAAATAATTAAAACAAATAAGTAAAAATAGTGTGCTTAACTACGACAAACTTATTGATGCAAGTAATTGTGATGTTGTTCAACTTTTTAAACGCTTGGCTTCTTACATATTTTTATTGTAAAAAAGAATTTAATACTTTAACTTACTGGTTTTTTTTAAAATAACAGTAAGAAATTATCATTTACAGCAATATAGAGTTTTATTACATTCAATACATGTGAAATAACATTGCATTATTAACAGTGTGTTGGCGAATATAGAACCCTTATAACGAAGTTATCAGTTAGAGTGATAGTATACTAGCATATTATAAAATAATACTGCTTAGAATAATAGTGTTTTTTTTCTAGTATTACGTGTGTCTATTATAGTTTGTTTGTTTTTTTTGGTGGGGGGGGGGGCCTTGGGTGTGGGGTTGTGTGTGTGAATTGCTTTAAAAAAATTATTTAGAGGAAGAATTTAATAAAAAAAAAGCTTACCCTGATTTTTTGAAACGAATACTTACTTTATTTGCTAATCCAAGAGGCTCTTATGAGACAAAAGTGCTGTTAACCGACATGTAATACATGCATGTAATATGCGTTTTCATAAGTTTAAAGCTTTTCACAGGGGATGTTTATTATAACCTATACAAGTTTCACATTATGATTCCTGCCTATTAGCGATGGAAGATGTGCTTAACAAATAAAATCGACACATAACATTGGAAATACGCTTTACTTTTTATAAAGCTTTCTCTAAATGCTTTTTTTTTTACGAAACAAAACATAATTTATCATTTTTATTCATTTGATGTTTGGATAAATAAAAAGAAGCTTTAGTCGATCACTCTCTATTTTAATATCCATTCTAATTATTCTCTTCATCTTGATTTCTTGTGAGTACAAAGTATAATTTCCTATTCGGGAGTACAAAGTATAATTTCCTATTCGGGAGAGCAAAGTATAATTTCCTATTCGGGAGTGCTAAGTATCCAAAGAGCAAGCAATGCTCACTGTGTGTGTGTGTGACTGATGTCCTATTCACGAGTACAAAGTATCCAAAGACCAAGCAATGCTCACTGTGTGTGTGTGACTGATGTCCTATTCACGAGTACAAAGTATCCAAAGACCAAGCAATGCTCACTGTGTGTGTGTGACTGATGTCCTATTCACGAGTACAAAGTATCCAAAGACCAAGCAATGCTCACTGTGTGTGTGTGACTGATGTCCTATTCACGAGTACAAAGTATCCAAAGACCAAGCAATGCTCACTGTGTGTGTGTGACTGATGTCCTATTCACGAGTACAAAGTATCCAAAGACCAAGCAATGCTCACTGTGTGTGTGACTGATGTCCTATTCACGAGTACAAAGTATCCAAAGACCAAGCAATGCTCACTGTGTGTGTGTGACTGATGTCCTATTCAGGAGTACAAAGTATCCAACGACCAAGCAATGCTCACTGTGTGTGTGTGACTGATGTCCTATTCAGGAGTACAAAGTATCCAAAGACCAAGCAATGCTCACTGTGTGTGTGTGACTGATGTCCTATTCAGGAGTACAAAGTATCAATAGACCAAGCAATGCTCACTGTTAAACACATCCCCTATTCTCACACTGTAGGTGTCATTAGAAAATCCGGCTTGAATAATATTGTCTGGTTTAACGGTTGTTATTATCACGTTTCCTTTGTCTAAATCCTTTCTCACTGGTTTCAGGGACCGCTCCAAGTATGGGATGCTGGCAAGATTAGCCGTGGAGGCCGGCTTTGATTGGGTATATTATGAAACGCGTGGCCACATTCACTGTTCGGTGAAATCAGGTAAGTCTCGTTGATTAGCTTGTAAGTCTCGCTCATTGGCTTGTAAGTCTCGCTCATTGGCTTGTAAGTCTCGCTCATTGGCTTGTAAGTCTCGTTGATTGGCTTGTAAGTCTCGCTCATTGGCTTGTAAGTCTCGCTCATTGGCTTGTAAGTCTCGCTCATTGGCTTGTAAGTCTCGTTGATTGGCTTGTAAGTCTCGCTCATTGGCTTGTAAGTCTTGCAGATTTGCAAGGAGATCTCGATGATTTTCGAGTAATTCTTGGCTCAAATATGAAGGGAATTACTATCATAGATCCGGCTAGAAATAGCTAACAGTTAATTTTAAAAAAAGTATGCATGAATAAACTTGGCCAATACAGGTTTATGAGCTAGTTTAAAAGCTGTAGCCTAATAATTACCCATTTTTTTCATTGATTGATTTGGTGAAACACATATAATAATTTTTTGAATGTACATCTGTACATTAAAGAAAATGTTATGATATTTCTAGCAATCTGCTAGCATTTGTAGGCCTATATATGTTTTGTCCAAAACTTGAGCTTGATGAAATCATTCTGTTAGGAAAGACCTAACCCATGTTATACATACGCTATAAAGTTGAATCTAGGCTTAAGTCATTTGAATTTATTCCACCATACAAATGAATTAATTGAAAATGGGTGCGTACTGTGAAAGAAAGACCGTTGAAGCAATCACTGTGTAGATCAAGTAATGCTGGCACTGACATCGTGATAATGAAAAGTTACCATGGCCCATTGTTCAAGACCCTTAAACAAAGTCTTTTCCATAATGAGCAAATGATTTATTAACTTGCATATCTTTAAACAGGGGGCAAAGATATAAAGACAATTTTGGCTAATGTTGGAATACTTAAGTTTTTTTTCTTTTACGGGCCAAGTCAATTAAAGATAAAGATTTCCCGATCAGAGATACCGCCGGACACGGCGATGTCTGGATGGATATCAAACAAGCTAGCAGGTGTTTAGAATGTAAACACAGCCGAGCCTCCACTCTTACCTAATACGCGCGGCAACTGTCTGAGTGGGTCTGAATTCACAAGCCCTCTGCACCCGATTCACCCACGAGGTTCCCTCAAAGCCAAAATCAGAGAACCGGCAGCCGACCAGCTGTTGAACGATTACCGCCGACGTGGTAGTGGAGCCCCTCTTATTATCGCCCGGGGCGATCTTCTCCCCCCCCCCCCCCCGCAGTGACATGCAATTATCGAATAGAGATGTTCTCCTGGATGTCAAATGCGCTGTTCTTGAGTATCGCCGACCACTTTGGCGCATTCAAAAGCCATGGTTATTTTTAAAATCATTCGAATCCCCGCTTCCCTCATTCGAAAAAATTTCTGACTACACGGAATATTTGTCTCCCACTTCCACACACTAATTGATGGACAGCGTTTTGAAATTTTAAATTGTTTATTTTCCCCCTTTACAATTTTAAAACTCATGCCGCAAAGTCTGAAAAAAAAAAGGAATTTTGACATTGAAAATAAACATGAAATCTTCTCGCCGTTATAGGCCCAGGGCTCTTGAGCCACGAGATGGAAAGAATGGCAGGAATAACGAAACCGCGTGAGACTAAGTATTTGTTAACTGGCCGGCTAGAGAGCCAAGAGGTTGACATACACTGAGGTCTGAAGTTGACGCCCGGGGTGTGGGGGTGGTGGTCTTGATTTCACCGAATAAACCAATTCTCGTTAATTCCGTAGCAGAGTTTTATCAAATTCACTTATTTTGCGTATTCCATTAAAACACCATTTTTAAAAAAAAACACTTTTTGACGTTTTCGTGTAAAGGATTACTTTACACTTCTAATCAATTCGTATCTCCAGAAAATTGCTTAAATTTTTAAAGATTTCTCTATAATGATCAAAACCTGGTGGCTACACTGTGCTGCTCAAGGGGGTGACTTAATCAGGTTAGAGATGATTCACGTGCTTACGGGGCTACCCTATGACATGGCTGGTCACCAGCCTTGAGGATGGGGGAGTAACTATGTACAAAACCATGGACGAATGCAGCCTGCCATGTGTCCACTCATCTACCTGGCCAGGAGGGGAGAGTAGAGCATAAAAAGGAGAGGGGTTTGATTTGAATCAGTTAACCAAGGTGTAGCAGTGTATTTACATTTTATGAATAGGTTAACCTGGTGCACCGATTGTGTTATTAGTTTAAATTGTAACTAATGTACAGCTTTTTTTCCCAAGGGGTTCGCACCTAAATACCATGTACAGATGAACATATTTCACCGAATGATGGCTCCAGACACTTCATTTTATTCACGATCCTTGATTTCACACGACCGAGCCGCACTCACCCTTGGTCTGTAGCTCCTGGTTATCTCTCATTGGTGTGGGGGGGATATAATATCATTAAATATATATCTTTGTGATTTTCATATCTAAAGTCTCACTTGTAATCAAGTGACTGGGTTCCAGGAAAGATTAGATTCATTCTTTCAATTTAGACTTACTTAATGACATGTTTCTAAGTTTTAAAATCTAATTTGATGAATGCATGCGCAACTTTTAGCTTCACTGCCGTTATTTGGTTGCCTGGTGTCATTGGATTCAGCCTTTTTAAAATGTATCTATCATTTAAAAGAGAGCTGATTTCCAATAAACCTCATCTTCAATAATCGTCTTATTGCTATCCACTTTAAAAAATGCGTACCCGAACTTGTATTAAAAGAAATATTCCTTTAATTCACTAAAACCGCACCCCTTCGACTTAAACCATCGGTTTTCAAACTGTGGGTCGCGATCCTTTGGGGATCGAAAGACCATGTCACAGGGGTCGCCTTAGACCATCTGAAAACACATATAGTATACAGTTATGAGGTATAATCGAAACTAATTTTGTGGTTGGGCGTCGCCACAACATGAGCAACTGTATTTAATGCTCGCGGCATTAGGATAAACGAAGGGCCTTATTCTAGCTTGTCTGTTTTATTGTACGGCAACCAACGAACGTTTCCTTCCGTAGTAAAACAATATAATGGAGCAAAATATGCTTGGCTTCTCTCATAAGCAGACATTTTGTTTTCCAAACAAACTACATTTAATAACTTCATAAGGATAGCGTTTATATCATTATTGACAGGTATGTTTAGTTTGTTTTGGAAATTTAATTTAAATGCACACTTCTGCTAAGTTTTAAAGCTAAACATTTGGCATGGAGCGTGCTCTGAAAGTAGCTTTTAGTCCATCAAATACAGTTGGAAATTAGACTTTGCAAGTACGCCAATTTGACGTGAGCTTTGTTGTCGGGAGCATGTAAATCATAGCGGGATCTCTTGCGTTTGACAACAGCGCAGCAGAATAGAATTCCTCACTTTGAATTTTAATCGGTAAATAAATTCGGTAGATATTAATAAATTATTTGTTAATATATATAGATATTTTATTTTTCGCTCGTTTAAACTTTTCCATGTTAAAAAAAATAATTACATACACATTAATGTAGCATGCATTTAACCCTATTGCATTAACGCTGGAAAATTTGACATTGCATTTACTGTAATCGCTATATCTAATGTTTTCATTTAAAATTTCCCCAAATCCCCATCACACCATACACATTCTATATCTGATCGCGTAGCTACGCCACGGAAAAATTCCCCCGTTCTGTTCAAAGATGAAAGTAAATTTTTACATCCCTACTGTCAACATCTATTCCCAGCGGCCCCGCCATTTTAATTAATGTTTTCGTTCGCACTTTTCAAATGCGAACGTTTCTCCCCCATAAGCCCCCCTTTGCCTCGGCGGCACCCCGGCTCCCATCCCTAACACACACACACTCACACTCACGCCATCTGGTGGCTAACGGGAAAACTGAATATTTGTCCCCCTTCTTGCTCTCAAGCGCTATTGAAACAATATTATTTTTTTCCGGACGTGTCTCCTCATTGTGTAAATCCACTTCAATACGAATATTTTAACCGCCTGTAAATTTGCAGACTGGTCCCACAGGCGACCATCCACGGCCCCCATCCCCTCTAACCTGTGTATATAGAGAATGTGTTTAAGAACCTACTCGTCATCTCCGCACCGTTACGCACCGAACTGGCTCCACGCCTAAGATCCAACAGAAGTGTGTGTCTATGAAATATGAGTGATCCACAGGGAGGCATTCTCAAACATCAAATTGCTCGGCAGAAGCAATGGCTCAATCAGCAATCTGTCCCTATATATATTTACCCATATTAAATGTAAGGATTAAAAATAATACTTACTTCGGTAATAACAAAAAATATCAACTCGTAATTAGCTATTTTTGTGTCTGATTTTATACAAACGAGCCCACGTGACCTAGCTTAGCGCTCAACACGATTTATTAAGAAAATTTGACTTGTTTAAATTATGATCATTTTGTAATCAACGCTGATGTGAAGTATGTGCATCGTTTTCTTGTTATTATTTTGTTGTTGTTGTTGAACTGTTGCTGCAAGGCATGGGTCTACGCCTAGATGGTCTAACACGACAGATATTTTCTGATGAATGTTTAGTTTTGTTGTAGTTCGACCTTAGCACGCGAGGATGACCTTGGCAATGTTCGACTTTAGTGGCCCTGACTTGAGCTAAGGCTTGCTTAAAAGTGACTGAGAGTTGCCCAATTCGTCAGCCTCGCTCGCTCGTCCTTGCCTTTTTGATCCAGTGGCAAGATTTCGTCAAGACGACTGGACATAGAGGATACAGAATATGACCTTCAGTGTGGCATTGTGTCTTATGTGTTTCACTGTGCTCTTCACTAAGCGTTCTACGTCACAGGAGTTGTTGGAATGTTCATTGTGTCAATGTCATACCACCTACGGGACTTCATCTCTGGGTTTAATTTCAGAGTTTTCCTTCTCGTATGTGAGTTGACATCCAAGTTTAACGAGTTCCATCTACACGGTGTTCTGGTTGTCACATCACCCCTAGTGTCACGTCACTCCTAGTGTCTCATCACCCTAGTGTCATATCACCCTCCTAGTGTCACATCACTCCTACTGTCTCATAATCCTAATATCACATCACCATAGTGTCACATCATTCCTAGTGTCTCATAACCCTAGTGTCACATCACCCTAGTGTCACATCACCCTAGTGTCACATCACCCTAGTGTCACATCACCATAGTGTCACATCACCCTTGTGTCACATCACCCTGGTGTCATATCACCCTAGTTTCACATTACTCCTAGTGTCCCATAATTCCTAGTGTCACATCACTCCAAGTGTCACATCACTCCAAGTGTCACATCACTCCTTGTTTCTCGTATAATGATGTCAATGTCACACATTTATTATTTATGACAGTTTATTGATATTTATCCAGTGCCAAGACTTCAAAGAAAATATATGTTTTAAAACGGCGGATCAACGAAATTTTGTATTAAAAGATTTGAACCCTCTACGATATCCGCCAAAATGAAAAATCTACCAGTTGTCCACAGTAAGGACGACCGCGTGTACGCTAGTGCGAGTGTCACCTAGAGCCTTAACCATAAGTAGATCTAGCATTGCAACGTTGCCTGGTGCTACCAGAACGCGCCATGACGCTCCCGCCATAACCACCCCGGACCGCGTGTATTCATAAAAATAGTGTTTCCGAGGATAAATTACCCGGTGTTATAAGCAAACAACACTCCAGACGATATTACCCGTCGCTGGCGAGTGAGAAGTTCTATAGCATCTTAACTACTGCAAAAATAGCACCCCCCTCCCACATCCCACGCCTGTCCCGTCCAAGCATGCTACAGTAAAGTAGCTTAATTTATTTGTCAAAAGTGTAGCTCTTATTTGACTAACCGCGATGTTTGCGTTTTCGTTTATAATACACCGTAGCGCACGTATCAGCGGAGACCGCCTATAGAGCGTGTACACACGGTGAAATTACACAGCGAGTGTCCATAATATATTTTTTTGTTTTCAACGTGCATAAATTGTTGTTATTTCAAATAAATTACATCAATTATCGCGTTTCGTGTTTTCTTTATTTTCAGGATAGTTCAACAGGGATATTTAAACACGGGCACAAACACCGCGGGCTTGTTTATTTCATGTTGTATTTTGTATTGCCAATGTTGGGCCGTGACCAGGACTAATATATGGGGTGTCACACACGAGATTTCTCTTTTTTCAGTGTGAATAAATTGATGGTCTGAGTTTGAAAGTTAACATACCCTAATTATGTTAGTATATATATATAGAAAAAAGATTACTTGTTATAAAATTTCAACCCAACAAACCGCATTTTCTATTTTACTCTCAACTGTCCAATTTTTAAAAATATAAACATGATTAAGATAATAAACACTCTTTACATTATTGTAATTAAAATCATAAATTAAAAACATGTTCAAGTCCAAAGTAATCGGCTTTAGTATTTCCGCGTACTGTCCACCAATCTTTATGTATATTTACTTTGAAATATAAGCAGAGGCTTATATTAATTTGGGTATGCTTTCAAAAAAAATATCTTTCCCTACTATTTAGAGGCTGGAAATAACAACGCCAAACGTCCCCACTTGAACGTTTTTCTTTAACGCTATTTCTATTGAAATCTAACACCACGTGTTGTTTTTAGTCCTGGTGATAATTCCAAGACCAGGCTGGCTAAACTAGGTCACCCTTTACTCTTAAGATCACTTAGCACGTATTTAAGAGATGGGACGAAAGCCTGAAAGAAAGATGTCCCCCGATCTCCATAGTTCTAGACAAACACTCACCAAGTATACGTGGATCGTACCCGAGATGTCCACCGATCTCACTAGTTCTGGACAAACACTCACCAAGTATACCTGGATCCTATCCAAAGATTGTTTCCTTAAACTAACATCTCGACAACCGTGACATTTTTATCAAATAATCGATTTTTATCTTTCTTTAACTCATTAGTTTCGCGTTTCAGTTATTGGGTTCAACGCCTCCCTGTGGTCAAGAGTAGGTCAAAGGACACTTATGGCATGGGCATTTTCTTTTAAAGCTTTCATTGGAATCGAATGCGATTAATTGCCCCGATCTTGTGTCCTTAGTATCGGGGGCATTAAAATAACCATTCAAAGTGACGCATTCAGAATCGTTTAGAGTCAGAAACCGTGTCTTCGCTAATAAAAGTCAATAGCTCAGTATCGAATGCAAATAGAAATATCGATACATACAAACACAACGCAACTGTAAAGGTGACATTGAATCCCGCAGTCAAAAACAAGTAATCGGATATAAAAACCATTGACAACATAAACAGTTTTCCCTTAGAACAGCTTGCTGGCTGAATATTATCATTTCCCTGGTGACAAGAGAAAAAACTGTATCCTTAAGAAAGTTGTGCCAACACCGACTTCTTATAGTAGAGACAAGTTGTGTGAATAGACTTAGTGACGGGATAAAACTCGAACGCAGGTGCGGGCAATTTTTGAATTTCTTTTTTTTTTTAGTTGGGTGGAAAAACAAAAACCACCAACCCAGCGGAAGACCCACCCCCACCCACCCCCCCCCCCCCCCACCCCCGTTTTTTTTCAGCACTGAGAACGTTTCTTGGAGTACTTCCACTAATTTGATCCTTTTTATAAACCAAGGGCCCCTCCTTGAGGTGGTGACGGGAAGCATTGTTTGCACTCGTCGTGACGTCCGCGTCCTGGCGGCTCACACTCACGCGTGTAATGAGTGGACTTGAAGTTGTTCTCCAATTTTTTTAAAACCGTCATCTCCGATCCCTGGGCAGTAAGCTAACACTAACACGCGAGCTGCCATGGATGAGGACTCGTAAGAAGGGGACGTTGTCTTTGGAATCGACTTTAATTTATCTTAGGCTTAAATTCACGGACTTGAGAACACATTTATGCCAATAGGTTTCTCGATTTAAAAAAAATAATTAATTTCGTTGATATAACGTGTACTTTTCAATTAGTATAAGATTAAGACTCGGGCCTTTCAGCTCTACACTTCAAAGTCAGTAACATTTGATGCAAGGTTAAGTACGGTCCTTAAGACTTGGGCTGCTTTAACTTTTATAAGACTTGGACCATAAAAACATCTAAAGCAGTGGTTCTAAACCTTTCTAATGCAGCGACCCTTTTAATACAGTTCCTCATGTTGTGGCGACCCCCAGCCACAAAATTATTTTTGTTGCTACTTCATAACTGTAGAGTATATGTGTTCTCCGATTGTCTTAGGTGACCCCTGGAAAAGGGCCATTCGACTAACAAAAGGGTCGCGACCCACAGGTTGAGAACCACTGATCTAAAATATTAAAGCTTTGAATAAATCATGGTGTATTTTGATTAAAAGAAATAATAATAAAGTAGAAATAATAATATATGAACTTGACGCTGTTGTTCAGAGGCAAGAGTGTTGTGGAGCCCCGAAATTCATTTTAACACACCCCCACACCCCCACCACACACACACATCTTTTTAAAACTCTCAAACCAATAAATGGTAGGTCAGGACGAGACCTTTCTGGAAATCGAAGAAATTAGATTCGTTCATGCAAAACTAGGACTTAACCAAGGAAAAGCTGTCCCAGAATGCATTCATTAGCTCACGTTTCAAACGATTTTTAAATCTTTTATATGAAATTCGCTTTTCTTCGTGTGTTTCTTTCTTTCTTTGTTTCTTTCTTTCCTTCTTTCTTACTTGTTGTCTTACTTCCTTTCTTTGTGGCTGCAAAATTTTCGGAAGGCTAACTGACCCACGTCCCGTTATCCTATCGAGTGTAACCATGGCAAACAGATTCGGTGACGATGACAACATATTCGATCCGATTTTCAGCTCCACCCCAAGCCCCAAACATCAGTTATTCCTGTTTTTCAAAACAGTATGGGGCCTGGGTGTGGGGGAGGGGAGTGGGTGCCCGGTAAAAGGGGGGGGGGTGGAGGAATGTAAATCATTAGTTTTAATGGCTGCGTGAATTCATGGGGATATTAATTATGCAGCTGTTGCCATTTGCTTTGTATTTGTGATGTATTTGTGTTCAAATATATCTTTCTATTAGCCTTTACACGCACTAAGTTTTATAAAAACCATTCACATACCAAAAGTCTGTTGCTACATTCACATAAATGATAAATCACGTACAATTAAATAAATGGGGAAAAAAAGGAAGTAATGGATTTATACCAATAACTTTGTGTTGGTGGTTGTTTATTGAATCTGTACGCCTGGCATTATTTCACGCCAAAAGTTGAATTTCATTGATTTTATCCCTGGTTGTTTGAAAATGTAACTTTCTCAGTATGTCACTTTATTATGAACTTTGTCATACTGCTTTGTCAATTTCTATTCAGGTTCCACTCGCAAATTTACCCCTCGATGTTCCTCTACCTTTTTTATAATTTTACTTTTGGGATTTCCAGTGTAAGGCACATCAAGAATAAATGATATATTTATATGTTTTATTTAAAATGATTTTGTTGAGTAAATATGTGTTACTTGCGTTGAAAGCTCTGATGCTCATGTTGAGATACCTATAGCATAAATAATATTATTAAAACATTATTACTTTTTGTCTTACTTTCTTTTAGACGACCCCAATTTTACCTAGTCTCCTACCAATAATGTGCCAGTTTAACATTGTCGGAATATTGATTATATAATATATAGTTTTTTCTAACAGAATTCCCCCTCCCCCCAATGATATGAAAATTGTGCTGTACAGAAAGCAAACAATATAAGCCGGGTATTTCAATCCGTCAAAGTGATCAGTGGGGGTGTGTGTGAGGGGGTGTGTGAGGGAGGGTGTGTGTGAGGGTGTGTGTGTGAGGGAGGGTGGGCTGATGTCCACCGATATTCGTACTAATCTCACGATAGACGTGATTAACAGAACCAACATTAAGTCCCTTATCGCTGACAGTAGTCCGTATTCCCCCACAAGATCCATTCCCGCGGGCATGTATCCCGTCCCCAAGACTAAACGGTTCCAACGCTAAATGAGATCCGTGAAGTTTGCCTGAGTTTGACGACACTGCTAATCCAATGTAACGGAGCCCCCATTGCTGCCCTAAGCCCTGAGTAAACGTGGGGATTGTCGGGAACAAGGCAAGATGTCAAGCCCCCCCCCCCCCCAGTCAACGCCGGTACAATGATGGGATCGTGTCACGTGGGGAAAGAGAGAGAGATCCCTTCCCCTCCCTCTTTTTCCTCCCACGTGTTTGGATGGTGCATCGGAGCGCAGCAAAAGTCGCCCGAGTTAAATCCTTAGCTAGTTTGTAGATCAGAGCGGATCTTCTGCGTTGTTTGCAGTGTGCGATTTTGCCGTGTAATGCCGGCCCCTTTTAATAAGTGGGTTTAGTTGTATTAACAAATATATATGTGTATTATGTATTATGCATTGCGAATCTCACCATTAATGAAACAAAATTTACACACATTAATTGTATTTGGCAGCAAAGCTATAATAATAAGCATTTTTTAACGAACGAATGCCTGGGTCAAGACACAAGACACAGTATGCAATTCAAATACTTCGAATTTCAAATAGACCTGGTTTTTAATCTTTTACTGTAATGGGGGCAATCTAATCAAAGTTATTGACCAATTCTGCAATTCTCACATAATATGTTATCATAAAGTATTTGCAGTGAACTAAAAAGAGTAAAAAAGGAATAATGTCAAGGACATCATAGGCCCTTTCCCATCGCTTGTAACGGACACTATAAAGACAGTTTATTTGGCCAAACAGATAGGATTTTTCAGCAATCGGGAGGAAATTTGATAACTACCACAACAGTTTGCTGCCATCGTGTGGTTCCACGGAAACATGCACACTGCTGTGAGCTTCTTCGTCGAGAGAACTGTCTACTCTAGACGGGATTCAAGCATGGAGCTCAAACATGGAAGGTGGTCTGCTGGCGGGCAGAAGAAACGTTTTAAAGAAAGCCTCACTGAAAGAGTTCGACATAAACCCAGACACGTGGGAGGAAAAAGCAAAGGATCTAAATCATGTCGTTCCACTTTACACAGAAGATCCATGCAACATGAAGCTAGCAGAACAGCCGTTGCAGAGCGCAAGAGACATGCCAGGAAGGCCCGGTCTGACCTTGCTCCCGGAGAAGCCCCACCATTCTCCTGCACATACCCTTCTGCACAAGAAAATTACGAGCCATAATCTACCTCATTAGCGATCAGCGCACCCACAGACAGAGCTAGCACAAATCTGATTATTAAAGGAATCATGATTGGCTTTAGACTGATGAATAACCATTTCCCAATTTAACACTAATTAGGGCAAGTCCGCACTGCATGCTTCCCAGGGCTGAGTTCAGTACATCCACACTGCATACTTCCCAAGACTAGGTAGCGTAAGTCCGAACTGCATACTTCCCAAGACTGAGTAGCGTACATCCACACTGCATACTGCCCAAAGACTGAGTAGCGTACATCCACACTGCATACTTCCCAAGTCTAAGTAGCGTACATCCACACTGCATACTTCACAAGACCGAGTAGCGTTCACCCACACTGCATACTTCCCAAGACTGAGTGATTCGTTAACTGCTCTGGGATGACAATACATACGTAACTATATTCAATGAAATGAGACGGCATACTTTGAGTAAGCCGTATCTCTCACGCCTCTACAAGCCACGAGTGGACCAGCAAATCGAGCCACGCGTAAACCACTAATGCGAGCCACGAGCGGACCACCAACGCAAGCCACGAGTGGACCACCGACGCAAGCCACGAGCGGACCACCGACGCAAGCCACGAGTGGACCACCGACGCAAGCCACGAGCGGACCACCGACGCAAGCCACGAGCGGACCACCGACGCAAGCCACGAGCGGACCACCGACGCTAACCACGTGTAGACCGCCTACGCAAGTCTCGAGCGGGCCACAAACGCGAGCCACAGAGGGTAACCAACGCGAGCCACGAACAGGCCCCTCAATGTGAACTACGAGCGGAAACACAAAGACAACAACCACGATGAACATGTCGAAACTTTAGTCTCATTCATGTGAGGCCCGACATTTTGTACGCCTTGTTAATGTTTGACTGTAAATTGAATTAATGTTTATAAAAAAAAAAAGATCTAAAATTTTACTTTTATTTGGATTGACATTTATGAGATAGGTAGCAAAGGCACATGACACATGACATTGTGATGTGTCATGAAGTGGTTCTCAACAGGCTACAACTTGTGTTAAGATTACTGACTAATAATTTAAAATTGGTATTAAATTTTGAGATCTATATTAAAATAACAGGGGTTGAGACGTTTGTTAAATAAAGTGCAATGTTCAGTACAATTTAACGTAAAATAATGTGGAACTTGTCAGTGTACAAATAAATGATTAGTAGACACAGAGTTCTGTTGAGTTATATTTGAATTACTCTCATGCCATCAGACAGTGTGAAAACTTTGACAGCTGTCAGTGTCTCTACAAGGTACACTTTAATAAAGCTATTGAAATAGTTTTTGCTTATATCTATAATTTTGAAAATATATTTTTTTAATCTTTAAGATAAAAATACCCGCCCCCCCCCCCCCCCCCCCCAAAAAAAAAACAAACAACAAAAAACAAAAAAACACGAACATTTGACTTCATTGTCGGGAGATTTAACAAAACAAAACAAATAGATTAATTTTTTAAGTTGACACGTATAGCGTCCAAGTATTGCGCTAGATAGTGCAATGGTTTCAATGCTTGTAAAGAAATGAGAGCCCCGTTGTAGCCTTCAATTCTAAATGACCCACCGTCATGCAACCAGCACCACACATCCACTCACTCTGTCTGGTTTATAGGTGCGAAAAGGTGACGTCAGGGTGGGGAAGGGGGCGGGGGAAGTGGGGGGGTCTACCATAAAATTACAGTCTGGGGCGGTTTCATTCATGTGAAGAATTTCGGAACCCCAAAGGTCAGCCATCCCCACAGTCAAACAATCATTTCTCCATAGCAAACACAAGGGTACTTACTGGAGACAGGATACTGTGCTAGCAATGGCCCCTCAGCAATTTCATACCTCAGCGTGGCCAAAAAAGGAGGGGTGGGGAAAGAATAGATAGCATGTGTGAGGACTTTTATAAAGGACCAAAGTGGAGATTTCTTTATATTTCAAGCTCATGTTTTTTAAGACACAACACGACCCTTTCCCCCACACCCCCCACCCCTAAATTTTTTTTTTTTTAAAAATCAAACAACAACACACACACATAAAAAACAACAACAAACAAAGAAACAAGCAAACACAAACACAAAAAACAATGACCGCTACAACAGAATGCTCTTTACGATCAGAAAAATCATTATTATTTTATTGTTAACCCTAATCCAATCAGTTAAACTATATAAAGCTAATGCCCTACTGTCAGTTAAACTATATATAGCTAATGCCCTCCGAACAGAATTGAAACCGAAGATTTCAACTCACAATATTCATGACCAAAAAAAAAACCAACACTTTTATAAGAGTAACTAAATTTATTGAAATTTCCGTGTATAGTTGTATGCCCTACTTCATTTTGGAAACATTTGCCGTACTGCAATGTAACACTCCCCATCACTTCCCACCCCCCTCTCATAACTGATGATTTATAAATGAAAATTTACGTAATTGAAAACATGTCCAATGAACGTTTTTAAAACGTCGCGTTCATGCTCCAAATGAACAATGTTACAATATACTAAATAAACAATGTTACACTTGTAACGAATAAAAAGTGTTACAATTACACCAAATGAACAATGGTACAATGCATCAAATAAACAATGTTACAATACACCAAATAAACAATGTTACAATACACCAAATAAACACAATGTTACAATACACCAAATAAACACAATGTTACAATACACCAAATAAACAATGTTACAATACACCAAATAAACAATGTTACAATACACCAAAAGCTTTGAACGTCTTGAAGAAATTCAGAAAACAAATCTTTAAGTTAACAACAAGAGTAATACATGTTTAAAAAAAAAAAAAATAAGTCTGTGGTAAAATTTCACAGCGCCCTTTGATAAACGTGATCCAAACATTATTTGATTTGTATGTCTATTTTATTAATGACTACCACTGACGTGGAAAATTATACACAAAGTATTTGCCTAGATTTGTTTAGTTTTAATTAAGTGTGATATTTTCATTGAAGTTCTTAGAAGTATGTTTGTTTTGAGATCCTCTGGTCTAGACGAGTCTGTTGACACTATTAACCTCCATATTGGAGTCCTGACTTCTCAATCTTATATTATTCCCCTCTCCCCCTCACCCAACTCCATCGCC
This sequence comes from Omphiscola glabra, assembly GCA_964017045.1. Classification (NCBI taxonomy): domain Eukaryota; kingdom Metazoa; phylum Mollusca; class Gastropoda; family Lymnaeidae; genus Omphiscola; species Omphiscola glabra. Next base: position 15,699,099 of record OZ024804.1, on the reverse strand, counting down.
TTCCATCAGATAATGTCGAGAGTGAGTTCATGAGTTCTTCTAGTCTTTAGATTGGTCTATTGCGGAGAAATCAAAACAGCTATACTGGCATTCAGACCCGCCATCACATCAAATGGGTCTATTTGGATCAGATAATAAATTGTGTCTTTCATTCGGAGCATTTTTAAGTGGCCATTGATCTATTGAAAATCTTTAACCCAATTCGTATAAATAGACTGGTAGATTATATACATTCTTTACTACTTTAATAAATAGTTTTGAATAAATTCACTTTAATCTGTGTAATATAAAATTGGTGTGATTATAGAGCCAAAAAGTATATAACAAAAATAATAAGAGATAGTACGTTTAGCTTCATAAAAATATTGCATAATTATATCTGACGTCACTATTTTAACCAAGTGTGAATAACAGACATATGTATGGACCCTGTGTACCAAAAAAGTGAACCATTTTGATAATGATTGAATAATGGAGAGCTAGTCTTGAAGTCTATATTGAACCCAATCGTGAACATTTTATAAGCAGAAAATAGTTTGATAAAATGTTACATTATGGTAGAATCAAAATAAGATGTATTTCTTTAAAATCTGTTAAATACTTACAATTAGTTTTATTATCATGAAAAGGTTTCCCTTTTTTCCGGACACAATATATTTTACATGTAAAACTGATGTTTCGAATATTTATCTTCAACCATGACCCAATGTCTAGTTTTTAGGTTATAAGTTAATCTAGTTATAATGCTAGCTATTATAATTAGAAATGAATTATAAATGAGTTAGAAATGAAAAAAAAAACCAGAGAAACTACCCCCCAAAAAAGGAATGACTGAAACACATGATAACGTCCATGATTTCTTTTCTCATTTTCAGACTCGTCGGTGGCGATTAATTTCGGAGGCTGCTTCCCACCATCGGGCCAGGTCATCACGTTCTCGGGCCAGACAAGGTCCATGTCGGAGCTCGAGGTCGGCGACCGGGTGCTCAGCCTCAGCCCGGACGGTCATCTCGAGTACAGTGACGTGATAGCGTTTCTGGATCGCAACGAAGCTCAGTCCGCCCTGTATTACACCCTGCACACGCTGTCGGGGAGGAGCGTGACGCTCACACCCAAGCACCTCATCTACACGGCAGACCTGAAGAGCAGCAGCTTGTCTGATCCGGAAGTCTCCGAAGGTGCTCTGCGTTTCCCGCCAACGATCAACGCTACAGAACAAGAACTGCCGCGGGTGACGTTCACAGAAGACGTCATCATCGGACAGTACATTTACCTTGCCAAAGACTTTGGGCCTCTCACGACCATTGTGGATAAATTACCCCATAGACATTTATCTTCAGTCTCGAACCGTTTGAACTCATCGTCAGGATATTTAGCGCAAAGTGACACGTTAGACGGGCACACGGCGTACGACAGGGTCGTGTCGATCGAGACGCGTCTCATCAGAGGCGTGTACGCCCCGCTCACCTCACACGGGACAATCGTGGTGGACGGGTTTGTTACGTCATGCTACGCATTTTTGGAAAATGTCCACTTGGCGCACACGGTGTTCGCGCCGTTAAGGGGATATCACGTGATAAAAACATTCTTTCGCGATTGGATGAACTCATTTATCCAACAATTTGATTGGATGAACATGTGTACGTACTTTGATAACTACCACGGCAATGAGACGCACCATCAGACGGAAGGTGCGCACTGGTATGCCAGAATCTTGTACAGTTTTGCTGTTAATATAATTGGTATGGATATTTTCATTTCGCTGTGAAGAAGAAAGAAACATGATTATATTAATTTGAAACATGAGTTCTCTAAATGATCATTTTTTTAAAAAAAACAACAATTGTATGTATTGTACATGTTGAATTGAGGTATGTTAAAAAAGTAATGAAGCGACATTTGTAAAATAAGTCATATTGTTTGGAAGACAGGGACAATTGAATACTACTACTCTGTCCTCAAAGGAGAGTTTTGGTTTTTTTTTCACAAGCCTTGTTGTCACCTGCTATGTCAGCTTTAAAACATCATGTTTGAACAAAATCATGTCTTATTTTATTTATCATTGTTCGTGCCCTTCATTCTTGCTTGAAACAAGTTTCAGAAGCTCAAAAAAAGCACCAAAAAGACAAAGCAAATAAGAAGAGGAAAAAAAAAAAGTGAAAGAAAGACACACTTCTAGCTGTTTAAAATATTGGATTAAATCCTGGATCATCACTGGATTTTCTTACCCATATTTTTCTATTTCTATAAACACATTTACTTTTATAAGAATTAAATATAACCCACTCTTGATCCATTGTGATCGAATTTGCCTAAAACATTTTCGGCCAGTTATTAAAATTGTAGAAACTACATTCAGCATGCCATTTACATATTCTAGGGCTATCTAACATGGTCTCTTCTTTTAGACCTAATTTTGGAACAAAAATATATCGTTGGGTTATTCTAGACCGAATTTTATTTAAACTTTGTAGTTGGCATATTATAGCTCTAATTTTGGCCAAGCTTTATCGTTGGCCTGTTATAGACCTAATTTTAGTCCAACGTTATAATTGAGCTATTTTAGACCTAATCTTGTTCTTGGCCTTTTCTAGACCTAATATTAGTACAACTTTATCATTGGCCTATTCTAGACCTAATTTAGTCCAAATTTATCATTTGGCTATTTTAGACCTACTTTTAGTCCAACTTTATCATTGGCCTATTTTTGACTTAATGTTGGCCAAATTTTGTCGTTGGCCTAATCCAGACCTCATTTTAGTACAACTTCATCGCTGGCCTGTTCAAGACCTAATTTCAGTACAACTTTATCGTTGCCCTATTCTAGACTTAATTTTAGTCCAACTTTGACGTTGGCCTATTCCAGATCTAAACTACGGCTCAACTTCATAGTTGGCCTGCATTACGTGGGGTTGCTTCATGCTCGCAGTAGCCAAAGAATTTTGTTAACGGAAATGTTTTTCTTTGTTGTAAACACATTCGTTTCATACCAAGTCCACATCATCAGGTTTGGAAGGACATTCAACGACTAAGTCTTTCGCATTACAACTTACTTGAATTTTTCAATAAAATGTTTTGTTTTTTTTAAAAGTGTCATTTATTTTCGTTTCCCGTTTCGTCATTAAACCTGTTTTTTCAAATATATTTTTTTAAAAACAACCAAATAATTGTTTTTTACGAAATTGAAATATTTTGATTTTGGTCAAAAATGCACTTTCATTCAATTTCAATTGTTCTTCATTTAAAACAACAACAACAACAGAAAAAGCCCATAAATTTAAAAAGCTGTCCTAACTTATTTCAAACATTCACTAAAATGCTTTTATATATTTTCTTTGTGCGCTGCATTTTGCTGTTGTAATGCGTTATCGCATATTTCTTGCATATTCATAAAAATGAAAAATCCCTCTCCCTCCCCCCACAGACTTTAATTGGACGGCTGTGTTGTGAATACGGTGTACATAATTATTAACACTTGATATAAAATACACGGTGTCCATATAAATATTAGCCCATGCCTCTAACCTTTTGTTTTATTATTGGTCTTAGCCAACTTGTATTAAAGAAAAATAAAACAAGCTACTAGCTCCTACGTTTTCACGTTAACACCGGGTCAGCGGTTCATGATATTTGGTAGAAGAGACGACATGTGCTGCATCTGCTTTAGTTTGAGAACACCGTAGAACATTTTACATGTTAGCGTTTATTTGAGCAATTATGAACTATTCTATTTAAATATGAATATATATACATATTTTTTTTTGGTGTCTCCTTTCTGTAAGATTACCTCATAAATTTAGTGCGACATTTATTAAGTCAATGTCTTTGGTGTGGTTTTTGTATTTATTTATTTATACATATATTTTTTTAGTGGACATTTTTTGCCAATTTCGTATTTATCTATAATGCCATAAGTACCTCATTTCGTGATAAAGGTTAAATTTGTCATTCTTATTGTTATACTTTTATCAATTTATTATTGATTTATTAGAGATTTTAGATAGGAAAAAACAAACATTGGAGGATATTTTTAATGAGTAGTTTTTTTTTTTAGTCTTTAAGCAAAAATGTTTTGATGTTTTATTGCTATTATATTTAGATAAAGAACATGAATTTAAAGAAATATTTCCAGTACCAAAAAATGCTCTGACATTCATTGAGAAAATTGTTAAAAGACATACACTATTTATTTTCAGTTGCTGCAGAAAAAAAAGAAAATTAAACAAAATATTAATTACTGAAATGAATTACCCTATAGTTAAATATTGCCACTAACAGAAGTTATGTGTTGTTTTTTTTCCGTTTCAATGAAACCCTTGTCAAAACTCATCTTTTGATAAAATACACAAATATAAAAGCCATAATTTTTTTCCAAATAATTTTGAAACATTTTTAAAAAAAAATTGCTAGGTAGTTTAAAAAGTGCGAATTAAGAAAATATAACCAACAAACAAGATCAGAATTTCTCCCTGTGTATATCTCTCTATATATATATAAATACGTTAAATTAGTTAAATAGCTGTTCTAAGGGCATTTCGTTTATTGACACCTGCTGTCTCGTTAACTACTTTATTACTGCTATAATGTTATAATTACTCTGTAGTGATATTTTATAGCTACTTAGATATTAATGGTTTTCTTTTGTTATGTGTCTAATTTTTATTTTTTTTTAAATTAAATAAAACAATTTTCTGTTGCTTATGTTCTTATTTGTCTGATTTATCAATACGTTATTGATCAGTTTCATAGTGTTCGAAGACAAGTTATTTCTTATTTGTCTGATTTATCAATACGTTATTGATTAGTTTTATAGTGTTCGAAGACAAGTTCTTTCTTATTTGTCTGATTTATCAATAAGTTATTGATTGGTTTTACAATGTTCAAAGACAAGTTTTTTCTTATTTTTTTATTTATCCGTAAGTTATTGAACAGTTTTATAGTCTTCAAAGACAAGTTATTTTTATTGGCTTTTATTTTGTTGTTAATTTGTAACATTTACACCAGGCACTCTGAAACGCTATAATTATATATATATATAAATTATATAATATAATATACCGTTAGGAAACCCCTTGAAGGATTATAACCCAACATAAGTCACGAGTCACAACTTTTCTTCTTAGGGCATTTCGTTTATTGTCTCCCTTCCTTAATAATGCACGTAGTTGCCTCGTAAGAACATCTTGAAATTCATCATACAGCTAAGATTTTCTTTTTTATTTCTCGCCGATTCGTCTTGCCTTCATACGCTCTATTTACAGGACAGGAACATTTCATCCATATTTACGATTTAGGAACTGGAATTAATTTATTTCTTTAATGCTTAGAATTCCAGCTGGAATGAACATTCAGTTTTATTTCTATACTACAACATCTGAAGTGGATAAAATCTTACAGTTCTATCTTCACATTGTATTAATTGATTTTACAATTGTTTCTTTTAAAAATAAATTTCTGGCTATGGATATCTAATTGTATCGTGGTTTTCTTTACATTTGGTAAAAAATAAATAATTTAATAAAGTATTTAATAAAGTATTATAACTTTATTTACTTTATTATATACAATAATATAACCCAACCACAATTACAATTCACACAATTTAAAAAAAAAAAAAGATTAAACAAATATAATAAATTTATTTTTCATATGATAAGAACTTATGTTTTATTATGGATGCCCATTTCAAGTGGTTTAATTGCGAAACTAAATTGAAGTTAATTGATTAACATCAATGTTGTGAAAGGAACACTCCATTATCCCATTAAAATGTTCAACGGTGAATTAAATAATGAAATAGAACTTGAAAGCTGGCCATCTCTTTATCGACACGCATGCAGGTGAGACTTTAGCATAGAATAACACTGCAAATATACATTGCGTGCTATTTGGTTAAATCATTTTTTATACGTTTACCAAAGCAAAAGGAAGACAGACGTATTGGTTAAAACGTATTCGAAAGCATTAAAGGAAAACTTTAAAAAAAATATATATATATCTCTATCAATGGAGTAATTGTGTTATTTCAGGACACACCAGGACACACATTTTAAAATAAAACGTTGTAAAGTAGTGGAGCTTTACAGCTTACAAATTGTGGAAAGCATTTTTTTTTTCCATCGTCACATAGATGTAGCAGTTAGAAACTTTACCACCTAACACAGCATGCAGTCCTAAGGGTGAAAATGCTCCTTCCCAAATTAATGATTTACTATAAATAGTTATGTAAATTTTTAAAACTTAGTTAAACGCACACTATTATTAAAAAGTTAAGAACTTCTTTAGTATGGGCGGTTAAATATCGCCATTCGTTTTTCACCACCATCGCAAAAAGTGTGACCGTTTGAATATTTAAAATTGCAATCCGTTTCACCACGTAAAATTTGACAGCGTACAATTAAAGATAATAATAATAATGATAATAATTTGTCAAATGGTTTTTGCTCCATAATCGTAAAGACGACTTGTTGATGGATTGCAACATTTGGAAGAAATACGATTGTAAGTTGTAAGTTAAACACAACCAAAAAAAAAAAAAAAATTATAACCGACACTAAATTGTTCCTGATTAAAGTTTCTTGTGCACAGTCATATATAATTTTTAATAAAGTTAATGTTTATTGTTTTAAAAATTATGTGAGACTGTCAACCATAAACTTTAATATGAATAACTTAAGTTAATGTTTATTGACGTTATACGCAAGTTTGCTTGGAATACAAGTTATACGGCATGAACCTCATATAATTATTTTAAGAGATACATTACTTTGACACCATGAAAGTCTTTTTCGGGACTTGTTGGTCGGCTTGAGTTACAACACGTTACCGTGGCTCAGTGTCATTCCCCAAACAAGATTTAATGACATCGGTAATTGTTAGAGTTAGAGTATAAATAAACATCCGAAATAAAATAAAATTCTATTCCGTTCAAAATGGTGTTTGTGGGTTTCTTGATTACATGTGATTCACCTATTGTTAAGCGCTCTCTCTCTCTCTCTTTTTCTCTCTCTCTCTCTCTTTCTCTCTCTTTCTTTTTCTCTCTCTCTCTCTCTTTTTCTCTCTCTCTCTCTCTCTTTCTCTCTCTCTCTCTTTCTCTCTCTATTTCTCTCTCTCTCTCTTTTTCTCTCTCTCTCTCTCTCTCTTTCTCTCTCTTTCTTTTTCTCTCTCTCTCTCTCTTTTTCTCTCTCTCTCTCTCTTTCTCTCTCTCTCTCTTTCTCTCTCTATTTCTCTCTCTCTCTCTTTTTCTCTCTCTCTCGCTCTTTCTTTCTCTCTCCCTTTCTCTCTCTCTCTCTCTTTCTCTCTCTCTCTCTTTCTCTCCCTCTCTCTTTCTCTCCTCCGCTCTTTCTGTCTTTCTCTCGCTCGTTCTATGTCTAGGTGTTTCAGTTAGTTCAGGCTGTTCCGAAAGCTGACTGAGAAGTAAATTTGAGCAAATACATTGTTTAAAAAAAAGTGTTTTGTTTCATTAAACGGTGGCATTTAATAATTACGCTTTTTTGTTGTTAACATAAAAAATAAACTAATTAATACATTACAATGCAAACTTAATTGCACAACACAGTTAAACACGGGAGTGCATTTAATGTTTGCAAAAGCCTTCCTAAAAGTCGTATGAACCTATGAAATATATACATAATTTTTAATATTCTAAAATTGCATTGTTCACTGAATGAAAACTAAATGATAGGTTTTAAGAAGAAGGAAAATGTCTTTGAGAATGAATACGTTTTAAGAAGAAATTTTTAGGAAACACAGTATAGGTAAATTTTTAAAACATATAATTTGAGAACTAAAATTAAAATAAAAAATGAGAGATTTATCTAAAATGGGGTACATGGCACAAAAAAAGTTGGCAAACACTGCTTAAAACGATAACAAGAGCCATAGACAGCGACGATGCCATGACAGGAAGTTCTGGCTCATTCCAGCGAGAAGCCAGTATAGGAACTGCTCATTCCTACCAAAGACAATCAGGGACTGGAACAATCTTTCAAAAGAAACAGTTGAGGCGACAACACTTGATTCATTTGCGTCTATTGCCTCAGGCCTTCCAACCCCCGGTGCATGATACCCTCACACAGTTACTCTTGTAACCAATGAAATATCCTCATCAACACCAGGCACAGAAACATTGTAAATCCCACCTACATTCATAGGAGCCATAACGATCAATAAATTGATCGTGGGCCCTTAATATATAGAAGAAGAAGAAGACCCAGAAACATAGGATTTTTTTAATTAATGAAGATATTATCTAAAATAGAAATATTAAACTCATATTTAATTTCCTTTCATTATTATTATGCATAGTGACTTATTTTTTCCCCTTACTAAATATTTAAAAGGATGAACAAAGGGACACCAAAAATAAAATTTAAAAAATAAGACTATGAATAAGACTATGAATGGATGGTTGTTCCCCTTACCTTTTTCAAATCAGTAAACCATAGACAGCAATATTTTGCTAATCTGTGAATTTCATTAAAGCGCTATATTTTGTTTCTCACAGGAAAATGAAGCCAAAATATATTACTGTACATTATCAATCAAATTAAATTACTTCACATCATGTGATTCCAATAGTTGTGCCAGTGTCAATTTAATTTTACTTAAAAACCATGTCAATAATGTGTCAAGTTTATTGCTTGTCTTATGCGTTGGTTATGTCTTGAGAAAACTTGTGGCAACTCACCGTAAATCCTCCGGCATTAATAGATGTTTTTTTAATTCATTAACCACAACAGTGTAGCATAGGGAAAAAGTACAGAAACGGGTTTCACTGAGTTTCTGCATCACTAGAGCCGCGGTTGTATGTGTTTGCGAATGATGAAGTTTAACATTGAATTCTTTGCAGCTGGATGTTTCAAACGGTTTACGACATTCAAGATCAACAAAATTGATCAGATTCTTCTTCCTCATATTTACCTTTCCCAACTCTCAGAAGAGCGTATGCAAATACCAATTTCTTGCTGTCATCTCTAACCTCTTCCAACACTTTTCAATCGTTATTACGACCGTTCTCTTCGATTAGCGCAATGGGATTTCATTTGTTCCCTTGATCGTCGTGACATCTTTTTTAATACAAAGACGGATTTCTTAACCAATTTCCATGTGTGTAAAAGACAGGAGTTTTCTTTTAATTATTTAAAAATAGATATATAATAAACATAATTATTATTAATCTGATAAAAATGTACACCCACTTTTCCAAGAACATTGCTTTTCGCAAAATAGAAATAAAATATATTTACATTTTGAAAGATAAACTGAAACGATCTAAAGTCAACACGCTGAACTGTAAATGAATAAAAATAAAGCTCTCTCTCTCTATATATATATATATATTATATATAAGAATGAGCTATAGGGACATAACGCCAAAGAGCCTAAAATATTTTGATACGTTCGGACCCTTAAATACAAACATTGTTATTTTCTATTATTTTACGAAAATCGAATAAATTTACATGCGCAAAAAATATTATATGTCCGCTTTTATTTTAGTTAAAGTTTAAGTATTATTATTATAAATTACAAATACATATAAAGAAACAACTAAGGAACTAGCTTAAGCATTTTATATGCGTTTAAAAGTTATGAAAAAAAAATAAATAGAAAAAAATATGATCAAAGAAATACACAGTAATCACATTTATCGGGAAAACCTAAACATCAGTTGTTGTTGTTAGTGCGTTCTTTAGCGCGTTGTCAATAAGGCGAAATAAAATTAAAATTAATTAGTTCTAAATAATCACGCAAATGACGTCATAAAGCGAATTGCCTATTTAGCCAAAGCTCAAAGTTCTATGATTTAATAAAAGAGCGTGACAAAACTGATAATGTACATTCCCCTTCTTATAAGTAAAATTAATAAATAGCATTGATTGTTTTTAAATTGCTAAACTTAAATATTAATTTAGCTTTGTATTTTTAATATTTAATAAGTTTGTACTTTTTATTCATTCCAAAAATAAACTTTTATGAAATTTATAAAATAGTAATAACTCTACATTTAAAAATAATTTTAATAAGAATATGCCTTTTAATAAATTGGTGTAGCAAAACTAAATAGCCAAATAGCATTTTTAATGCACTTATCACTGATCTAGATAAGAAATAAGCATATTAAATGCAAAAAAAATCTTCTGCGTAAGTAAAGGGGCTACAATCCAGTGGATGATTTATTTATTTTTTAAAAACTCTGTGTAGCCCACTATACACTATACATTCATTTTAACCAGTGCAGCACAAGATAAGCCTCAGAATAAATTGATCAATAATTAACCTTCTTCGATACATTTATATCGATGGTAGGAAATTGAGTTCATGCATTTTTACTTGGATGACAATATCTTTCAATCCAATGACATTACAGTTGTAAAAAAAAAGGAAGCTTTATTCTCATTTTACATATGAACATATGTTAACCAATTAAGAAAATCAATGACTTTAACAAAACATAAAAATATTTTCATAATTATCCCCAGGGATATCAAAACCCAATCACTTTACACAAGTGAAAATTTAATTTTTTTAAAATATAGATTTTATTAGATAGAGAGATAGAAAGACAGACAGACAGGCAGACAAATACACAGATAGATGATAGATAGATAGAGATGTAGATAAACGATAGCTAGACGGATGGATGGATGGATGGATGGATGAAAGGATGGATGGATGGAAGGGTGGGTGGGTAAGAGGATGAATGGATAGATTGATGGATGGATAGATATGTAGGTAGAAAGGTAGGTAGGCAGGTAGGTTGGTAGGTAGGTAGGTAAGTAGGTAGATAGATATGTAGGTAGGTAGGTAGGGAGATAGGTAGATACATAGATAGATTGGTAGATAGATACAGACCTGTTTACTCTTACGATTTTGGCGTACAATGTACGATTTTGATGTGTATACATTATATATACTGAGTGTTTTTTTTACTATTAAGATAATGTATTGAACGATTTTGTGATGAAATTGTACGATTTTAAGATTTTGAGGGTAAACAGATCTGTAGATAGTAGCTGGATTGGTAGATAGGTAGATAGGTAGGTACGTAGTTGGTTAGGTAGGTAGGTAGGTAGGTAGGTGGGCAGGTAGGTAGGTAGGCAAATAGATGGTAAATAGGTAGATAGGTAGATGATAGATTGATAGGTAGATAGATAAACAGACAGATAGACTAACAGACGGGCAGTCAGACAGACAGAGAGACATAAGGAGAGACAGAAAGAGAAACAGCCAGAGAGACAAACAGTCAGACAGAGATGTATACAGAGAGACAGACAGAGAGACAGACAGACAGACAGACAGAGAGACAGACAGAGAGACAGACAGAGAGACATAAGGAGAGACATAAAGAGAAACAGCCAGAGAGACAAACAGTCAGACAGAGATTTATACAGAGAGACAGACAGAGAGACAGACAGACAGACAGAGAGAGAGATAGACATAATGACAGAGATATAGACAGAGAGACAGAGACTGACAGTGAAACAGACTGAGAGACAGCTTGAGAGACAAACATAGAGACAGAGAGACAGACTGACAGAGAGACATATAGACCGGCAGAGAAACAGAGAGACAGTCAGAGAGAAAAAGAAACAGACATAGAGAAACAGAGAGACAGAGAGACAGACAGAGCGACAGGGAGACAGACAGAGACATAGAGACAGACAGAGACAGAGAGACAGACAGAGAGACAGACAGAGAGACAGACAGAGAGACAGATAGATAGAGAGACAGAAAGAATGAGACAAACAGAGAGACAGACAGATCCTACTTGAATAATTGCAAAAAAGTTATCTTAATTCGATAAACTATATCTATACATATATAAGTATATCCCGTAAGTGCTTCTATACCATCAATCCAAAGTAATGAAAATTGCGTGAATTGTAAAAAAATGCAAATGTTTCTGAATTATTACACACATTTTACAATATTCCGTTTTGGAACGGGGACCTAAATTCTTGTTTCCCCCTTTAATGAGCTAAATATAATTTTCGTATGCGTTCCTATACCATTCATCCGATTGCGATAAAACTTTGGTAAGTTGTTGTGCGCACCAATTGTTTTTGAATTAACTTATCCATTTTAAAATATTCCTTTTCGGGCCGGAGCCCAAAATAATTTTTTTCTTATATGAGCTATACAAATATAATTTCAATCAGTGCTATTGCATGGGTGGCTAGAAATCAATCAAATACAACCGACATTTCAGTTTGTGTGTGACATAAGTACAACCATTTTAACATTTTACGTTTGGAGCCGTGGGCCTTATTTTAAAAATAATAAATATTTGAGCTATCTAAATATAATTTAAAACAGAGCTACTGCGTGGGTGGATCAATCGCTACAAGTGTGTGGACTAAATTTTGAAAATACACGCTTCTCACGTGGACAGCTATATATTGCCTGCTCACGCGTTGAAAAAAACTTCTAATTTAAAAAAACAATAAATATTTTCTATTTAAAAATTACTTTAAAACTTAATTAAAACACAAACACTTTTTTTCATTGAGTGGCATGCAACGCATGCCAGGTTCTCGCTAGTTTTTAAGAATAAATTTGGACCTATTAAAAATGTTTGGGTTTTAAATATATATAAGAATGATCTATGCTGACCGTAACGCCGAAGAACCGCAATTATTTAGATACTTTTGGATTCTTAAAAGCAATCATAGTTATTTTCTATTATTTTAGGGATATCAAATAAATTTAAATGCGTAAAAATATATATATACCCTTTTATTTTAGTAAAAGTTTAAGTATTACTGTTAAAAACAGTGTTATAAATTACAAATGCATTTAAATTAACAACTAAGGAACTTTTTTAAGCATTTTATCCGTTTGTAAAAGTTATGAAAAAAGTATTAATACAAAAATTAAGAGTTTCTAGTGTGTTGTTAATATTGCGAAATAAAATTAAAATTAATTTGATCTAAATAAATACGCAAATGACGTGATAACGCGATGGCCTATTTAAGCCACAGCTCTAAGTTTCTTTGATTTTATAACCGTGCGTCACATTTCAAAGCTGATAATGTATTTTCCCTTTGTAAAAAGTAAAAATAATAAATATACAATTTCCTCATCTTAAAAGTAAAATTAATACATATAAATGTTTCCTTTCTTAAAAGTAAAATTAATAAATATAATTAATTGTTTTTAAATTTCTAAAAATAAATATGACTTCAGCTTTGTATTTTTAACATTTAATACGTTTTTCTTTTTATTTATTCCAAAAATATAATTTTATGAAATTTTTAAATTAGTAAAAATTTAAACTTTACATATACTTTTGATAAGAAAATGCCATTTAATTCAACAAGTGTAGCGAAACTACTTAGCCAAATAGCATTCAATTGTCACTCATTCCAATAATAAAAAGCATATGAAATGCAAAACATTTGTTTTTGCATATGTAAGGGTGTTACAATGCCATGGATTATTGTATTAATTTTTTTTAATTTCTGCGGTTGGGGGGGGGGGGGGGGTATAATCCGATCCTTATTTTTGGCCCAAGGCAGTACAAGATACGCCTCAGAATGAATTTGATAACTAATAACACTTTTTAGGTACATATATATAAGGGGGGGGGTGGAACTAGGTTATGTACATTTTTACTTGGATGAAAATATCATTAAATCCAATGATATTACAGTTGTGAAAGATTGATGTTATATTCTCATTTTACCAGTTAGGGAAATCAATGACGTTAACAAGCGTAAGTACATTTATATAATTATAACCATGAATATCAAAATCCAAACATTTTACACAAGTGAAAATTTCAATTTAAAAAAAGAGATGGGTTAAGATATTCTTAGATATATAAACAGACAGACTGACGGAAAGACAGACCGAAAGACCGACAAACGGATAGATACATACAAAGATAAATAGATACATAGATTGACTATGATGTCTATGGAATTGGACTGATGTCTATGGAATTGGACTGGTGTCTATGGATTCGACCAATGCCCGGAGAAGCAAACGTTTAATGGAGGATGGCCTGATATGTTCTCAGTCTACACAAAGACTAACAGTTGAACTATCACAAACTCCTTACATAGAAGCATTACAAAACCACAACCATCATGAACTTTATATAGCCAACCATTGCAGTGTTCGGCTTATGCGGACGAAGTCTGAGCAGAAACAGAAATGACAAATTTAAAGAAATAAAAAAACTTGAAGATGCCTTATGTAAAGCTGGTCAATAGGTAATTGAAGCGAAGACAAAATATATGGTAATGTTACGATAAACACATACTGGTAAAAACTTGACAATTAGCAACTACACCTTTGAGGGAGCGGCTAATTTCTAACATAGAGGAGCTGCTATAAATGAGCAAAATGAAATAATGACAGAGGGGAAAAGAAAAGATAACAGCAGACAACCGTTCTTATTTCAGCCTACGAAAGTTACTTGGACGCAAACATCTTCCAACGAGCGCAAACAAGGCCATATACACCGATATCATAAGACCAGTTGTACAATATTTGGCATTGAGACTTTAAACCATTACCAAAGAGCGGAGAACCCGCTCAAAATATGGCAAATAATTATTAGAACAATATATGTTTAGGCTTGAAAAAGATGGGACGATCACAATCACTTTTCGGCTAAACGCCTCCTTCAGCAGACAGAAAAAAAGAGCAAGAAATAACACATAAACAGAAGTTTACAACTTATGTGTTTGAAGATTCTGGTCAAAATGTAGTTCTCAAATCCTCTGTTAGAAACCGAGGTGGAGTAGTTCAAAACCAAATATACGTTCCACATAATTCTTATGTGCGTAATATCAAGATAAAAAAAATAAAATATTATTATGTCATTTTAAAATATTTTTGACAACAAATAATGAGAATAAAATGAAAGGAAACTGAGGACCACTAATAAGACAGAAATTATTTGATCGATTCCATATGGTGATATGAGTGCCGAAAATATGAATAAATTTGATTTCATTCTTCACTCTCACTTGTGTATTAGTGCAAGAAATTAGAACAGTGATGTATACATACGAAACTAAACAGTTGCAATTTTTATAATGAGTTAAATGTTTTTAGCTTTTTAGAAGATAATATTAATGTTGAGAAACAGCAGTATCAAGATGAAAGTACACAACCGTTATGTGATGGTTTTTGATCATAGTTTTGCTTTGCAACTCTAAAGTTACAGCCTTCATACGTCACGGCCTACTCTCGTTGTCTAGGGTCTCTTCTCTAGGTCCATTCAATGACACAATTAAGTCCACAATAATTCCCCATAGTTTCATAAACCAGTTCTTTATTCACTTTGCACAAAACGTCGTCCCATCCAGAGTCACTACACACACATCAAGTCTTCAACAGCAATTCTCTATCATTCCTCTGTCATCTCTCTTGTCTCTCTCTACCAATCTCTCATCCTCTCTATACCAATCTCCCGTTCTCTCTCTCGACTAATCAACACACTGTCCTTTTATACCCACTCACTCGTTTATTAATATCAATTATATTTATTCCTTAAGGTAGAGAACATAATAATGAATACAAATTGATTTTTATGACAGGTGTGTTAGCTTATCAAAGTTCAAAATTCAGGAATAACAAGGCCCAAATTGTTAGTAAGTGGATCAATAAAGAACACATCCAGTGATACCAAGTACAGAGGTCACCAAATCTCTGCAGGTAGGGCCTAATAATTGTTTTTAAAGTTTATTTTATTTTATAAATAAGTTGTTTCACTCATTTTTTTCAAAAAAAAAAAAAAAAAAAAAAAAAAGCCTAAATCTTTAATATCTTATATTATAAATGGTTAATCTTGATTACAAACATTTTTACGTTTCCATATGGATTTCTATATTCAGCTTTGAGAATATAACACATTTTAAAAGATCTTTTGAGGATATAATATGTTGTAAAATAAATACTTTTTATGATGTGTACTTGATTTCTCACTATTATTTTTAGTGTCTTTATGTTTTAAATCATTTTTTAAATCTCCATTTCAACTAAAATTTTTGGTTATTTAAATAATCTGCCTTCATTTAACATGCAGTTACTTTTAGTATATGAAATGTGATTATGAAAACATATAAGTTAAATAAGTATTTGATAATTGCGTACTTAATTACTTTCACTACTTTCAGATGCGAATTTTTCAGAAAATGAGATGGTGACTTCTATAACTTATAAACAAATGAAAAATAAATAAAATTGGGTCATTGATTTGGTAATATCCAAGTTAACATTTTTTTATGGACTGCTGTTGAACTAAAAGATGTACTTTACAATTGTTTTGTTAGTGAAAGTTACACAAAATGATTTTTGTGGTAAATACAAATGTTACTTTTGAAATAAAAGATATTAGGTAAAAATTAGATCACATGCATATTTAATATCAAATTGCAATGAAATATTGTACAATAAATTATATGTATTTAAATACCAAATTTATTAATGTTCCTTTTTATTTTTTCATTTAAAATTTAAAACGCTTTTCTGTAAAATATTAAAATTTCTTCCTAATAAATCATGTGCGTAATTTAGTGAATGAATTTACAAATGAATTAGCGAAATACAGATTTAATATTGTGTTATGACATATCAACACGTTTTCTTTGTCCTTCTATTTCCTCCAACTGCAACAGCTTCTGTATGACTTTTTTGGTAGGATTTTTTATTAGTAAATTCAATTGAATAAAGTGGTTAATGTGCATAGAAGATGACATTTTGAATCGATCAAGTGGTAAAATGAAAAGACACCACATTAGGAACAAGGAAATAAAAACAATACAAAATATTTGGTGTCCTCCCAACCAGGCAGCATATGGCACAACATCAAATTAACTGGTTTGGTCACCTGATCAGATTGCATGTCAACCAACCTGCATTGTAAGCCTACTATTGTAGACACTGCAGTGTGAGGACCAGAGGTAAATCAGTAGATCAAATTTTATAAAGTAGGCCTTCTCTAGGTCTCACCCCATGTGGCTAATCGCTAATAGTGCCTCCCCCGAAAAAAGTGGAAAAAAAAGAAAGAACAAGGTTTTTTTAAATAGACGTAGGACCACATATAATTTAACCCATACAGCCAGAGTTTTAAATATCATATATCTATATAAATATATAATATAGGTCTATATATAAAGTTTAAGCTAGTTCCATACATTTTTTTCAAGCAGTTTCCTTTCGATAGCCACCTTACTTAACTGTGAAATTAAGGTGCCACGTGGTCTGCATTTTGTTCTGCATTAGCTATAACAGCATTGATGCACTTTAGTATTAAATTTAAAATAGGCAAAATATTTTTAGCTAATGCATTTTAAAATCTGATGCTTAAAAAAAAATCTGTAATTTTTAAGTTGTTGTTTATTTTATCTTTTCAATTGATCAATATCTGAGTGTCATTTTGATCAATGTATTTCTTTTTTTTTACGTTTCTTATATCTGCTTTTGTAAATTTCGATTTCTTTTTAAATGTGACCCACTAATTGTAATTATTGAAAACCTGTGTAGTTTTTAATCAGAAGTAAATAATAAAGAATTAACTCAGTAGAGAAGCAATGAAGTCAAACAACAGAAAGATTGGGAAGCAACAAAAATTAAACATCTTATGGATGTGTCATTGTACATTCATTCATTGAAATAAATACAAACTAGTTACATTTAAAATTAATTTTGTTAGTGATTTATAAACATGTACATATATTAAAGATAATTCTATGAAAATGATGTACCGGTATTAACAAAAGTACCAGGGATACATTTTAATATTCTTTAAACGTAAATAAATGTTGTAAATTCATACTTTTGGTTGAATAGATCAATATGTATATTTCAAAATTTTAAATTCCTTATCAATTAGGACAGGTTGTCCTTAATTACAACAAAGTCTAAGATAAATATGAACAATATCGAGATGCTAAATTAATGAAAAGAACCTCATTCCATTTCCAAAATTAACAAAATAATATTTCTTAATTTTAATTTAGCCCATAAAATCACATCAGATGGAATTTCTTTCCTTTTTAAAATTTTTTTTTTTTTTATTTCTCCTTTTTAAAAAAAATGTAACTTTGCTATTTCTAACTCCATGTAAAATGTATTTTTTTTTTTGTAATTTAAAATAATAATTATTTCAATAGCTATTAATGATGTAAAAGAATTTTGCTACAAGTATTTTTATTAACTTTGTAAAATAATATACTGTTCTTTAGTTTTTAATTTTAATTATTTTATAAATGTTTAATAGAAATAACTCAATGCAATTTGATCAGATATATTTGCATTTCAATTCAAACGATGTATTCTTTTATTTTTTAAAAGGGTCCTCAATAGTGAAACTGAAAGGTTAGTCTGACCTTACGCCCTATGATATTACATCCTTACTTTATTTGTTATTACAAATCTTAAAATTTTTTAATGAAAAAGAAATACAATAATGAGTATTGAAAACAAACTATTATACTCTTTTATTATGTTTAATGCTTTTCAACTAGTATATATATATATATTATATTCATTCTTGAATTAGTTGAATACTTTTAGATATTAAAAAAATATAATTTCAGGACATTTATTTAGGCATACATACACTTTTAACAGCGTTGCCGATTTAAACTCGAGTATATTGTTGTATAGACCAGAGAAAACATTTATGTTATGAAATAAATTAAGTTTGCCGTTCATAAAACAAACTTAAAACAAAAAAATATTTCATTCCGTTCCATCTGTTAATAATGGCTTTGACTTAAAAGTGTCTTTTTGTTCATTTATAAAATAAATTCATATGAAATAAAAAAAAAAATGTGTGGCTCTTATATCGAGGATGATTTCCAGTCAATGTTTTAACACAAGTTTACTGGGTTTAAGTTTGCTTAGTTTTTTTTTTATGCTGCAACCATGTTGACAAAATTGTTCAAACCATCAAAAAGGTCTTGCCTCACGAGTTCCCTGAATCTAAAAGAGAAGTGATTACAATGAACGTTCAATTATTATATAAATGCTTCAAATTATGATTAAATTAAAGGAATAAGAACATTTTGTTAAAAAATAAGTTAAAAAAATTGTTTTGTACTATAAGATAAGATGCTGCCTCAGATCTCAATTAATTGAAACATATTTTATTACATTTTACATAACGTTTTCGGCCTTACTAGTTTTTGCTGAGATTTTGTGTTCAATTTTGTTTTAGCTTTTGTTTCTTCAAATTATTGGTCTAAGACTTGCGTTAGGTTTATACCAATATATAGTCAGATTTTTAAGGTGTCAGATGAACACTTGTATCGCAAGATGCACATTTGACACTATTAATTTACATTACAGACAAATCATAAGCAATTTTGAATCTAAATATGAAAATTCTTACCGGTTCCACCGCTTACTGAGCCTGAAAGAAAAAAAAATAAAACAGTTAATTTCTTAAGATTTTTTCTCGATGTATTTAAAACTGAAGATACAATATATTGAACTCGAAACGGCTGTTCAAATCCAAAAAAATTGAAATCTTATACACAGCACTGAACTTTAAATGAATATTCCGAATTGAGTTTATCCTAGAGACTAAAGGAGAGAAAAACTACTACTCAAACTGATGTAATAATAGAATGACGTTAAACTTAAATATAAACCTATACAATGATGTTAGAGATACCTCAAACTGATGTAACAATAGAATGACATTAAATAGAAACCTATACAAAGATTTTAGAGATAAATTGAATTCAATTTTAAGAAAGATATTTGAGAATTCCACAAAATGCCACATACCAGATTGGGCTGAGTCTGCTCCCGAAAGTGCTCCATCTGAAAGAAAATTATTTTTTTCACAACACTCGACACATCTATTCAACTATCCATCAATCAATCAACTTTATGTGAGACAATATAGTATACAAAATAAGTATTCAGTTTTGATTAACTGCTGTTATTTTCTTAGGGCATAGTTCCATCTAATAATTGTAAACAGTAATTACTCAAGTGTGTTAATAATAGTTTGCACAAGGCCCGCTAGATGATCGAATTAAAAATGGAATTTTATTTACAATGCTATGTATCTGTACAATTTTGCAAAAGCCCGGGGCAGGCACAAACCCACATGGGTGCCCCCCTTCTGCCCGGGGCCTCTCATCTTTCACTGACCGTGACCGCTGGTATGTTCAATATTATTCAAAGAAAACAGTTGTTAACAAATATGTAATAGAGGCATACTTGTTAAAGTTGGGAGAGATTTGATATTTGACTTTTTTTGTTGCAAGTTTGATAAATAAACTGGTCGTTAAAATAAGTTTGAATAATTGGATCAGATAGGAATATGAGTTATACGTACAGCTATCGTCAACATCTGAGCCATCTTTCACATTGGTCAAACCTCTTTCTGATGATCGATCTTTAGATAACAATTGTAAAAGGAGACTTTCTTTTAAATCGCATTACTGTTGCCGTACGAGCATATAAATAAGTGTATACCACACATCCAATATAATGATTTTCAATACAATTACAAAATTCTTTAGCATCTGTGCCTTTAGGTTAGCATCTAAACCGGGGGTGGGGGGGGGAGTTTTCTTTTGGCTTTATTTTGTATCGGACGCCCGCAAGCGTGTATCGGTAATTTATATGTATGTGTTTTATTTTTAAGCGAGCCAATATACCTGCCGTTGCACGTCATTGCATTTGGGAAAGCTACAACTTTCACAGC
Organism: Omphiscola glabra; assembly: GCA_964017045.1. Lineage (NCBI taxonomy): Eukaryota > Metazoa > Mollusca > Gastropoda > Lymnaeidae > Omphiscola > Omphiscola glabra. The sequence continues at coordinate 15,678,410 of OZ024804.1, read as the reverse complement.
CTTTTAATTAACATTGAAATTAAGCGCCATGTAAAAAAAAAAACAACAACAACAAAACCCCCAACACTTTTATAGTAAAAAAAACAACAACAAAACCCCCAACACTTTTTTAGTAAAAAATACCAACAACAAAACCCCCAACACTTTTATAGTAAAAAAAACAACAACAAAACCCCCAACACTTTTATAGTAAAAAAAACAACAACAAAACCCCCAACACTTTTATAGTAAAAAAAACAACAACAAAACCCCCAACACTTTTATAGTAAAAAAAAAACAACAACAAAACCCCCAACACTTTTATAGTAAAAAAAACAACAACAAAACCCCCAACACTTTTATAGTAAAAAAAACAACAACAAAACCCCCAACACTTTTATAGTAAAAAAAAAACAACAACAAAACCCCCAACACTTTTATAGTAAAAAAAACAACAACAAAACCCCAACACTTTTATAGTAAAAAAAACAACAACAAAACCCCCAACACTTTTATAGTAAAAAAAACAACAACAAAACCCCCAATACTTTTATAGTAAAAAAAACATAAATGACTTGATTTGTCTCCTTTAAAAAAAAACATTTATAATAACTTTTGTAAAACTTTCGTTCCCCGCTGGGATTCCATTTCCAAGTAGGATACCATTTTTTCAATGGTACCTAGTTCCTATTGAATGCAAATTTCATGGGGATTCCGAATCCGACCGTGGTTCCAATTTCCAAAATGGTTCGTGACCCCATTGGGATCCCGATTCCGATTTGGATTTCATTCCAAATTGGATCACGACCCCATTGTGATCCCGATTGGGATCTCGTTTCCAAATGGGATCCTGGCCCTATTGGGATCCTGAACCCAATGAGGACACGATCACGTTTGGGATCTCGTTTCCAAAAGGGATCCCGACCCATTTGGTATCTCGATCCCGAAATGGGATCCCTTTAGTATCCTCTTCATCGTTCATGTTCCCATTGAGATTTTGTTCCGGGTATGATTATGAAAGGTCTGTTTAAAGTAAATACCCATGAAAGAACTAAACTAACATTTCAATAAGCTTATAAATTCCAATATATATCCCCGTAGAACAATACCGAGCTTTCTGGAAAATTCTATATTACATTTAATATCCTCATTGAAACGTGTAAAAAATTTCTTTTCTTAGTAATTATTCTTCGAATACACAAATTATACAACTCAATGCACTACTATAACTAAAGTACATTTACGTTGAAAGAGGGGCCCCAGCGGGGGCCCATTCCATAGATGTACCGAATCAGTTTTGCCTGAAAAAGTGGGGGGGGGGGTCATACAAATCATTCAGATAAATATGGAGTTAAAATTTAAAATGTATCTTATTAAAATCTATTTATAAATGCCATAGATATAGCTTTTTAAGTTATCGAACTGCCTGGAAAATTCTAGATTGGATATTCTAGGTTTTAATCCATCGATATTTCAATACGGACAATGAAGTGTATTGCTACCACGCTAGGCCTATATCCATCAATTCACATACAGACTATAGTGTTGTCTAAGCCTATTGATATTTATATATAGCTTATATTAGGAAAAATGAAATGGGCCCCCCCGGCCCCAGAGGAATAGATATTATGAGTTCAGCACACTTAGGCATTTGAATATGGATAATCATGTGCATGTGTACTAAGTTTGGTCAAGATCCATACATTCATGTAGGAGTGTGAAGCCTATTGATATTTATATAGCTTATATTATATACGGAAACATGAAATGGGGCCACAGGGGAATGAATATTATGAGTTCAGTTCCCATCGATATTTGAATATGGATAGTAAAGTGCATGTGTACTGAGTTTTGTCAATATCCATCTATTAGTGTAGGTGTATTTGTTGGCCCCAAACGAAATGTTATAAAAAGTTAATTACCCGCCCCTCCCCCTCTCAGTATTTGATTCTGGATAATGATGGATATGTGTGCCAAGTTTGGTCAAGATCCATCATTCCATGTAAAAGGCTTTGTGAAACAAACAAACAATTCCACAAAGGCACAAATCGTCAGTTATATATATATTATTATATTGTTATATATGATGAATAAAAATTGCCTTGATATAGAAATGATAACCATGAGCATTGAGTGGGTCTATATTATAATTTAAAAAGAAAGTTTAAACTCGCTAATGTCACAGGTTCCCAAACCCGTTTCTAAATATTAGACATGAAATGACGTAAAGGCCCCTGGGTAAAATTGCAAACACGTTCCCCATGTAACGGATGATCCATATTTTAGTTCATAAGATTTATTGAACACAAAAGTGAGTGTCTCGGCCTTAGAGATGGAATAGCCGTAGTTATCAAATGTTGCATCTTAATAGTTCACATATTCTCGATGTATTGATTACAATCAAATTCATACAAATGCTTAATTGGACAACTTCACAGTCTTGTTAAAATTATTTCATTTAAGTACACATCAAAACTGGAATGTTTAGTTCAAAAGTTTTTTTTTTTTTTTTTTAAATGCGGACAATATTAGTAGATGATTAGACCAAAAATGTGTCCTTTGTCTTTTAGTTTAATTCATTTTCGTTTCAATGTAAACATTAAGAAAACATATAAATTAAAACAAATATATATTCTCTTTAAGAAAATAACAAAATATGACTTTGTTAGAGAAAAGATTTTTCAAACATTATTAGATAATCCGCCATACACGTCCTTACTTAGATAAACGTTTGAATTCATTTTGATGCATTTAATTCTTTAAAATTACAACAAAAAAGAACAATTATTAGTACAAAAACATTAAGAAACCTTGACTCTGATTCACTAATTTCTGCTTGTTGGTTTCTTTCATTTCTGAAAAGATGTGGAATAAAAAATCGTGTCTAATAATTAAAAGAAAAAATTAATTTTAAAAGACATTATTTTTTTAAAACTCAATATTAAGTAAAAAGCAATTTTGATAACATTTTAAAAAGCTTTCACATCGCCTGACGAAGACGGAAAGATAACATATAATATTTTTTTATATTTAAAGTTAATTAGTCGATAGTGCAGTTTCATAAAGGGAACAAACTTTGTTATAATTAAAAATGTTTTAGATCGTTCAAGTCGCTTCCCTTTACTTTAAATTTTATGCGTGTAGTTAACACATTCCAAATTTTTTCTAAGTAAATATATGAATGAAGTTCACTTATTTATGCATTTTCAAATATTTTTTTTTTAAAAATTGCCCCCAGTTAAAAAACATATTCAAAATATTAGTTATTACCAGAATGCTCTAACTCTACATTTATTACAGTGTCTTTACAACCACTTATCAAGGCCTTAGTGGACTCAGACAAAAACTACATAGCCCCGGTACTTCGTTAGCATGTACATAAACCTCATCTTCTCTCACATGAGAGCGTACTCTTATTTTCACAATATAATTCATCATTGAAAAATATATTTAAAAAAAAATTCTGTGCAGATTTATTGAGCACTGTTTTCGACAACGAAATTTTAAAAAAAGAAAAAGAAAAAAAAAAACCCAACAAACCAAAAACACAATTTACCAATATAGTGTACTCCGTTGTTATTTCCGCAACATATTGTACCCTTGCATTTAGCTGAGTAGGAACGTAAAGAAAAAAAAATTAAATTTTTATGGAATTATCAACGAAAAAAAATCATCTATTGATAGCAAGATTTTCCTAGTGCCAATCCCGAAGTAGACGTGTGCAGATGTATCAAGTGTGCGGTAAGTGTTCCCCCTCCCCTGCCATAAAGCCACGCACCCCCCCCCCCCCCCGTTTTTGACTCTGTAAAACTACAGATTAGAAAATATACAAATCTGGGCGCTGGTAAATTTGGCACTCAGTACATTCTTGCTTTCGATAGAAGAAATGTTACTTCTGTTGCATCTTATTAATTTTTATGTAAAGCGCAATGAGTCTAGCCGTAGACTGGGGTACTGCACTACATAAAAACCAACATAATAATAATAAATAATAATACTTACAGTCCTATCTTTGGTCGAACAAAACGTGAATTAATTATCGGTTAATTATTTTTAATTAAATCTAGATTAATTTTAGACACGAACAATCTGTGCCAATAGAACAATATACGATAATCTTTAAATACTTTAATAATAATTTTACATTATACATAAGTAGACGTTTCGGCACATGCCTTCATATATATATACCTATATCCTACCTGAAATAAAATTAGGAGTGGCGAAAAAAACCATACCGAAACAAAGTAAAGCCCAATCAGGAAAAAGACATTACAGTTACTTAAAATTGTAGATTTGTTTTATCCCGTATGGAGTCAACGTAACAAATCTTGTTATTAATTTATTCTCCATATATATCCTATCCGGTGTGTTACTAGTCTAAAATCCCATCACGGTTAGTGCTATTGAAATGTTTGGAGACCGGACTAAGAGCCTGTTTATTTATGTTATAGAGGTGTTCTCTAAACCGATATCCAAGGCGATGACCTGCCAGTCCTACGTATAATTTACATTTAAATCTCTACATCTTCAAAACTGTTCTAAGCGTTCACATTTTAAAAAAAAAACATGTGTTGAAACGATGTTAACTTACAGCAAACGATGTGTTCAAACGATGTTAACTTACAGCAAACGATGTGTTGAAACGATGTTAACTTACAGCAAACGATGTGTTCAAACGATGTTAACTTACAGCAAACGATGTGTTCAAACGATGTTAACTTACAGCAAACGATGTGTTCTAACGATGTTAACTTACAGCAAACGATGTTTTCAAACGATGTTAACTTACAGCAAACGATGTGTTCAAACGATGTTAACTTACAGCAAACGATGTGTTCAAACGATGTGTTCTAACGATGTTAACTTACAGCAAACGATGTGTTCAAACGATGTTAACTTACAGCAAACGATGTGTTCTAACGATGTTAACTTACAGCAAACGATGTTTTCAAACGATGTTAACTTACAGCAAACGATGTGTTCAAACGATGTTAACTTACAGCAAACGATGTGTTCTAACGATGTTAACTTACAGCAAACGATGTGTTCTAACGATGTTAACTTACAGCAAACGATGTGTTCTAACGATGTTAACTTACAGCAAACGATGTGTTCAAACGATGTTAACTTACAGCAAACGATGTGTTCAAACGATGTTAACTTACAGCAAACGATGTGTTCAAACGACGTTAAATTACAGCAAACGATGTGTTCAAACGATGTTAACTTACAGCAAGCGATGTGTTCAAACGATGTTAACTTACAGCAAACGATGTGTTCAAACGATGTTAACTTACAGCAAACGATGTGTTCAAACGATGTTAACTTACAGCAAACGAATAACGCCAAAAGGAGCAGGACAGTCGCGGCCGTCATCATGGTCATGAGGATTGAAAAACTTGGGGCAGCTGAAAGTCACAGTAAGGTTTAAAAATATCAGAGAATAATGCAATGCCAGCTTATGGTGAATTTCAGTATATACATCTATTATATATGAATAGTATGGGATTCACTGTATATGTATCTTATGTGATTTATTGTATATTTATCGTACGTGATATATTTTATGTATGTGTCCTGTGTGTCTATAATTCATATTTGATATATTATATTTGTATCGTATGTGATGTTGTAACAAAATCGTACCATTATTTCTCAATGGGAACATGTTGACGCGTATAACATACTTGAATGCATTAATTACAGATTTCATCTGATCACCATGCCATTTACGTTGCCAATGTGCAATATAAAGGAACAATACAAAAAGTTGGACAAACATAACAACAGATAATGTAAAACTTTTTTTTAAAAAGGACGCAACAAAACGACAGATTCGCCTGCAAGAAACATTCTTCACCGAAGAATACAAACAAATAAGGAAAAAAAAAATAAGAAGAACTTAGCTTAAATCTTGTATCCATAAGGACATCAGGAGGATTGTTGTAGAACTTTACTAGTTATGAATGTTATTATAAGCAAAGTCTACCAGAGGCCCCCCCCCCCCGCCCCAATTATCAAAGACAAAATTTATCAGAACACTGAAAAATTGAAACAAATAATTAAAGAAAAGCGCAACAGAACAAACAAGTAATATAATATTAATACAATTTTCAAAACAAAATATCAGCTTTAAAAAGAGAAATATGATTTATATATTTATATTAAAACATACATTATTGATATAAAATTAAAAAGTAAGACTATTAAATAATGTAGCTGACTTAACTAGGGTGCGAACCGTCCCCAAGTACAAAGATAACATGGAACGGATGGAGTTCTTTAAAATGTAATGTTTTCATTACAAAGTTATCACCATAAAATTTTTCCAGTTTTTCAAATTCAAATTGGTACATACGCTTTTTAGGATCCACACTATCTGTTGACGAAGCTGTAATAAAAAAAAACCACGTTGTGTTTAAAAGTTTCAATGACCTTTTTTGTAGAGAACCTATTTTAAGAAATGTTCACTCTGTACAGCAAATTGTTGACTTTCTTTAACAAGATATGTTTTTTTTCTTTTCTTTTTGAAAGGAAAATTGTGTTCCTATGTTTGTTTGTTGAAAAAGAAAAAAAAACCAAAGAATGTGTTCTTATTTTGTTTAGAAAATCTCAACCTTTCACTGTTTGAGTGCAATTCCGATCACTGAGGACAATAAACTTTCACAGCTTAATATTCTTATTAAAATTAATAACTGACAATTACATAGTTACATTTAAACGTGGTTAAGCTACTAATGATTTCAAATATAATATGTCAGGTTGGATTAAAAGATATGCGGTCATGTGAGAAAATTTCATTGTATAGTTCTACTAAACATTAAACTCTACATACTTGTGTTTTCTGGCGTTGTTGCTAAAATACCTGTTAAAAGAACGATTATTATTACTGTATAAATGTTTTGTGGCGTAAAGTGAACAAAAAAGTAACATTTACATTTATGTTGTTGTTTTTTTATTGTGTTTTTGTTTTGTTTTGTAGATTTACAAATATTTGTAGATATATATCCTACTTAAAAAAAAAAGTTGGCTAAATAAAAAAAAATGTATTAAATACAAAGGGTTCATGAACACAATTTCTTACCATAGAACACGCACGTAAACGCCTTCGGAAATTTACATTTGTCTGCATATTTAAATACGAACGTCGTACGTCCGGCGCCAATCTCTTCCAAGGTTTTTAGGCATGGGCTGTCCGAGTGCAGCTTGTGCTCCTTGTCCACCGCGAGAGTGAGATTCGGACGGTACAAGTTGATCGTACAGAACTGGATGAGGTACGTGAGACCTGCGACCAGGCTCATGGAACACGCGGGGAACATGAGCAGATCCTCACTGTCATCAACCGTTACGGTAGCAGAGTCAATGCCTGGCAAACAGTTTATCTCTACTTCATGTGGATATTTAGTTACGGCAGCAGAGTAAATACCTGGCAAACGGACGGTTTATCTCTACTTCATGGTGGATTTTTAAGAAAAAAGGGTTCACAAGTTAACGTTGCGGGAATATACTGGAAAGTGAATAAATTAAACCGTTTTAAAAATTAATTTTCATTTTAAATTAATTTTAAAAAAAATAATTAAAAATGTTTTAAATATAAAAAATAACAAAAAAATATTGCAATTGCAACAATGACTTGATATGTTTAACAGTGGAAAGATAAGAGTATTACCATACTCCGAGCAGTTGTTGTAACCTGAAAGTGATAATTAAGATATCAAAGTCCACAACGTTCATATGCACCTATATGTTGTATTTTTTTCAAATATAATACAATAAACAAGTAATACGAACAAAAATTTCAAAAAATAAAAATAAAGTCTGAGTATTGCTACTGTGTTTAATTTGTTATGACGTAGCCAATTTCATGGTATATTAACATATTTTCTCAGAAATATTATGTAATTTTCTTGACAGTATTGCTGAAAATACAGCTGATTAACAGATTGCTATAATTTAAACATTGCGAAAAAAAAATGGTAAAAAAAAATTATCCCTCAAAACGTCATCTACTTTGCTTACTTACTATGCATGATGCAGTGGATGAATCCACTCCTACCACACTTATCCGAGTACGTTAGCTTAATTTTAAGATCATCTTCAGGCATTACCAGGCTCAAGTTGATGCATGGACTTGAATATGACCTCAACACTTGAGACCCGATGCTCATGGAGATGTTAGGGTCGTTCAAGTGACCGCTACAGAATCGGAAGTCGCAAGGCTGCCCCGCCATTACAAAGTGCACGCATTCTTCTCTTCTTAGGACATCAACCCCGTTTATCGTGAAATTGTACGTCACGTGATCTGAAAAAACGAAAGACTAGAATTAAACAGTTGTGAAGCAAGGTCAAGGTCGAAATCCGATGAGTAGCTAAAAATGTAAATCTGATTACAACCCCCCCCCCCCCCCCCCCCCCCCCCGTGGCGTCTAAACTATCTCCTAACGTTATATTTTATTAATATGATCCTATGTTTGGGAGCAAATATGAAGCGTTAGATAGCCAGCTATCATATTAATACATGGACGTTTTTATGGAGGCTTCAAAAATGGAAGCGCTGTATCAAAGAAATTTAGACCAGATTCTCACCAATTACCAGTATGTGACTTGATGATACAGAAGATACATTACAACAATATCAATTGGATAATAAACTCAAAATCATTTGCTTTTTATTTTATTTGAAATTATATTCATTTGAATAATTTCTCAATTAAACACCAAAATGATATTCTATTTGTTCAATCCAAAAAAAAAAATATGTATGTAAATATTATACTTTAATTTATAAACTTCAAATAAATCTTTTCATCACTTTCTTTACTCGTTTCTTATTTATTAGGACATATAAAGTATATGCTTGTTGTATTTTATCTAGGGTTTTTAAAATATCACCCGTTTAAATAAATTAATTTTCAATCGATTAGTGTCTTTATTTTTCTCAATCTTTCTCTCTTTTCTCATCTCCATGTATTTTTATTGAGACACATTCTGTTCGTAGTATACAGTGAATGTATTTAAATGATGTCTTACTAGTTATTTTGTTCCAGCTTGGATATTTATACATAATAATATTTTGTTGACTTGCTACACTTCAAATTATAAAAGTGATTAAATGAAAAGATGCTCTGCTTTGGCTCATGGTGATGTCATAGCAATTCATTCAATTAATTGTTCGTAAGAATCAGTCTGTAATTAAGTGGAGAATAACAATTGTTGCACATCTCTTACACTGATCATAAAAGACTGGCTATTTCAGACTTGTGTTTAAAATGCTAACTCACCATAAATGACTGGTAATTTCAGACTTGTGTTTAAAAGTTAAACTCACCATAAATGACCGGGAGTTTCAGATTGTTGGCAACATAATCGCTGCTGCCATTGACGCGGGCCTCGATGTAGGCGGAGCTTAAATCAACCTCAGCTGACATATTCACTCGATAGTTGCACCCACTGGTTCCATGACAATGGCAGCCACCGATGGTTGTAATAAAGCAAGTATCATCGCTGGTTTTGTGACATCTCTGAGAGTGGACGTACGTACACAGATGGGCGGATGATTGTAACATGTTTAATTAACCTAACCCTAACCCTAATAAAAATGTCTAGTTTATTGGAATATGCTGTTAAATAATATTAATGTGAACTAGAGTTAAACTTAAAACGTAATAATTAAAATATACATTTTAAAGTAATTATTTGTTGACTCTTCATAAAAGAAGTATACAAATTATGATATGCAAAAGAGAATTAATTCATACTTTGACAAAAGGAATTAAAATGAATTACTATTTAAAAAAAATAATTATAGGTTGACAGAGTTCATGGTTTGTAATGTTGTACTAACTTGCTAATTCAATAAACTCACCACCCATTCAATTTTTCCATTAACCGTTTTGTACAAATCTATCACACAGGGCCAGTCAGCTCTGTTTTCACCGTTGTAATTAAGATCTACGTGTAGGAGGATGTTATCTTTGTCGCGCATCAGTCCAGATTTACAGATATTTGATTCGGAAACGTCCGTTAGCTTAAGGATAGGAGAGCCATATACTACACCTAGGGGCGTATCCAGAAAAAAATAATTTCGGAACAAATATTTTGGTTGCTATTAAAATTGTCTCTTTTTAGTTTATAAGTTCAGTTGCGATGCAAATAGTTTAGAAATAATGATATAATATTGAACAGTTAATTTTTTTTTTATATTTGTATCCTGAAAGAATACAACTAAGTTACATCAAGATAACTTTTTCACACTAAGAGAGTAAATAATTAGGACTTCTGTAAAGAAGGCAAACACGCCAAAATAATAGTTATTCATGGAGAAGCCAATCAAAATAATCCTACAGCCTGATATACTGTACCACGTTTTCAAACAGAGTCCTCAAGTGGGATATGGTGTTTGTGGGGAGCCTCATGTATTAAATGGTCCCAAAATGTTTCGGAAAACATTTAAACTATCAGTATTAAATGGGGGGGGGGGGGTGGAATAAAACCAACAAATGTCAGAGGTCCTCAATAAGTCACGCCACGTGACAGAGTTCACGTATTTCTTTTTGTGCGAACTTTACATCATTTCAATAAAAAATACAAGTTTAGAAGTTGAGTTCTTGAAAACAAGCATTTTACAAGACAATCATATAGAATGCTGAAGATAACATAAAGATAATGTTAAGTTACCTTCAAACTTGTTTGTAAAAAGGCAAAGAAACAATAACAAATGACTGCTTTTGTTGTTTAGAGACCAACACAATGTCATCATCGGTTTTCTCTGTAAGGTAGTCTTATCTGTGGGTATACCAAAAAAAAACTTTTATCACCGTACACACATGAGTCATATTGCACAAAGTAAATACACCATTCATGGAACAATGCGCACATTTCATAACATCTTTTATACAGATTACCAGTAAACAATTTATTGACCTCAAGGGTTCATGTGGCCTACCTCCTTCCCCCTTCCTTCTGCAGTCATCCAAGATGTGTTCAATATACCACGGTTTATTAGTTGAATATTTTCCCTTTAGATGTGTGGCACGGAAGTGTAACGGTTAACACATACGGGACTTACCGAGGCAGCGATCGGAGAGCAAATCTCGTAGGCGTGACGTCGGTCTCTTCAAATTTGTTTAATTTTATTTACACTTTGACTTAGTCAGGATTTCTCAAACTTTGGTAGTCCATAGACGCTTTTGGTGATGGCCATCCCTTCTTATAAATAGCTAATTAAATGCATACAATAAAATTACTAATGAAAACAGATCCCGAACGCAGTGTCACCTTCACTGTTTAGCGTGTGTTAAAATTTTTGCTTTTTGCTTCTCAAAATTTGAAGTTCGTTGGACCTGCGGATACGTTACTAATAGCAACACGGAGAGTGACAGATTGTTTTATTATTTTTTTTGGTCTTTTATTTGACTTTAAACCTTTCACAAAATGCGGAAGGCATAAAACCGAAAAGTGTCAAAAAAGGGGCCTCCAAAGGTAATGCGACGGCTCTGGTTTAATATGCACACACTCTACAAACATGGCAAACATTTCATCTAATAAAAATCTGCATTCAAAGGTAGAACAAAGTGCGTACAAACGAATATACATAACATTCATAATACTACTTATAAATGTGGAATTACAGCAATTAAAATTAAGAGACTTAAGGATGTACCAAACTTGAACGATTGTTCACGTGATTTGTCCAATAACATTGTCCTTTTCGCAATTTCTGACAGTCTTCTCTTAATTGTTAATAGTGGATCTACTCGCCTGCTAAACCAACAAAAGTATTTACTTTATTTTTTCTTTGGACAAGAACTTAGTTTTGCTTCATAAGACGAGTTATCAGCTCAACTTGATGTAATGGAATACTTAATGACAACCCATGCAGGCCGAACTCACGCGCGTGTAACATCCAATGATGGCGATACTTTAAAAGATCCCCGGTCGACCACCCCTTCCCCTCCCTAGGTACGTCTACAGGTTTTACACAAAAAATAAAAAACAACAACTGAGAATCGATCCCGTGGGGCTTGCAGTGCCTTTGCCTCCAATAAAAGATCCCGTTGTCTTGAATTATTCAAGCAACTTGTCATTTCCCAGTTGTTTGCTTTGATCTTAGACTTGGCGGACTCATATTTGATCATTGCAACATAGCCGAACTCACACAATACAAGGAGAGAGGAAATAAATTCATTAAAGAAACGGAAACGGGTGTTCATCAGGGTAAATTACACATGTGTTAAAGTAATGTGTAGCGTGCACGGTTAATTTTTTTATTATTACCATATAAAAGTTTTACAAAAATTAAAATGCATGACCAATATGTTTACAATTTTTAAAATCAATTTTGACATCATCTTTTAATTTAGCAGTTTTTTTAATTGATAAAAAAACAAGTTTTTTTCTTTAAACAATATATTTAGTTGTTTTTTATTAATAATATATATATCTGTTGAAAACATCAATTAATTTAGTGTGAAACAATTGAAATCAATTAAGTGTACATAAAACTAATGTACTTCAAACAAGTTTACATCAAACAATTGTACATCAAACAATTGTACATCAAACAATTGTACATCAAACAATTGTACATCAAACTATTGTACATCAAACAAGTTTACATCACACAAGTGTAAATCAATTCCAATATTATATATTTTATGAAAGTTCGTATTTCCAATTTTCCCATTTAAACCGGCGCCCATGACTACAACTGCTAAAAACTAATTCGAATCTATGGCCACCAAATATTTCCTACTGATAAGCTTCAAAATAATCTTAATCTGATTCCATCTGCTTACACCTAAAGACGAGGAATACTACAAACTGCTTGGACTCACTTACAAATGAAGGACTTCGTTCAAGCCGTGTGGCGGAAATGTTAGCACAACGTACGTTGAGGCTTGAATAGAAATAAAGTACAATAAGAGAAAAATGTCTCGGCTGTGAGCCTTCCTCCTCAGACAGGACAAATAAAAATACGACAAGAAATAGAAACTAGTTGGACTCTCTAATTTGGCTGATAAAATGGCCATTTCGGCTGCAAGTGCATTTTTAAGAAAGAAAGCATTGATGCTGATAGTTATTTTAATTCAACTAAAAAAATTAAATCCTTAACGCGAAATTATTTACTAAAATTTAGCAGCAAAACAACTTTTATTTTTTTAAAGTTGGTTTTGATGAAGAAGAAAAAAAAAGCCACAAAGAGACAGAGAAATGTTATTTTTTAAGATATCCCATTTCGTATGCATAACTTTTAAATAAAATGTTACTTTACAAAGAAGATGTTTTATTCCATTTGCATGGCATTGTTTTGATGTTAATATGTGTAAAACTGTACGTTGTCACTAGTGAACCAGGTTTTGTTAGCCATGCCTTCTTTACTACCTAACCTGATGAAGTCTCATATATTTGCTGTAGCGAACGAATTTATTTAAATGTTGCCACGCTTTTCAAATATCTACAAAATGGCTTTTGAGCATTTTTTTTAAAAGATAGGATTTAAAGACTGGTTTTTATCCAAGAGTCTCAAATTATTATGACCTAAATTTTACACAATTAAAAGTGTAATCTTACTGGTTCTTACTTGCCAAAGTCAAGTGTAAAATAAAGAGAGTTCCAAAAATAACTAAACCGGAAGTAAGTTAACCGTTCTTGGGTTTTAAACCAACCAATCGTGTTAAGTAAATAAATTCCCTACTGTGATTATACAACCAACTTGACTTTGCGCTCACAAAAATGGCGCCATTTTGTGAAACAGTGGGATTTAAAAAAAAAAAAAACGTTAAAGACAAAATATTTTTCTTCGGTTTTAATTAATCTTAACAATGTAGCTTCAGAGAAGAAAAAGATCTTTAAATAACTTTTTTTTTCTTTATGATCTTTCCTCATTTAATGTTAGGCTCCATTCAGAGATCGTCAGCTTAAGACGTCGTGAATTCTTCAGGGTCTTTGAAGGTATGGAAGTCTCATTCGTCAGCTCAAGACGTCGTGAACTCTTCAGGGTCTTTGAAGGTATGGAAGTCTCATTCGTCAGCTCAAGACGTCGTGAACTCTTCAGGGTCTTTGAAGGTATGGAAGTCTCATTCGTCAGCTCAAGACGTCGTGAACTCTTCAGGGTCTTTGAAGGTATAGAAGTCTCATTTTCCCCCATTTTAATTTCAATACGATGCGCCTGCCCAAATATGTTCTCTGCAGAACTTACTACTAAAATTGGTTTCTTATTCCAAAAAGTTGAGGGAACCTGGGAAAACGTATTCGTTTACAAAATAATTATCACAATGCGCTGAATTTAAAAAAGAACTTATTCAAATTGAATTTAAAACTCAATAATTGGGATTTGAAAGAAGAGAAACGTTCCTGTAAACTTTGTGATTTCTATAGATTCCCAGAACTAAAACTATGTAAGCCCGTTCAAAACATTACATGCACCACTGATCTATAAGATGATATAGAAAACACACAGGTTGTTAGCCGCTAAATTAAAGACAGAGATTAATACACAGCAAAGGCTCAGCATAATCTTGGCACATACCCAGTTATTGATTATGTCTGCAGAATTATCTTCCATCCAGGAATGTGGCTAAACGTTTGATTATTCCTGATTATTTCAGGTCTGTTTTCATTATTAAAGAAATGGAGTAGCTTTTGTTTTTCTTTCTAACAATTTTTTTGATTTTTTAATTTTTAAAAAAAAAAGAATGAATGCACAATGTCGGGAAATATTCATCTTTGACCATGTGATGGAATTTCGCTAACATAAAGAAAAGTTATTCAACCGATCCAAACTTAAATTCAATTTAAAATATTCCGAATTTATTAATTAAAATGCTACACCATGGATACGAAAAGTCTTCCCCCTCCCACCTTTTATGTTAAATCTAATTATCATCAGTTATTATTTCACCTAGTCTAACATTGCCGTGCATAGATTCTTTTTCGGCCGTGCGGAATTGCTCGGTCGTCAATGCACTCCGCCGTGCAGCACGGCCGTGTTTTTGTATTGTTGGGCTGTAACATAAACAACGCCACGGTGCAATCAACGGGGCGACCATACGGCGTGGGAAGCTCCTCAGGACGGGCTTGTCTCAGTGAGTCAGTGCATTCAGCTGTCCGCTGATTTGATTTCATAGCTTTGTGTTTAGTGAGCAACGACGTGAGTAAAAAAAATACTACTTTATATTTATCTTTGCTTTTATTCATGTTTTCTGTGAATTTTGGAGAACACGTTTAATTTTAATTATCTGTGGTGAAATTGTCAATGACCTCTTTTAGGTAAGTTTGCTTTGTTTCAATATAAAAATGTCAATATTTTTTAAAAGATCCCCCCAAAATAAAATATTATATTGCTGTATTTGTGTAAATATATTTATACTCGAAGTATTCCACTCAAAATTACGAATTTTTTGTGTTACTCGATTAATTATAAAATGCTCTATTACCACATCATCAACTTAGGGTATTAACACTTGTAACAATAATGGTAGCATCAAAACACAAAAATAAGTCTTTTAAACAAAATCCCTTTAACAACAGTTAGATGGTGATGCAAATATAATTTCACAATATACTATTGAACATTTTGATATAAAACTTTATTCTATTACTAATTTTTGTTTAAAGTGTTTTTATATTCTTATCCTATTCTATTTAAACAGTAAACAAACAGATTTGAGAAGATTTTTATCAACAGTGATTTTATTCTTACCTCTAGCCACGCATTCGTAAGACTTCTAAATCCTCTCATTTCATTGGTCTCGCCAAGGGTGACGTTATCAGACATCTTTTATTTAGCCGGAAGTTTTAAAATAGACGTGATCTAAGGCATTGGGGTTAATAGTAGTCGTACAAGTCTGGAGCCAAAGTTCATAGCTGTAAAGATGGAAACTGAAACAAGTTCTAAAAAGAATAAGATAATAATGGTTGTTAGGAGACTATTTCAGACATCATTAAATGTTATAAATTTGTTTGACATGACCAGTTTAAAAAAAAAAAAAAATAGTTAATAACGATAACTAAAAAAAAAATAATTAAAAAACAAACAACTCAAGTGTTTAGTATTTGTTTAAATTAGTTGCAAGTGACATTCAACAAGATGGACATAAACACATATACCATTAATAACGATGTTTATTGTGCTATTTTATAGGATCTTTGGGTATGGAAACATACGATAGATTTTAAGTCTAATCACTCCGCTGATATGTTCATATGTTTTATTAGATAATTTTTTAGAAATAAAAAATGTCTACTATTTTATACTCCTCGGCGACTTATTTAATTTAATATATATAATTATTTCATTGGTTTAAATTTATATTTCTCATCGTTTTATCTGTGGCTAACTATGACATACTTTGTGACTCTCAACGCCGAGGGATTAAACATTTATGGTAATTAGTAAAAAAAAAAATGGCTGCGACATTTTGCACCCGGGTACCAGAAGTGAGAAGTTGGGACTAAAAAAACTATTAAAAATATTATTGTTGGGTTTGTAAGACAAAGTTTGGTATCAAATGAAAGATAATGGAATGGACTATATGTTTGTAAACTTAATTCTTCACTTTAACTAAAATAAACTACCACTAATGACATCCAAATAGCATTTTGTCAAAATGGACCCGGACATGCAGCACCGCCATTAGCACCTGGGTCCCATTAGACTCAATGCATTCGGATGTCATTTGTAGAATACCGGAAATGGTAGACATATTCAACTCCGGAAGTGACCCAAAAAATCAAAGAATTTGGTTATGAGATTAAAATAAATGTTAACGCATAAAAAGTAAATAATCAAGTAAATAAATTAAATAAGTTCAGAGCAAAATCAAAGCTCAATGTAAAACTAGGCAGACTGCATGTATAAGGCTAGCAAAGATGTTGGGTGTGAGGTAACCATCAAGGAAAGAAATATTGGCTAAATTGTATTGGCTAAAACAAGGGAGAGCCTTATATATAGAGATATATGTAGAGATACAGAGACAGGAGATACAAAGATAGAGAGAAATAGAGCGAGAGAGGGAGAGAGATAGAGATAGAAAGAAAGAGAAGGAGAGAGATAGGCAGGGAGAGAGATATATAGAGGGAGAGTGCGTGAGAGAGATAGAGGGAGACAGAAAGATAGAGTAAGAAAGGGAGCGAATAATAAGAATATTAATTTTTTTTTATTTTTCAGTTTTCTTTCTACCCTTTGTATATTTCTAGTATTTCTCTTTCTTTATGTCTTTCTTTGTGTATTATGCTTTTGTAATGCGTATTTTTCTGTTACAAAAAATTTCTTGACATTATTGACAACTATTTAGTATTCATTTATGGGACTCGTGGTAAAGGTGTTAGTGCCTTATATGTGACATTAAATTAATAAATTAATAAACAACAATGTTTGAGCATTACAATAATGACCACACATTTTTTTTTATCTAGCTTATTAATTTGACTCTTAATTGATGATATTTCTTAAATATCTTCCCAATGAAGATGAGCGCTTGAAAAAAAATGTACCTGTAAACCGGATGGTTACGTTTACACGTCCCAGCAGGTTAACTCACCTTGATCAGGTAAACACTCAGCCAGTGTTGACATACTGTCATGAGGCTCGTCTCGGGCCTGTCAGCTACACATAATTTCGCAAGATATTATGACACATTTTTAAAATAGATTACTAAATGAGTACGTTATCTTAGATCGTAGTGTATTTGGGATCGCGATGATTGCGAGATAAGAAATGACAAATGAAGTTTAAGATTTATGCAAATTCTTAAGCTATTGTGTTGCATCAACTGGACTTTGAGGTACCGTTAAACTGTTAAAGTTTTGCTATTGTAAAATGATAATTAAAAAGAAATTATTAAGAAATGTGCATATGAAAATTATACCAGAAATAAATAAATACAATTTATAAATCTCCAACATAAACTATTTTGGGCTATTGCTGGTGTGGCTCTTGTGATGTGTCTCCCGGCGTGATGGGAGGTTGCCTAACAGGTAAAAAGGGAAAATAAACTAACCTTTTCAAAGCTGATATGTAAAAATTGCACAAGACAAGATGATTTTGGTTCTTATGAATTTCTTTAAATTTCCCATCTGCTATATCAACAGTTATGTATCAAGGCCAATGTTAATTTCCTTGATGCCGACGGTTTATAGAATCGATTTATGGTTTTAAGAATAGTGAAATAGCACAGATGATTTTACCCAACTTGGTCATTGGTAGCTGGCGGATAAGTTTATGGTGATAGATGTGGTTATGGAGATATATATGTTTATGGTGATAGATAAGATTATGATGGTTATTACACTATTCCTCGACCCAAATCAGTCAGTCATTCATTTCTTGCCTCTAAAAGACAGTAAGAAAAGCATTTCATACAATTAGTAAAGAAACATAGTACACCACCATGTCCGTCTTTTGTTTATATCACCCCCATTAGATTAACTATTGAAACCGCACAGGCGCTGTCTCGGACTGATATCCTAGCGCCAGAAAGGTGCGCACGGATACACGACAAAGGGTGTGCTTTTTAAATCGTAACACGTTTTCTCAATTCAATTTTTACTAAAAAAAGATCCCATTAAGAAATATAAAATGCTGAAATAAATTAACTAATCAATTAAAAAACCTTATTATTTAGACAGACGGCGGTAAAAGAAAAGTTACTCTAGTCATCAAAATGAATCCTTAATTCACAAACCGAATTTAATATAGGTAAATAAGTTGTTTGTTGCTTATGAGAAAAAAAAGTGAAAACAATAATAGTATTTCGGATCGGTTCTCAAAATAAGCATCCAGTATATCGAAATAAAAACTTATATGGCAAATAACTCAAAATATTATACAAATGTTGATATATTTTGATTGAGATTGACAGGACAGCTAATATTTCATTGAAGTTTTTTTAAAACAATCTTTGCATAATAATTAGAAAAAAAAATATTTACACTAAATTATTGGATTTATATATATTTTTTCGAAAAACCTTTACACAACTTTAATGTTTATGTATTGTGTGTACCACGGTAATATAAACATGTTTTTAATATCGTTATGGTAATTTATTATGTACATATGGGACAAAAAAAAATCAAAATAATTGAATTGCTTTATAATGAGCCTTAAGTGAATACGTTAATATATTATGGTATTTTTATAACTTGAACTAATTAAATATATATATATATATATACATATATATACATTTATATTATTATTATTATTATTTGTTTTCTTATATAGCGTGGTACCCCAGCCTAGGGCTAGGCTAACCTTGCTGTACATAAAAATATTAGAAAAAGAGACATAATCGTGACAATAACATACAATACACATATATAATAAAGAACAGATGTATAGAGACAAAACAAAAACCTCATCCACACCAGAACTTTTACATGACAAGCCATGGACGGCGGCCAGCAGCAACGTTTATCGGTCAGATGTGGGGAATCAGTCGGGGTTGTAGAGTTTAAAGAGATGTGTTTATAAGTAAATCAATATTGTAAACTTAGTTTATATTTAATTATGAATAAATTTAATTTTTATTACCTTTCAGGTCAATACAATTAAAATAATATTCCTTGTGGATGTGCTTTGATGAATTGAATTCATTATTTGAGTGATGTGGACAAACAATTCATTTTATCACAATGAAACATGGGATGAACACAACAGCACGACAAGGCAACAAAATGAGTAAGTATTACATGTCTATTGCAAGGGTCTACAACCTTTTTATACGGAGGGCAACATGGAATTATTTTATTATATTTTGCTTGGAGCATTATACATTTGTTTTGCCTTGAAGCATGATACTTTGTTTTTGGCTTGATGAATGATAATTCTGTGAATCTAGATTTATTGACTTTAAAATGAATTTAAAAAAAAAATAATTTAAATAGTTATGGGGAAATGATCGAAAAATCAAATATTTATCTTTTCAGCACAATAAATCCTGATCTGTTTTATACCGTGATTAAGGACAGAATCTTCCTGATTTATCCCATGGTCTTCTGCTCAATTGGACTCCCCACCAACGTGCTCACCATCGTGACGGTCCTCAAAATGCAAACCTTGAGCCCCGCCACGTTCCTCACGGCACTTTTGGCTTTCTCAGACGCCTTCGCCCTTGTCAGCCAGATCATCGCCATCCAGATTCTACGACACTGCAAGCCATGGGTCGTGTTCTCTTACATAATCCTGTTTCCTTACATCTACTTCACGGCGCTCTCCAACTGGCTCCTGGTTCTGATATGTTTAGAGCGGTACGTTTCCATTTGCCACCCTTTAAAGAGGCAATACCTGTTCACGAAGAGGAGGAGCTACGCGGGTGCAGCAATTTTGTCTTTCGTTATTTTTGTGTTATTATTCGTATTTTACGTGACTTTGCATAACGTTAGCGCTGAGAGCTCATTTTTGGATTGGTTTGATAAAATGCTTGTCATCATCCTCCCGTTTGCAATTATAATCACCCTCACCGCTGCAATCATAAGAGGGATACGCAAATCTCGAATGGAGCGGCGGAGATTTTTGAGACGCAGTCGACAGGAAGGGAGACAGCCTCGCGACGACCCGATGAGCGCGGCTTACATGATGATCAAACTCAGGGCGAAGAGCGATCGCACCGTCACGAACATGCTGCTGTTCGACGCCCTCGTCTTTTTGTTTCTCTTCGCGCCCTTGCTCGTGTTCACCGAAGGGTACAAGCACGGGTTCTTCCTGCAGTACAAGCATTTTTACATCCTGCTGGGCACGATAGCGACCATCATGCTGGACTTTTCCCACGTGCTCAACTTCTTTATTTATTTTATCGCAGCGAAGAAGTTCAGGGTAGAGGCGTGTCGCCTGTTGAAATGTCAGCAGATGTCACGCTGATTAGTTTTTTTGAACAGCTGAAGCTAAACATTGTTTTAAGTTCACAAATTTATAAGAAGCATTCAGAACGTGTTATCCACTTCTAAACTGAAGGATGATGAGCTCAAATAGGACACAATAAAAACACTTATTCTACTGTTTATCAATCTCTTGTTTTAGTCTAAAATATGTCCATGTATGTAAAAAAAACATGTGAATATGTATCATGAAATATTTTGCTTTGCAATTTGTAGGTATATTTTGTGAATTTAATTAAATTTATTATTGAAATATAAAAAACAACATTAACGAATTTAATATTCAAATAACCTAAGCATGGACGAAAACGCAACTGAACGTTAAGAATCGCATAGACTATGTATATTCTCCAATCCACTAGGCTGACATAAAGACATAGTAATCGATATTATTCTCCAGCCCAAATGGCTGACATAAAGACATAGTAATCGATATTATTCTCCAGCCCAAATGGCTGACATAAAGACATAGTAATCGATATTATTCTCCAGCCCAAATGGCTGACATAAAGACATAGTAATCGATATTATTCTCCAGCCCAAATGGCTGACATAAAGACATAGTAATCGATATTATTCTCCAGCCCAAATGGCTGACATAAAGACATAGTAATCGATATTATTCTCCAGCCCAAATGGCTGACATAAAGACATAGTAATCGATATTATTCTCCAGCCCAAATGGCTGACATAAAGACATAGTAATCGATATTATTCTCCAGCCCAAATGGCTGACATAAAGACATAGTAATCGATATTATTCTCCAGCCCAAATGGCTGACATAAAGACATAGTACTCTGTATAGTCCCCATTTCCACTAGGCTGACGTAAAGTCAAATTACTCTGTATATTCCCCCACCACTCTAGGCTGACATAAAGGTATAGTAATCTGTATTTTCCCTTAAGCCTACTGGGCTGAAAAAAAGACATAGTACTCTGTATTTTCTTACAGCCCAATAAGCTATCACAAAGACATAATATTCTATATTTTCCTCCAGGTCACTAGGCAAGACATAAAGACATAGTACTCTGTATTTTTCTGTAGCCCACGAGACATACTTTTCAAGTTGATTTGTTCGACCATAAAGATGACTCTACAAACTTGCCTGTGTTATATTTGATGTTAGCTGTTACATGTATAAAACCTGAAAATGTAAATGTTGAATTTTGGAAAACTAGAAATAGCACGCCAATAGGTTTTAGTGGCAATGCGGGAACTTTCCATCTACTAGTGTTACTTGACAAAAATATATTGAAATTAGTAAAACTTTATGGGGATTTCATTTTAGGCGCCAAATCAATGCCTTCTATTATACCTGGCAATTCATTATTTATGATCTAATTTAATACAATGTAATTCCTTTTAGTGCAAACATTTTTAAAAGAAGATAATGTCAAGTAATTAAAAAAAAAATCACAAAAATCACCACACAGTCAAAAAATGATGGTCTGTACTTTAAAGGTAAGTAACTCATGTGAACTTCTGTCATTCGTAAATGCCAAAATGTTGTTTCCCTTGATGTAGACACTTCTCTAGGACACTCCAACCGACTGAAGAAGTTTTTTTTGTTGTCTTTTTCGCCAAGAAATCAACGTGACTTGTATAGTATTAACAAACGTCGCGATAGATGCTATACCTGTATTATATTAGTATTTCATTAACCGAAGAAAAGTCAATATTTTCTGCTTTATCTTTATTCAATGCGCATTGCCCGTAACGTGTGTATTAAATAAAAGCGATCACCATGGGAAACATGTTTGAGTGAGGGCATGTCATAAAACATGAACATCGAGAAAAGATTTTTTTTAAAAATGTTACAACTCGACTTTTGAAGAACGATTCAAGGAATTAATTTGATTAAACTGTGTGAAGTGCACCGAGACGACTCGGAATTGACAACGGGAAATGTAATCATAAATGTAATCACTTTACAAGTTACATTTTGCCATAATAATTAAAGTAATAAAGAAACATGATCTACAATTGTAAGCATTGAGCCTAGTAAGACAGTTTCATTGCAGACAATGACTACATAATTATTCTATAAATTCTAATTTGCTACATTTACCGGCAACCAAACTGAACATTTAAAATACATCTAACATGAACACAAAGCAACTATTGACAAAGGCAGGTATTTCGATTTCCATTGACACCAAGATTACCTTTCTATCACTAAAATATGAAATGTTATACTTCTTTTAATCGACCTTATTTAAGCAATACGATGCAGAATTATTATTAGGCACATAATCTTTATTTAAAATTTGGATTGTAAGAATGTAGGCTGGTGGGGCTGTCTCAGCGGCGGAGTGTCTCCGGCGTGCTGCTTCGCGGCCTGTCTTGTTAGCACTTTTAGTGTGTGAGGGGGGGGGGAGAGGGGGGAATGTCGGGTAAGAACTAATGCAATCTGGCTCGATGGTCTGCTGTTTTTCTTAAGACATTAGATTATAGCTTCTAAGTATTAGGATACCGTCAAAATATATACTTTCTTAAAAAATAAAAAAGAATAGAATAACCATTCAATTTATGAAGCTGTTGAAATTAAACTTGCCACAGTAACAGACCAAAGTAATGAAACGTGATCATGTGATCAACGAAATGCTATTGCTTCCAAAATACATGTCATACAAGGAAATAATTAATTTTTACACTAGTTAAGCTTTAGTGATAAAATATTCCACATAAACACATTTTGTCCAGCTACAATCAAATACATTTTCTTAATCATAATTTCCCATTAAAATGATTAACATTTCGTTATATTCAACAATATATAATAAATAAAATATTACTTTAATTAAATTGCTCATTGAATAAACGTCACATAATTACTTATTGTTGTTTGTGTTTTGATTTTTGCTACAGTGCATTAAAATTATATAACTAATACCATTAAGTCAGTAAAATATAAGGTAGTAGGGTGGTAGCCCACAATGTGTCGTAAAATGTGTAAGATAATGCAGTTGAAACGCACTTCAATTTTTATTTCCAATGAATTATTGTCTTATGGAAAGAATACCCCGGAGAAGTAATTAATTTAGTACTGCTTCACGGGTTCCAAGATTAACACCATTATCACAGAGGGTGGCGCATACAAAGTCTTGTAAAATTTAAAATAAGCAGAAAATAATAAAATATGGATGGTAACTTTTAACTTCTAAAAAAGGTAACGAGCCATTAATAGTTAAGTGTAATATAATAATACATTCAAACTCAATGTTAAGTCTCTGGTTCCAAACAGTATTTTCTTAACATTTGAGCCACTAGTCAATACTCTTCTATGAAAACCACTGACATCATTGTTGACAACCCGAAACAATGGCCACATTGATTTTTTCAAAGCATTTTCAATTAAGGACGAGAGACACTAAAAAAAAATAATTGCACCTTAAGTAGATTATTCTACCGCAGTGGTTCTCTACCTTCCTAATTCTTTGACCCTTGAATACCGTTTCTCATTTTGTTTGTGACCCCCAACCACTAAAGCAATTTCTTTGCTACTTCATAACTGTTGAATTATATGTGTTTTCCGATGCTCTTAGGTGACCCCTGGGAAAAGGTCGTTCGATTTCCAAAGGGGTTCCGCTGTTCTACCTTGTTTAGGTCCAGGCAATTTGGGGGCCACATGTCTGGTTCGATGAAAGTTACATTCTCCTCATGAAGAAAGTTTCTTGCCAAAGATATGAGATCTCCAATGAAGCCTGACGTTGGAGAAGATGTCAGTCTAGGCAGTTATTATTATTATTATTTTTTTTCCCTGACAAAATTCAAACTGCGCTGTTACGAAAACCCGACACAACCCGACTTGTCAATGAAATAAGTGGGTGTAGTGTCACGGGTAAAGGGCCTACTCACAGAAGTATCGTTTTTATAAGTGATGGACAGTTTTCGGATAGTTCAACGATTGACCAAATGAGACGGCAGCCAAGCTCAGCCATAGATGTTGAATATTTCCCTCTTAAAGTGTAATCGGCTGCCATGTTCATAGTTTCCAAGAGTCAAATCAGGCGTGTTCTGTTTTAGCCAAGTACCTTTAGCTTCAGCTGGGGGCGGTGTGGATGAATATAACGAAAGCGATACATTTTTACGACAGAAGATTACTCTAAGACTTACAGATATTTAATAGCCGAGGCCATAAATAGCGACTAGATTGATTCCTTCCATAGGTCCACATAATTGTCCACATAACTAGATTAAAGAAAAAGTTATGGTCCTCTAGGACACCACAATTGTTAATGAATTAATCACATTAAACAAAAATTAATAATTTAAAAAAAAAAAACGAAAAAATCACTTTAACAATTAAGTAATGTGATAGAGTAACACAAGTCATTACTTAATTGTATTGATTTTCATATGCGTAGCACCAGTGGCGTAAGAAAGTGGCAGACTGTGATGTTACCAATTTTCCATAAATGTAAGGGTGGAATTTTCCTCAAACAGCAGATGTTTGTTTTCGTGGACGAGGGATGCAAAATTATTTGCCTTCCAGTGTGACACACATTCTACCGATTTTTACTTTATTTTAATTTTATTTTCATAGTTGTTTTATATTCCCTTGCTATTTTAAGTATTCTAATTTAAACTCTTATTAATGGACAGGGATTGTCGAATCTATTTTAACCTTTTCCTCATGGCCCGTTTGACGCATAAGCCCAATATTTGAGATAGTCCCTTTTCTGTACTTTCTATCAAGTTTAGGCCACCTGGCTTACCGGTTTAGAACAGAACAAATCTTGTTTAAGCATCCGAAATATTTAGTTTTACGTTACCAAATTTCTGATCAGTCTAATCCAATCAATGACAATTAGGAAGAGTATCGGTTGGAGCTTGCACTGCTTTTTCACATCAGACATAATTTGTTTTTTAAAAAAGTAATTCTCAGGCTTGAAATTGTGTTTGAGAAACTTCTTTTAAAAATCTGTTTGTTAAGAATCTCAAACGCCTCCTAGTTTGTCACAGACTCGCTTAAATTTAACGTTGATCTTGGACTTGGCATGTAACCGGGATTATTGCATACAATAGTTAATTTCCAATCCTGGCCTTTTCCTTGGTGATGATAATGTTTTACTCAGCTTTCATAATCTCCTCCTTCTTTCCATTCTCACCTTTAGCTGTGGTGGAGACCCCTCCCCTCCCCAACGGTACACTAGGCGGCACATCCGACCTATTATTGAGTGTCTATTAAGAGCGTTGCCACATATCCCTCAGCTGGACTTGGGGCACAATATAACGATGTAGGGGACCTGCGCATAAGAGACAAAGGTCTTGCATGGAATCTGCTTTAGAAATAGCAAAGCTGCATGTTACCTTCTAAGTGCATTTGAAAATAGCTCTAGAAACAGGTCGGTATAAGATTGCATTTCGCCGTTAATGGGTATATGGCATGGGTGGTTTCTGGCAACCCATGCCGATGATTACACCATACAGCCTTTGAGGAGACTGTTCCCAGGCAACCGTTTCGTCCCAGCTACGATGTGACTTAATCACAAAGTAGAAACCAAATGTAGAAACCCCTGCCAGAGGGCGCCTGACGAGACCCCGTGATGTGAATGATTGTTTTGCGGACGTTGAAATATTACCATGCCCACCTTTAGAAAGTTCGAGTGCAGGTGCTGTGAGAGCAGTTCTACCAGACGACCAGGTGTTCCCTCATTGATGCCGCCAAACCTGCATGGACAATCGAGTGGAAGTTGGGTGGGGCGTTCTTAGTGACAGAATGCAACCGTCGTGCCGCGTAGCAGCCTGACTAGAATGCGAGCCCTGTTTTGGACGGGGAAAGATGAGGGGTATGTATGGGAAGACTTGATGAGCTATGGCTCGATAGTTTGCTGTTTATCGTAAGAGAGTTAGTTAGCTTGGGTTTAATCTTGTAGAGTTAAAACTGTGCAGGTAAGGTTAACAAGGATGCTGGATATGAGGAAAATATCATTGAAGTAAAACAGTAGACTAAAGGGCTCTTGCTTTAGCTACACGTATAAATGGGCTCTTTCGTTGAGAGAGAAAGAGAGAAAATGAATCAGAGAGAGAGAGATAGAGAGAGAGAAAGAGAGAGAGAGAGAATGAAAAAGAGATGTAGAAAGATTGAGAGAGAGGATATATGCTTTTGTATTATATGCTTGTATAAGACACTTGAACATAATTTTGCCAATTTTATCAGATTTGTAAGTGCTTCATAAGGATTTAAGTTGCAAACTATGTCCAGAGCATATTTTTTTCCCGGCAGGTAAATTTGTAATTATTGTATAACCAGGAAGTGTAAAGCAACTTTTTTTTACTTACCTTTTGAACATGCAATAGTACATTAATATGATGTTTTTTTATCACTTCTTTGGTAAAGAAACATATTAAAAATTGTATGTCTCTTATAAATTTTTTTTTTTTAAAGAATATATTAAAGCTTTTTAAAATCCTTTACATTATTTTCGATTTTTTCTTCTATTTCTGTGTGCAAAATCTTAGAAAGGCTAATTGACCCAATTCCCGTTGTCCTATAGAACTGAAAGCAGACAAACAGATTTGCTGCTGATGACAACACATTCTGTCAAATGTTCAGCCTCCCCCCACCCCCAATCCCTCAAAATTAATTGTTCCTGCATCTCAACGAATATTTATGATTTCTTCAATGGCTGCGTGCATTTTGTGTTGAGATCCATTATGTAGTTATTGCTACGTGCTTTGAATTTGTGACTTAGTTGGCTTATCAGTAAAATTAATATGTACTTTTGAATGGCAACATGAGGGAAAAATGAAACGTGTCTCTGCCAGACAGTTTACATATTCAAATAACCAATTCTAATTCAATGATAAATCACCTACAACTACATACTTGCAAACGAAAATGCATAGAAAGGATTTATTACGAAAAACTAGTTTTTGTTACCTACATTTTTTTTTAAACCGGAACTTTAATAAAATGCATTAAAGGTCAAGTGAGCTGATTTTGACAAACGTTAAATAATTGAATTAAAAATAGAAACAAAGAGGACAACCTTAAGTGAATGTATTTTTTAATCAGATGTCATTCCTTTTGTTTGTGACACTCACGTCTCATAGATATGAGTTTTAAAATGGAGTCTTTATAAGTCTTCTACACCAGCTCAAATATCTTAGTCATGAAAACAATAATTAGAAGGATCGAGTAATATCATTTTGTATTTATAAGTAATGCCAAAACGATTTTTAAAAAAAAGTTTCTCTAGCTTATATATTGTAGTATAAAATGTTAAAGTATGCAGTCATACAAAAATGAATAGCCTACACGGGAGTACTAACACTGAATATTAACGTAGACTGCCTTATAATAGTTTTCGATTTTTATCTTAAAATAGTCTCAAGGGAAGTTAGTACATATTTTTTCTTGTGGTGTGGGCAAAACCAAAACTTAGCCGGCTTGTTACGTTTTTTATTACTGGAGGAGTTACAGTAAATGGTAATTTAAGTAAAACTTGCATATTCAAAAAGGGGTTTGCGGTGAGGCGGTGGAAATTACGTCCCTGGTATAGTCCCTTTTAATAGGTTTTCATAGTTATCTTAACGAGGTCTCCCTTTATTCGTTGTCGAGAGTTATCAATTGTATCTTTGAATTCTTTCAAATATATAACAGCCTTAAAGAACATTGTGCATAAATGAATTTAATTATGAATTAAATTGCACTTATTATATTAATGTATCATGAGTTTTAAAATGCAAGGACATAATTCTTGTAGTCATACATTTCAGCTTTTAGACACATTCCATACTTTCTTAGCTATATCATATCCTAAAAGCACTAAGACTTGTAGAATTCTTTTTGTGTCAAATAACTTTTCGTTATTTAAGTTACATATAACATTATTTCTGGGAAAGTTTTCAGTCTAATATGGCTCTCCATTCACAAGCCCCAACTCTATTATATTCGTCATATCTTCTAGATAAGTGAGATCTCTGAATAGTACACGTTGAAAGCGCCGTCCTTGGCCTGGGCGTTAGTCAACCCCGCCACTGATCGATTTCTTAAAGAAACCTCTCTGCAGTTCCTCTTTAGGGACACGAGTCTTTCAACTAGGCCAGCATGTTCTAGCCTTACAGTTACAGTGTAATATGGGGTACGATCGCATTGGAAAACAAATACGTTGAAAGTGTATACATGAATTGGGTGACGTTACCGTCAATGTCAATGAAAATGAGAAAATAATCCTATTTAAAGTATATTATAATAATTATTTTTTTTTAATTATATTATTGGATCTGTTTAATTATTCCCACTCAGCTTATTTGAAACCACTGTTAAACAAACTAAATTATTTTGGAAAAAAAACAGAATTGAAAATCGTAAAGCGACAAACACGGGGATGCTACTAATGATTTGTTTGTGTTTTAACGTGGACGTCACCCATATGAAGGATTGCAAGCACCTAATATAAGCAAATTTAGTGATGAATATTCAAAAAATAAGCTAATGAAATCGATCTTTTAAAAGAAAAAACATTTTCCATACAGAAATGTTGTTATTTTCCAACCATATATATAATTCAGAAAGCATGGAATATATAAGCCACGCTACATTCACGAAGAAGTTTTTAAAGCATATTTTAATGCAATGAGAAAATGCCCATTAGTGCAACGTTTAGACATAATTTATGATTTGTATCTCGACCACGAAGTGTTTTTTGCATTAATATTGCTATCACGTATTTGAAACTCAAATCGAGAAATGCTATACAAGAATCTCTCAACCATATAATCAATAACGAGAACCCCGACAAATGAAAAAAGTGTTATCTTCTCTAAACATGTTAAGAGCTGACACGTGTCCCCCCTTACGCTACTTATAATACACATATCATTATCAAAATACTTTTAAGTATTGTACACTGTCATTATTTATTTTGCAGACAGCGTTCTGTTACTAGGCCAAGGTCTAATATTTTGAATTCCTCAATAAACATTTACCTTGGTATTAAAATGAACGTTACATAACATTTATCCCAGCAACCATGACAACACTAGAAAAGGGTGAACTGTTTGGAACTGTTTAAGCAGTATTTTATTAATGTAATCTTAGTTAAAAGACTTTTAAAACTTTCTATAGAATATGAATAGCGAATATCACTTCTTTCCACCAATGAAATCTTGCTTGTATACAGTTAATGTATCATGGGTATATCCTGGTTGGTGTGCAGTCACGTATGACGACAAAACGCCAAATAACCATTTTATGAAGGTCAGCAATCTCAGTCAACCATGGTGACGTGAAATCAAGCTCTAATGTTTGATTAAACATTATAAACTCATCTGTTGACATGTCAAGATCATCTGTTTACTCGTCAAACTCATCAGTTGACTCGTCAAACTCATCAGTTGACTCGTCAAACTCATCTGTTGACTCGTCAAACTCATCTGTTGACTCGTCAAACTCATCAGCTGACTCGTCAAACTCATCTGTTGACTCGTCAAACTCATCTGTTGACTCGTCAAACTGATATGTTGACATGTCAAAAGCATTTGTTGACTCGTCAAACTCATTAGTTGACTTGTCAACGTCAGCTGCTGACAGACAAAAGCATTACACTGAATTAATAAACATAAAAGTATTTTAAACAATAAATTAATTTAATGACTTACTATTTACTTTATTTCCAACAACCGCAAGAATTTAAGATATCTTAGTGTTTCTTTCTTCAAAGAAAATGAGTAAATTTTGTGCAAGTTTGTTGTTACGGCTTATACAAAAATTACATTCCAGTATGAATTTAAGATTCCCTTTTTTTTAGAATATAAGTATTGGAATGAAGATGACATCACATGTTACATATGTATACGTACATATATATATTATATATACCATGTCCAGAAAAAAATGGAGCACTTTTTTATAGTAATGAAAACAAATGATGCATATTTAAATCAAGAATAAATTATTTTGATTTAAAAAATTCATGAACATGTGGCAGTGTTTTTCCTACTTGTCTTTTTCATCATTATCAAAATGATTCCCCCTTTCAGGACAATATATATAAATATATACATGTACGTTTCTATAAAATGATAGAAATATGAACGTTTGTTAAAATTATGGTTGAAGTTCAAGCTAATTTTTTTTTAAAATGATATTGCTACATCTCAGAGTGTAGGGTGAAAATAGCTGGCCAACAGCGACAAATAAAAATATAAATAGAAAATTTAAAACATTGTTGTTTCTAAAGATTATGTTAACAGACTAAAAAAAAGTAAGATAATTTTAACACGTGGCTTGGGCTACTAGTGTTGGAAAGCATGTAATGAAATTTATTTTCACGAAAATGTTAGTGATGTTTATATGCTAAGATAACTATATTGCTATTTATCAACTTTTTGCTGAAATTAGACAACGCAGTGATATATTACACATACATGACATACATATGTTATACTTTTATAATTTAACCTAATTTTAATAAAAAGAAAGTTACGCACAATGATAACTACTTTTAATGTTATAATTCAATAAATCATGTGCAAGTATTCTTTCTCACTGTGTCGGATTATAACTGGAAATAATTGCGTTTTACCCTCTTTTCTCTAAAAACACATTGTAATAATATTGGTATTCTCCAAGTAAAATGATTATTATATTATTTTAAAACCGTCACAGACTGGGTTTCCAAAACTTTCTGTGTTACATAAAAATAACATGTCATCATCAAAGACTGAGATGGTTTGACAATGTAGAGAAGATCTTATTTTAGCCGGGGGGTGGGGGGGGGGGGGCTATATGGACCTGCATATTCTACTGATGATAATGATGATCATGAAATCTTGTGTCTTGTATGTTCTGATTTAAAAAAAAAAGTCAAATACATGAAACAGGATATTTTTTGACACGTATATTACAATGATAAATATTGATAAAATGGTTACAATACAATAAAATACGCGAAAAGAAAGTTCACAAATTGACACATTAATTTTTTTAAAAAGTTTTTATTATGTTTATTTAACTTGAAAAGGTACATTTTTTAATAATAACAAAATTGTTGGTTTTCAATTAACCTTTTTCGTATTCATATAGATTTTTAGAACCCCTAAAATTGATATTTCAGTCCCTTAAATATCACTGTCCCAAGGTTGAAAAATGTGTCAAAACCCGGTCATGTTGTTCGTACTCGTACTCTATAGTATCACAATCAATAAAGGAAGTCCTATTTAAAAGCAAACGTTGTCAACGATCATTTATTATGAATTTACAGCTGTGAGGATGGGATGCATGATGACAAGGACATGCATTGAATTCATGTAAGTATTATTTTTATATTACTAAAATTGTATTTTACTCCAATTACATATGAAATATTCATATTCAAAAATAGGTCATATTTTGAAATGCAATTTTTTGACATAATTTACCTATTGTAAATGTGTTTATTATGTTTATAATCAGTTTAAAGAATGTATAAAAAAATTAAATGTACGCACATATTTTTGTAGGCGTTAATTTAATTGTTTTGTTTGTGTGTCTGTTTTAATAATATAACTGCAATGTTTACTATTGCTAAAATAAGGTGTTAAATTACATGTTTGCTGATTTAGGAATTAAAGAATGCGATAAGTTTAAAACTTTCATTTATGTAATAAAAAAAATTGCAATATAAAATTTCTTTTTTTTTTCCTTTCTTTTTTTTTTTCATTTTTTTTGCTTAAGTATAAATGATATATTTAAATTTATTCCTCCTTAATTCTTTTGAAAATCATTCACTTAGAAAAGTTAGGTTTAGTTTTAAGAAAACCAATACAAAAACACTTTTAGCTTTAATTTCAGCGAAAGAACTGTTCACATTTTAATCCATATAAATATCGATTTTGTGTGTCTCTTTCTTTATTCTCATGAGGTAACCGTGTACAGTGTTATTGAAATTGCCGGCGAGATCGCACCTTTCTATAGAATTGGTGAGAATGATCTAGAAATGTGGCAGTACACAAAGTTTTTTTTAATAGTATCCTATTTAATAGTTTTTTTCCCAAAGGATTATTGTTATTTATATAAGAGAACGATACAAAATAAGTTAAGTACTTACTTTGAATTTTTTTTTAAAAAGAAGAACATTATTTAGATTTTTAAAAAAAATTTCATGTACTTAAAACCTCAAAAACCGTTTATGCAAGTCAATTTAGAAAATTTGATAACATGGAATGGCATGTTTAAAGAGACATCTCTCAGGAATTGCCAAGTTTTCGGATTAGTAAGTAACCCAACACTGCAATATGTGTTTGTTTAATGCATGCGTGTATATTATATGAGTCAATATATGCTATTAGTATTTCAGCATTAGCGGTTTTAAATATGAGGGTTGAATTAATTTCTTAAACATTTTATTTAAAAAAAAAGGTTCCACGTACAATAATTTGCAAATATTAAAAACTATAATTAAAAATTACTTAAAGAACACAAAGGTCTTAATCGCTTCATTAGTGAAAAAGCTCTAATTATAAAAAAAAGCAAAATGTGTTTAAAAATACTAGTAATTAGATGACATCCCAAAAACACCGTCTTAACTTCTTAAAACATTTCATTTTATTTTCTCTTTACAAAAATGTGTGTGGGTCCACACTAATTTGCGTATATATATATATATATATATATAAACACACACACAAATATATATGAAATATTATATAAAGAAGTGGGGAAAATACAAATACTGAGAACTGATGCTTTAGATTAGAGGCTTTCAAAGCCTGCTCTGCGGCTCAATGTGGGACAAGAACCTACTATATATAACAGTACCGGCTTTAGCTGATATCGAACAAGTCTACTGCCAAATACCGCCCCCTAGTGTGGGCCATGCACGTAACCCTTATAATGTTATGTATCATTAAAATTGCCAAGTGGTGCCTATTAATTTTTAGGGTAATAGCACGCTACTGGTCCCTCTATCGCTCACCCTAACCCGAACCCTAAATCTATCATATACAAAGGGAAGTGACTCCCAATAAGGGAACCACAGAAGCACATTAGCCATTTTTAGTACTTTCCAATTGACACAAAGTTCGGAAGTAAACAAAAAAAATGTAATGAAATGTTCTGTCTGTCCAGTTTGTCAACTAGCGTTAGTGTGGCCGACGCGATAAACTGATGATGTAAACCCATTCTTTCGGAATGCCCCTACCCCTCGGGCCGGTAACTTTTAACTTATAATTGCATACACCAAGCACTGACTTAAAGTGATTTTATGAAAAATTCGTAAATTAAAAATTACTCCGACTTAGTCACTCGATTGAAACGCGATTTTAACATTTCAACATCCTGAAAACTGTAATTTTTACAGGCTTTGCTGGTAATATTTCCTCCCTCTTTTTGATACCGCAAAGGAACTTATGACTAATCAATGAATTTCTTTGCTGGTAAGAAATGCATTTTAGAGAAAACCTACTTTATAAGTAATTGCTTGAATAACTTCTACTGTTAATGTTTATCAACTTTTCCTTTCAGAATAAGACTCAACTGAGGGCATACCATATTACCATGAGCCAAACTGAAGAAAGTATAAAGTTTCTTACCAGACTTAAAGAGGGTGATGGAAAACGGGAATACAATGATCTTAAAGTGAGAAGCTTCATTTTCCTTAATAAAATAAAACTGACTTTAACTGATTGATCAAAAACAGTACACCTTTTAAAGGTGAATCAATTTGAAAAAGTTTCTTTTTTTTCCTCTTTAAAATAAAAGAGAAAATACAATACAATGAATTGACATTTTTATCTCAATTCTAGCATCAAGTCACACAATTGAATGGCTTACTGTTTATTCTTTGTATATGTTACTGACAAAATATATTTGACATAGGATTTTTTTTTTCAAAGTAGGAAATCTATTAAACACTACATATTGTTAAATTAAAATTGACATTATCAGCCTCGTGACATCCATCGTGAAAATGTCAATACATTTTCAAATAATTGTGTCAAAAACTTCTAAGACCGTTAAGGTCACATACATTTAATAGGCAAGGTATCTTTTGGCAACACGTCATGATAATGAAAATTTATACTCTATTAATAGAGCCTTTGGGTCGTTCCTTACATGTAATGGGAAGACACACCGACTCGTACATTATGTAAGTTTCTGCATATACACGCACACAAAGACACAACCATTGGAAAGTGAAATAGGAAATAGGTTCATATACTTTTTTAATCCATTTTTATCCAATGGTATATTTGCAAACTTTTAAATATGAGCGAGCGATATGGCTTTCAAAAACAAAAAAAAACAACCGCGGATTGACAAAGGTGAATTTTTTTTTAAAGATGTATCGAACGAAGGAACACAGCTATTTAAATGTCAAAACAAACAAAAATAGC